>CM076577.1:395662017-396262017 GCA_034641835.2 Pinus albicaulis | reverse complement strand
CATGGAATAATCTAAAATATTCTTGGTAGTATTCAAGGGTTAAAGATCGAGATTTATCTGAGTTATAATTTTTTGGACATATTTAAGCTATGTTATTAGTCCATGGTATTGGAACAAAATCTATTTACAGTTTAATAATTTCTATAGTTAAGTTGGAGGAAATACCCATAATCAACCATCTTGTTAAATGTATTATATGTTTCTATTTTTAATTTATAAATTAATTCCTTTTATAATTAATAATAATATAATAATTCATACCATGGCTATTCATATCATGTTGACAATTAATAACAATAATTTAAAACAAAGTTATAATTTGCTTAATTTTTATGAATTTTTTAAATTATTGACAATGCTAGATACATCATGAATGTGTGTTTGGATGTTGATAGTAAATGCTCAATGTTCATATATTTAATTTGCACATTTATATTAAAAATAACTAAATAACTATTTCCTACCCCTGATCCTATATGAAATGCATAGCCAGAGGTAGATCGTATGTCATCAGGATTTCCTGCCCAATCTGAATCAGAAAAACCTGCCAGTGCAACATCAGATTCGTCAGTATACATAATACCTAAATTGATTGTTCCTTTTAAGTATTGGAGAACTTTCTTTGCAGCGTTCTAGTGATTTCCTGAAGGCTTAGCCATGAATTGACTAAGGATACTGACTGAGTATGCAATGTCTGGTCTAGTAGTGGTGAGATAGTTCAGACTTCCCACCAACTGACGATATAATGTTCCATCTGCCTCTTTAGTTCCATATTCTTTGTACAAATTTTCATTCTGTTCTAAGGGAGTTGACATAGCTTTGAAATCACTCATATTGAACTTTTTAGGAATTTCCTTTGTGTATTTACTCTGAGTGATCAATGTTTTACCAGACTCTCTCCATACCTCAATTCCTAAACAGTAATGCAATTCACCCAGATATTTCATTTAAATTCCTGCGATAACTGAATTTTAATCTCTTCAATTAACTTGTAAGCACTGCCTGTGATAATGAGATCATCCACATATAAATATATTAAAGCAACATTTCCTTCTCCATCTTCCTTAACATACAAGTTAGGATCATTTTTTCTTTTCACAAATCCATTCTGATAAAAGAAGGTATCAATCTTTACATACCATCATCTCGGTGCTTGTTTCAAACCATATAAGGCTTTTCTTAACCTGCAGACTAGATGCTCCTATCCCTGTTTCACAAACCCTTCAGGTTGAACCAGATAAACTTCTTGCTTTAAATCACCATTCAGAAAAGCAGATTTGACATCCAATTGATGTATATTCCAATTATGTTTTGTAGCTAAGGCAATCAGTAATCTAATTGTATTCAATTTAGCTACTGGTGCAAAAGTATCCTCATAATCAATTCCATCCTGTTGAGCATATCCTTTTGCAACTAATCTCGCCTTAAATTTACCAATGCTACCATCTGCTTTAAATTTAGATTTAAACAACCATTTTCTTCCAATTGGAACTTTGTTTTCAGGGAGTTCAACTAATTTCCATGTTTTATTTTTCATAAGAGAGGCATATTCATCATTCGTAGCATTTTTCCATTGTTCATGCTCTTTAGCTTGTTCATAATCAACTGGTTCTACAACATTCATGATATTAGACATCAAGGCATAATCTCTATACCTTGCAGGAAGCCAAGTTCTTCGGGTTGACCTTCTTGGTTGTACAATACCTGTTGGAGTTCCATCCGTGATTCTCCTGCTTTGAGGTGAATCTTCCTCTCCTGATGAATCACTGTTGTTGGATGTACTCATGCTGCTCTCATTATGATCTTGAACCTATACCTGTACTTGTTCCTGTTTAATCAAAGTATCAAGTTTTACATTATCATCATTAAATATATTCCATGCATGATTATTTATATCACGTTTATCAGCATTCTCACGAAACACCACATCTCGACTTGCAAACAGTTTATGTGAACTGGGATCAAACAATTTATATGCTTTCTGATCTGTACAATACCCAATAAAAACACACTTGATTGACTTTGCATCAAGATTTCTTTTGTTAGCCTTAGGACTACGTGCAAATGTAGTACATCCAAAGACTCTTAAATGACTGACATCAGGTTTATAACCATGAAGAATCTCAAAAGGAGTTTGAAAGGCTAATTGCTTAGTGGGAATTTGATTCTTCAAATAAACAACAGTATTAATGGCTTCTGCCCAGAAACCATTAGAATTTTTTTTACCTTGAAGCATACTACGAGCACACTCCACCAGTGTTATATTCCATCTCTCAGCAACACCATTTTGCTGAGGAGTATGAGGTAGTGTGAACTGTTGTTGGATTCCATGAAATTTACAATAGTTGTTAAATGCTTCTGACTTATATTCACCACCTTGATATGATCTGAGAATTTTAATGTATTTTCCTGTTTTCTTTTCAATCATAGTTTCGAATTCTTTAAAATACTCAAATACATCACTTTTTCTTCGAATGAAATAGACTCATGTATGTCTAGATCTATCATCAACAATAATAACAAAGTAGGAAGCACCACCAAGTGACCTAGTTTGCATAGGTCCACATACATCAGTGTGAATTAATTCAAGTATATCATACTATAGTTTCTCTGTATGAACGGGAAACTCCTCTTTGGGCTGCTTACCAAGTGCACAAGCTTCACATGGTAAATGTTCACTCTTCATAATAGGAAGACCATCAACCATTGTTTTTCTTTGCAACAACAATAAATCATTGTAATTTAGGTGCCCATACCTATGATGCCATAACTCTACTGTTGACATTTCTTTGGATATCAACGCAACATGACACTTCATTGTCACATCCAATTTATACAATCCACCAACCCTCGTACCTATGGAAACAACCTTGTAGTGGTCTTGAACATCTTTCACAATACACCCCAATTTACCAAATTCCACTTTTAAATTATTATTAGTGATAGTTGAAGCATATATCAAATTATTTTTGATAGTAGGAACGTACATCACATCATGAATCTGTCTCATTTGTCCATTAGGTAAGTACACACTTATTACACCATAGCCTTGGACTTTAAGTGACCTGTTATCTCCTAGGTAAATGTGTGTGCCATAAATTTTCTCATAATATTTATCATACCATTCTTTATTACAATTCATGCGCAAGAATCTATGAACCAAGCATTCTCATCATCAGTTTCAGTAGACAATGCAGCATCAGAAAGAAACAATTTAAGATTTTTAAAGCCATCAATAACTGAAGTGTCTCTGTTCATGAAATTTCCATTATGCCTTCTATGTCTCTGATTTGATTCATGATTATTTCTGATTTGATGCACCAAAATCTATGAACCAAGCATTCTCATCATCAGTTTCAGTAGACAATGCAACATCAGAAAGAAACAATTTAAGATTTTTAAAGCCATCAGTAACTGAAGTGTCTCTGTTCATGAAATTTCCATTATGCCTTCTATGTATCTGATTTGATTCATGATTCTTTCTTCTATAGCAATATTTAGCTATATGTTCAGGTTTTCCACAATAATCACATTCAATATTTCTCTTAACATAAGAATCAGGATGTGTCATACCTTTCTGCTTTTCTTGAAAATGGCCTCTGTTCCTGTCCCATGGTCTCCCTCGGAATGATCTTTTACCTCTTGCAATCAGCGCCAAATCAGAACCATTTGAATCCAGTTCAAAAATTTTCATTCTCTCTTCTTCTTGAAGAAGAATTCCAGCCAATTCATCAAATGTAGGCGGCATTGGTCTAGCTGAGAGTGTCGAAATAAAGAATTTATAGTCATGGACTAAACCCTTCAAAGCAACAGTTACTAAATCGCTACTAGACACTTTTTCACCAGTGTCACCAAGCTTATCGCTTAATTCTTTAATTCTAGAAAAAAAATTGCTAATGCTCTCATTGGCTTCCATTTTGATAGATAGTAGCTTTGTTTTTAAAAATAAAATGTGGTTTGCATTAGTAGTTTCGTACAAACCTTTGAGAGTGTCCCATGTCTCCTTTGAAGATTGACAGTCTCGAATGTGAGGAATGATATTGTCCTTCACAGACATGCACAACAACAATTTTTCTTTCATTTCTCGCTTATCCCAATATGGGATCGCGACAGCAGCAGTAGGCTTGGGTTCCTCACCTTTGATAATCGTCCATAGGTTGTATGCCTCGAGAACGGTGACCAACTTAAATTTCCAATGGACATAGTTTTCACCATCAAGTTTGGTGGATTCATTTAAATATGAATCGGAAAGAAGATTAGCCATTTCAACAACTATGATAATATGTAATAATTCACGACCTCTTTAAGGCAAGTCTTTCTCCACTTCCTTAAACGAATAAATCAGTTTCAATCTACTTCCAATTTCTGCAAGTCTTCAAGGGCCGCTCGAATAGATGTAAGGTTTATGTTGCAGGCTAGTGAACAAGTTTGGCAGATATCCGACATATGCTTCTGTTACTATTCTTAAAATCTCTCGAAAGGATAAGCGGTGTGTTTCTGGTGATTCTCGTGCTTTGACTCTCTCAAATATTCGGATTCATTCCTCTTGGCAGTGGTGGCAGCACTACAATGGCAACGTATGTTGTCCCAGTCTTCACACAGGAAGACAGTTCCGAATGCAAGCAGCAATCGAAGATGTGCATGTTTAATGTATAAAAGAGAGAACTGATTAATTAATCGACCATTGTTGTAGCTCAGTAGTTTGCACACATGCTCCTATGCAACGGTCAACGGTCTCAACGACCAATGCTTCTCAGCAGCCAATAGCGTTCAGGCAGTGGGCAGAAATCACTTGGCAACACAGTGGTTGGATGCTGAGCTGAAAAGGATTGGAGAATACGGGCTGTGAAATCCAGCGGCACTTCACGAGCGCACAAGCTCTGATACCAAATTAAAACAAAACAAACACAACACACACAGAACCGCGAGACAAAGCTCACACAATACTTGAATTTAACTCCACGATTACATTACATTTTTTTAGCATAGGGCACTCACCTAATCTTCCTGAATTGGAGGCAACAAACCTGAATTGGTGGAACTAAACTCTAAATAAAATCTCTCGTTCAACAACCCAAAAACAAATCTATTTCTACATCATTCTAGATTATTCTCACACATTATACTGCTAATAGCCATTTTATTTGTGTCAAATTACAACATTTATACTATCTAATGATTGTAGTTAATTAAATACGTAAATCATTTATTATTATTATGGCTATATATCTATTTTGGAATAGAATTTCTAGAATTTTAATTTTATTATGAATAATTATTAAGTGGATGATATGGATTTAACCTCTATAGAATATTTTTAGTAATGATGATAATGATGGTTGACCTCTAGTAAAACCAATACCATGCACAAATCAAAATTTATTTCCAAAATAGTTATATATATATATATATATATATATAAATTAATTAATTAATTAATTATATAACAAAAACTTATGACTATAAATATTATTATATTTTTTTAAAATGTATATATGATTTTTTTAATAATAATAATATAATAATTGATTTTTAAAAAAATTAATATGTATTAGATAAGGAGTGTTTTGATGCTTATTATATTAATTTTTAATTAAATTTATATTTCTTTATAAACATATATATAGTGGTTCACTTACTAGAGATAGTTATTAACTACTACCATTAAAAAAACCTACTCGTGTCCAGGGGACCTAGTTATATTTATGTAGAAATTTCTCCGAGAGAGTGAGCATGTTAATCTCAATGGCACTGAAACCCATATGATACTCCTACCACCCATCTACAACCACTTCACACATTATGCATGGTTAATTAATTTTCTTTTAAATAATCTTTTTACATAACTAATTCTTTGAATAATAAATATTTTTTTATTTTTTTATTTAATTTTTATTATTTTTTATGATAGAATGTGTCGACAGCATATTGATGTTTGAGTCTAGTAGATAACACTTTTTCTGGTTATTATTGAGATTTACAGTGGCCTCGCCTACCCTCTATATCTGCATTATAGGGTGAAGTTGGGAGGGAAGAAAAAACCCCGATGGGCCCGAGAGGTACAACCCTTTAAGATATCTATTTTCTAATCTGTGAAAACTTCTAATATATTTCATATGTTTCGATTCTAAATGTTGGTCATAAGCAGGATGTGAAAAGATTTTTAAAAACAATGTAACAATACAGAAAAAAATTAGTTTAATCTTATGAATGTGACACTCTTTTACAACGATGTTACTTGTAAAAAGGTGATTAATAATTGAATGTTAGCCACATTTTTTCTTTTGGCTTTCAAACTATACATATTAATAATTTTCTCCAATACAATCTCATTTAACTTGATTACAAGGACCTTTATCATAATGGTTTTATATAGATCTGGTGATTCATAACGGAACGTTAGTCACATTTTTTTTTCTTTTGGTTTTTAGCTATACATCAAAATAATCCCATTTAACTTCATTACAAGGATCAGGGACCATTGTTATAATGATTCTGTATGAAAAGGTTTGGAGTCCATGCTTTAGAAAGGCCGTGCTTCACTATTAAATCAAAGAGTTTAGAGATGTGAGAAATGAGAATATGCCTTCCAACTTTTAAATTTTATTGGTGTATCTTGCATTATGCTTAGTTTTTACGTTTCCAAGTTTCTTAGGTTTAAACTCTATATATTACATATAAAAAAATATTCTTCTATGGATATTTTCAAAATTTTAGGGGCTATGACTGTTTTTCAAATTTTTTTCTTAATGGTGTGTCATATTATATCAATTTCTTAAATTTTTTTCTTAATGGTGTGTCATATTATATCAATTTCTTAAAATATGAATTTATAAATGATTTTAAAATATGAATTTTAATTTCTTGAAAAAAAAATTATTGTAATAAGTGTATAAAGGGTAATCTTTAATGATTAGCTCAATTGATTGAGTTCAGTGGTTAAAAGTATTTTGTTAATAGAAAGTCATATAGTCAATTCTCCTAGACTTTCTTAAAGTAGACTTTGTAATCAAATCACTCTTACTCACTAATTTATTAGTACCTCATTTTCTCCTTGAATAATTAAAAATAGTATTTATTGATCTTAATTATATGTTGGATGAGATAGATCATAGATCCATCTTAACTTAGCAATAAAATATATTGGCGTTTAAAAATTAACATTTTAGAATGGATATATTCTTGTGTTCTTTATATATACATATGCATGAGTAGCATAATGTGGTTCACCTTTAAGACAATACATTAATAAAAAAATGTTAATAATGGTATTAAAAATATGTTTTAATAATTTAGTTGATTTAAATTTTATATTATTATTTTTATACTTATAAGATTGGTAAATGAGTATTGTTTGTTTGTGTTATTTTTTTTAAATGAATTGGGTACGAGTGTTAGAAACATTTAATATTTTAAGTGGACATTTTACTCATTATTATGGACAATTGCAGTTGTAAAATGATAAGAAACCCACATAATCTTATACATAATATCAAAAAAATAATGAAAATAAGGAATATGTCATAAGATAATAATGGAAATAACGTAATTACTTGATAATATAATAATATACATTCAAAATACCTTGCACCTACTTTCCACTACCCCTATTGAATTATTTGGGAATCTTTATAAATTCATTAATATCCTAAAAAAATTAATGATGAAGATAGTTAAAAGATTAGATAGTCTTGAAGTCCATCACCTATTATCTTTGTCAATGATTCTCGTGAAATTTTCTCAACTTCAATGGCCTAGTGTAAAAAACCCATAATTCATGATCCTAGCGAACAATCCTTTAATTCTTTTGGGATTTTCTCCCTTTTTCCAACATTCTTTCCCCCATCATTTTATGCATAAAAGCTCTATTTTTCCTTTCTTAATATCTCTATTTATTTTTTCAAACGATATTAGGTCTATTGGTTTGATGAACAATTTTTTTCCTTTGGTCTCTAGAGTCATGTCATAACCGATCTATTGGTGGCATTAATGAGTAGTTGCGTGTGGTGTAATAGTGACATTCTCATTATTATTAAAAATATATATTTATATATTTATTTTTAGTAATTTCCTATTTTATCTTAATTGAGATTTCTTTTTAATTTTTTTTTTTTTAAATCTTACTTATTACTTGATCTGTGATGGCAAGTGTTGGGAGATCCAAGTATTCGAAATTAGATCACTACTGAGCGGGGGGGGCGGTGAACTAGTAGTGTTAGGGTTTATACGATTTTAAAGTATTTTCCAAAATTATCAAATGATCACTAACCAACAATAATACAATAGATTTGAATATATAAAGTCGACATAAAATTAATTAATATATACCATAATAGATATTAAGAAAATCATGCACAACGAGACACAAGAATATTTGGTGGAAACCTAAGCGGAAGAAAACCACTCGGCTACCACTATGTTGCTTCTCATTTTTTCTTATTCTTTAAGCAAATATTTACATAGATCAATTTTCCACTACTATCTAGGAGACCTGACTCCTACTACAGTTTTCTAGACTGCTAGCTATAAATCCCTGACTTCGTATCATATTTTTGTTGGCCACTATTAACAAGAAACAATACTCCTATCCTGACAAGCCACCACTTGTCAAAGGCCTCAACCTCCTCAACCTCTATTTGGACTTGGTTTTAAAATTTTCAGGCTAAGCCAAATATGATTTTCTCAACATGAACACTACATCAACATCTCAAGATTATAACTCTCTAACACTCTATGAATCAATCCTAGATATATACAAGAGACATCAATATGAACTATAACACCCTACTCTCCATCACTTTCATAACACATTTATATCCAATTCTCCTTCATAAAAATGGAATAAATAAAATCATTAATTAGATTCCATAGCCTGTGATGATCATATCAAATAAAATTAAATTAATTAACCATTTAATCCCTCATACTAAATATCATGAGAAAAACCCTAGGTAATCTCCCATTTTTTTCCTTTCTGCTCTCAACACTACATCTTCACACTAAACGGTGTTGGAAATACTGATAGGGGGGGTGAATAAATATTCCTTTCAATTAGAGCATTAGTTAATCTTCAATTATTATCAATGTTTGTACAATGATAGTAGTAAACAAGAGGAACACAAATGCACACAGTTTTTAAGGTGGAAACCCACTCCAGGACAAAAACCACCTAATGGTTTTCTAATAATTATTTAATATTCAACTCCAATTGAAAATAAAGCTCCAACTTCCTAGAATCTAGAAAAGCATTCTTCTCCAGCTCCCACTAGATGGACGCTCCAACGCCCGAGATTCTTTAGTAGTCAACTGAATGGATGCCCCAACACCCAATAAGCTACAACTCACCCTAGCACCACCCTACCACCCTATAGAATAATAAAAGAATAATGGACTCCCGTACCAGGGAAAATGGTCCACTTTATAGTGATATAAAATGATGTAGAAGAAGAAGATATACTAGACCATAACCCCAACTTTGACACAACCACCTAATGATGATCCTAGACCTCCCAACACTGCCTCTTCAACCCTTAGTAGATAGACACTAGTACAATTGTACAATAATGTATTTACAATGACTAAGTACAATGATACCTTTACAATGATTGTATGCAGTGCTGCCCACTTGAAGACTTCATATGATGAACTTCTTGCTGCTGTTATGCACTTTGGTTGCTGCTCTTGTCATGCTACCCTCTACTGCACCTTGCTTTTCTTTTCTGTCGTAGAAAATATGGTCCTTTGCAACCCTTCACAACACATGATCTAGCTTTTTTTTTCCTTCTAGGAGCTCGATATTGAATCTAGTGCATCTCTGTTATTTCAGATCTTCAATATCTGATTTTCGGTCTTATAGTATTCCTCCGAGTCGTCTTTCTAATGCCACAGGTTTGACCCGATTTTGATTCCTCAAGAGAGATTTATACCCAATTTCTCGCACTGCCCTAATTATGGACTGTTTTAGTAGATCACACTTTTACAGCATGCCACGTGTCACTGTTTCTTCATTTGCCTCTGAAATTGATAGAGAGAAAACTAAAGACTATGAACTATCCATCATTTTTTACGTCATTCCAATCCGATACTCAAAGAGAGTGTTATGATGAATTTACCAAGGTCACTTCTTTGAGATGAATTTCAGGAGCCTGCAAAAACTGTGACTTACACAGATCATATCTCCAAAAATATTGCGCATCTTGATCTAAAATTTTTACTGCAGCTTCCTCAGGATTTCGGCTTCGTCTTATAAAAATTTCAGCTTCTGAAACTTCATAGAAAAAAATTTAGAGTGAAAATTCCACGATCACCTATTTCAGATGGCCGAATCCCTTGCCTAAGGAGGAAATGAAGATCACAATATATATGAATGCTTAAGTTGAGAGGGGCTTCAACAAGTGAACGTGGGAGGGATTTTAGGAGCTTAAAAAATATTAATTGCGTCTTTTCAATGAACCATGCCCCAACCCCATGGGGGTTTATCCCACTAACTGGGGTACAAACTTCAACCATGAATATCTCTCAAACCATGAAGAATTACATGGCCTGCCATATATAAACGGAAACATCCTGACAAGTAGAAACCATCAAAAGAATTATTGACCTAGAATATATTAATTTGGTAGGTCAAACTTCCCATTCAATATTGGGTTATCCCCTGGTGCTGCTTGGGTTGACATCAATGACAATCGCTGATCAACAATCTCCCCCTTTGGCATTAATGGCAACATAAGTACTCCCCTTTCGATCATGACACCTCTTCCTAAAACATTCTCTCCCCATTTGACATCAATGGAAAAGGGTAACTCCCCCTGAAACACAACCATCCTGCAGACCTTTACACACTTCCACTCACGCTAACACACAATTGTCCTACAGACCTGTACACACTTCCACTCCCCCTTTATATTCTGAAAAAGGAAAATCTAATGAGAACTTGGGAGAATCCTAAGATTCTGGCAAAGATATTCCAATGCTGGCGAATATTTAATATGTGATTCTTTTGGTGCTGCTTGGAATCTTGCTACTTGTCCAACTGCTTGCATAACATCTGGTCGGGAGCCTATTACATATGGAAGACTACTAATCATAGATCTGTACAACCTTTGATCCACATCCTTATCTGAGTCGTCTATGCTCAATTTGCAACCAAGTAAAGACATCTTGAAATCACTTTGCACCTTTGTGGCAAAATTCTTACTTAGTTGATCATCTTTGCTACCAATTATTGTATCATCCTCTTTAGCTATTAGACATGCTTTAGTTGCTTCATCCAGAACATATATGTCGTTTGGAGCTCGACTTGCTGTAGCCACAATTTCACCATACATGCCTTTCCTGATTTCACATTTCGTGAAGTTGAATAGTATTTTGTGTCCTTGATCACACAATTGTCCAACAATGAGCAAATTGTGATTCATGTTTTCAACCAATAGAACATTATTGGCTAGAGAATCTTTGCTTCTGAGAGTGACAGTAGTTGATCCTATAAGATTTGAAGATCCATCATTTCCAAAGGACATGTTTCCATCCTTCTTCTCTTTCAGAGATACAAATTTATTTCTATCTCCAATCATATGCGTTGAGCAACCACTATCAACATACCACACATCTTTGTTCTTTTGAGCCTTGAGAGCGAGAGCACAATTATCATTCTGCTTCTTCTTCCATGTTCGTTCATTCTGTGGCTTCAAAGATTCTTCTGGAGGATTTTCAAGTCTGCAATCTTTGGCTATGTGTCCAAAGTTTCGACATTTGTAACATTCAATATTATTTCTTAAATGTTCAAATCTATTGATGTTTCGCTGAGCCTTGAGAGGTTCATATTTGACAGATCTCCTGGAATTGTATTCGTTCCTAGGGTACGTGCGACATTCTACAACTTTATAACCAAATTTTCGACATGAATAATAGTAGCCATAAAACATATGTTGGTACCTGGACGGAAATTTTCGTCGAGGAATTGTCTTCCAAGGCTGTTCTTGCAAATCTTGTCCAATGAAGTCTACATGCATGTCAGATCTCATAGGTTCATTGTATTTTGTTGTAGAAGGTCCTGCTTCTTCTTCTTTGTAACCGATGCCAGTTTTGTCATTATAAGATCGTTGATTGTTGATGAGTTCTTCCAATGCCCTTGAGCTGTTGGCATAGTTTTGGATAGTTTTTCCTTTCTTCACTTCCTCACGCAGCGAGACAACTTCGGCTTCTAATTATTCCCTTTCTTGGTTTCTTTCTTCCAACTTCTTTTGAAGTGACTCTTCAATGCATTTGTGTTCTTCAACTTCAATTTTGAGACCTTGAACTTGTTCTTCAAGAGTTTTGGAACAGATCTTCTCAGCCTTGAGATATTTTAGAAGCTTGATTGCTTCCTCATCAAATTCGTCTATGGTCCATCCTTATTCTTCGTTGTTTGATACATCTTGCTTATTTTGCTTGGGTTTATTGTGCTTTTCCATAAAAAATACTCTCTCATTGGCTTCTTCTTCACTATCATTGTCTTCATCGGATGATGAGCTATCTTCTTTAGAGAGAAAGTTCCTTTTGGATCCTTGCTTGTTGAATTTCTTAAAGCCTTTCTTTCCTTTTGAGTTGCCATTACTTTGTTTGGACATTTTTCTGCAAAATGCCCAACCTCATTATAGCTGAAACATATCAATGGAAGTTTACCTTTGAATTGTGCCTTACCAATTTGTATTTTTCTCGTGAATTAAGCATATTCTTCATCTGAAAGACATTCTTCATCATCTCCCTTTTCTTCACACTTGCAGGTGCATGTATTTTCAATTGAAGGTTGTTTATCCTTATTGTTTTTCTTAGATGCAATGAACGTAGTTTCTAGATGTGAAGTGCCCTCTTCTTCATCAAGTCTCATATCATATGTTATGAGAAATCCATGCAATTCCTCTTTTCTGAGTTTGTCCAGATTTGCACTGTATTCTGAGACCGATACCTTTGGGTTGAATCTCCCACTTGAAGACTTCATATGATGAACTTCTTGCTGCTGTTATGCACCTTAGTCACTGCTCTTGTCATGCTACCCTCTGCTACACCTTGCTTTGCTTTTTTTTCGTAGAAAATATGGTCCTTTGCAACCCTTGACAATACATGATCTAGCTTTTTTTTGCCTTCTAGGAGCTCAATATTGAATCAGGTGTATCTCTATTATTTCAGATCTTCAATATCTGATTTTTGGTCTTGTAGTATTCCTTTGATTCTTCTTTCCAATTCCACAGGTCTGACCCAATTTGGATTCTTCAAGAGAGAGCTATACCCAATTTCTCACACTGCCCTAATTATGGACTGTTTCAGTAGAGCATACTTCTACGGCATGCCAAGTGTCACTATTTCTTCATTTTCCTCTTAAATTGATAGAGAGAAAACTAAAGACTATGCACTATCTATCACTTTTTACGGCATTCCAATCAGATACTCAGAGAGAGTGTTATGACGAATTTACCAAGGTCACTTCTTTGAGATGAATTTTAGGAGGCTGCAAAAACCCTGACTTACACAGATCATATCTCCAAAAATATTGCGCATCTTGATATGAAATTGTTACTGCAGCTTCCTCGGGATTTCGTCTTCACCTCATAAAAATTTCAGCTTCTTAACCTTCGTAGAAAAAAGGTTAGAGCGAAAATTCCACGATGAATTGTTTCAGATGGTCGAATCCCTTGCCTAAGGAGGAAATGAAGATCACAATATATATGAATGCTTAAGTTGAGAGGGGCTTCAACAAGTGAACGTGGGAGGGATTTTAGGAGCTTAAAAAATATTAATTATGACTTTTAAATGACCCATGCCCCAACCCCATGGGGTTTTAGCCCACTAACTGGGGGTACAAACTTCAAACATGAATATCTCTCAAACCGTGAAGAATTACATGGCGTGCCATATATAAACGGAAACATCTCGACAAGTAGAAACCATAAAAAGAATTATTGACCCAGAATATATTAATTTGGTAGGTCAAAATTCCCATGCAATATTGGGTTAGCCCCTGGTGCTGCTTGGGTTGACATCAATGACAACCACTAATCAACAATCTCCCCCTTTGGCATTGATGGCAACACAAGTACTCCCCCTGTGATCATGACACCTCTTCCTACAACATTCTCTCCCCCTTTGACATCAATGGCAAAGGGTAACTCCCCCTGAAACACAACCATCCTGTAGACCTGTACACACTTCCACTCGCGCTGACACACAACCGTCCTGCAGACCTGTACACACTTCCACTCCCCCTTTATATTCTGAAAAAGGAAAATCTAATGAGAACTTGGGAGAATCCCAAGCTTCTGGCGAAGATATTCCAATGTTGGTGAATATTTAATATGTGATTCTTTTGGTGTTGCTTGGAATCTTGCTACTTGTCCAACTGCTTGCATAACATCTAGTCGGGAGGCTGTTACATATAGAAGACTACTAATCATAGATCTGTACAACCTTTGATCCACATCCTTAGATGAGTCGTCTATGCTCAATTTGCAACCAAGTAAAGACATCTCGAAATCACTTTGCACCTTTGTAGAAAAATTCTTACTTAGTCAATCATCATTGCTACCAATTATTGTATCATCCTCTTTAGCTATTAGACATGCTTTAGTTGCTTCATCCAGAACATATATGTCGTTTGGAGCTCGACTTGCTGTGGCCACAATTTCACCATACACGCCTTTCCTGATTTCACATTTCGTGGAGTTGAATAGTATTGTGTGTCCTTGATCACACATTTGTCCAACACTAAGCAGATTGTGATTCATGTTTTCAACCAATAGAACATTATTGGCTAGAGAATATTTTCTTCCGAGAGTGACAGTACCTGATCCTATAACATTTTAAGATCCATCATTTCCAAAGGACACGGTTCCATCCTTCTTCTCTTTCAGAGATACAAATTTATTTCTATCTCCAGTCATATGCGTTGAGAAACCACTATCAACATACCACACATCTTTGTTATTTTGAGCCTTGAGAGCGAGAGCACAATTATCATTCTTCTTCTTCTTCCATGTTCGTTCATTATGTGGCTTCGAAGATTCTTTTGGAGGATTTTCAAGTCTGCAGTCTTTGGCTATGTGTCCAAAGTTTCGAAATTTGTAACATTCAATATTATTTATTAAATGTCCAAATCTATTGATGTTTCGCTGAGCCCTGGGAGGTTCATATTTGATAGATCTCCTGGAATTGTATTCGTCCCTAGGGTATGTGCGACATTCTACAACTTTATGACCAAATTTTCCACATGAATAACAGTAGCCATAAAAAATATGTTGGTACTTGGATGGAAATTTTCGTCGAGGAATTGTCTTCTAAGGCTGTTCTTGCGAATCTTGTCCAATGAAGTCTACATGCATGTCAGATCTCATAGGTTCATTGTATTTTGTTGTAGAAGGTCCTGCTTCTTCTTCTTTGTAATTGATGCCAGTTTTGTCATTGTAAGATCGTTGATTGTTGATGAGTTCTTCCAATTCCCTTAAGTTGTTGGCATAGTTTTGGATATTTTTTCCTTTCTTCACTTCCTCACGCAGTGAGACTACTTCGGCTTATAATTCTTCCCTTTCTTGGTTGCTTTCATCCAGCTTCTTTTGAAGTGACTCTTCAATGCATTTGTGTTCTTCAACTTCAATTTTGAGACCTTGAACTTGTTCTTCAAGAGTTTTGGAATGGATCTTCTCAGCCTTGAGATATTTTATAAGCTTGATTGCTTCCTCATAAAATTCGTCTATGGTCCATCCTTCTTCTTCGTTGTTTGATACCTCTTTCTTATTGTGCTTGGGTTTATTGTGCTTGGCCATAAATAATACTCTCTCATTGGCTTCTTCTTCACTATCAATGTCTTCATTGGATGATGAGCTATCTTCTTTAGAGAGAAAGTTCCTTTTGGATCCTTGCTTGTTGAATTTCTTAAAGCCTTTCTTTCTTTTTGAGTTGCCATTACTTTTGTTTGGACATTTTGCTGAAAAACGCCCAACCTCATTACAGCTGAAACATATCAATGGAAGTTTACCTTTGAATTTTCCCTACCAATTTGTAGTTTTCTCGTGAATTAAGCATATTCTTCATCTGAAATACCTTCTTCATCATCTCCCTTTTCTTCACACTTGCAGGTGCATGTCTTTTAAATTGAAGATTGTTTATGCTTATTGGTTTTCTTAGATGCAATGAACACAATTTCTAGATTTGAAGTACCCTCTTCTTCATCAAGTCTCATTTCGTATTCTATGAGAAATCCATGCAATTCCTCTTTGTTGAGTTTTTCCAGATTTGCACTGTATTCTAAGACCGATACCTTTGGGTTGAATCTCCCACTTGAAGACTTCATATGATGAACTTCTTGCTGCTGTTATGCACCTTGGTCGTTGATATTCTCATGCTACCCGCTGCTGCACCTTTCTTTTCTTTTCTGCCATAGAAAATATGGTCCTTTGCAACCCTTAACAACACATGATCTAGCTTTTTTTTGCCTTCTAGGAGCTCGATATTGAATTTGGTGTGTATCTATTATTTCAGATCGTCAATATCTGATTTTTGGTCTTTTAGTATTCCTCTGACTCGTCTTTCCAATTGCATAGGTCTAACCCAATTTTTATTCTTCAAGAGAGAGTTATACCCAATTTCTCACACTGCCCTAATTATGGACTGTTTCAGTAGAGCACACTTGTATGGCATGCCACGTGTCACTGTTTCTTCATTTGCCTCTGAAATTGATAGAGAGACAACTAAAGACTTTGCACTATTTGTCACTTTTTACATCATTCCCATCCGATACTCAGAGAGAGTGTTATGACGAATTTACCAAGGTCACTTCTTTGAGATGAATTTCAGGAGCCTGCAAAAACCCTGACTTACACAGATAGTATCTCCAAAAATATTGTGCATCTTGATCTGACATTTTTACTGCAGCTTCCTCGGGATTTCGTCTTCACCTCATAACAATTTGAGCTTCTGAGCCTTCGTATCAAATAATTTAGAGCGAAAATTCCACGATGACCTGTTTCAGATGGCCGAATCCCTTGCCTAAGGAGGAAATGATGATCACAATATATATGAATGCTTAATTTGAGATGGGCTTCAACAAGTTAACATGGGAGGGATTTTAGGAGCTTAAAAAATATTAATTATGACTTTTCAATGACCCATGCCCCAACCCCATGGGGTTTTAGCCCACTAACTGGGGTACAAACTTCAACCATGAATATCTCTCAAACCATGAAGAATTACATGGTGTGCCATATATAAACAGAAACATCTCGACAAGTAGAAACCATCAAAAGCATTATTGACCCATAATATATTAATTTTGTAGGTCAAACTTCTCATTCAATATTGGGTTAGCCCCTGGTGCTCTCAACACTACATCTTCACACTAAATGGCACCATTCAAACCACCTTCAACCAACAAAATACATGATACAAGATTGAAATAAATCATCAATCCTAGCACAAAACAACCAGGGAAAATTTTAAGGATGGAAGTTTATCTTAAAGTTTAGAAACCTAGGCGAATATTACTAGTCCCTGATATGAAAATTGTAAACTTTTTGGAGATATTTTTGTAGAAATATTTATATTTACAATGATTTTATATTATCAAATATAATATTTTGGTGATTTTTAAGGTAAAATAATGGTGTACTATAAAATTTAGGCTAATTATTTTCAAAAAAATGGAAATTGGTGAATCTTGTTTTTTGAAAAAGCATGGAAAATTAGCCCACCCGCAAATATTAGCCCCTAAAATTTTCCCTGAATTCACTACCAAAGATCTATGGAAACAAAAAGATACTCTCTACCATTGAAAATTCATACAAAAAATTATCATAGAAGACAACAATATTCTACCTCCAATAACTCAAAAACTCCACATTATACTTTACCAACACAATCATTATGTTATTCATGCTCTTCTATTTTGTAGAGCATGCTTCCCATGAACATGTGCATTGAAGAGGAAAAAATCTCCATGGTTGTTGTAAAATTACTTTTCATATGCAAAAGGCCACAGCCTGGTCCAATGAATCCAATACCAAATGATATACATGAAATACAACGTTTCATCATGAGTTAGAAAGTGATACTGACAACCTATACATAACTACAACAATACTGTAGACTCTCTCTCCAATGGATGCCCGACACCAAGACCATTCCATCATCACCCAAAGAATAAAATAAACATTGTTACATGGCTTATTAAAGAGATACATGGCTATGAAAATGGCATTCAATCCCACACACTGATGGGGTATGAATCATTCTCCTATGCATAGTTGATCTCTAGAACTAGTAAAATGCATGCCAAATGATAAGAAAATGGACAAATAACATGAATATAACAAGGAATCCCTTCCCATGCATGCCTATACCACTCAACCATCAGCTAAAATAAACAAAGTACATGTGTGTATCTTGCACTCAACAATTATTTACATGGATGAAGTAAATATATCATTACAATGCATGCAAAAAATCTCATGTGTTAACCATGACTAATCCAAGGGTTTCTCAACTAGCCACCAAGTAATATCATGAATATATATAAGGTTGATCACATGCCTTTCACTCAAGAATATAGTACATATATCTGGTACAAACAAAAGTGAGTGAAATCATAATGAAAATGATAAATAACACATTCTACATTTGCAAATTGCCATTGCAATATATATATATATATAAGCATACAACCCTGGTCATAACTTGCCTAGCTTTCCATGTGCAAAGACACTAATGCACATTGTCCTTGGCATCATATGCACCAGATATAGAGATGTGAAAATTTTACATCAAACAATTTGAAACCATTCATACACACTATTAAAAATACCTCTGCAAAAATGCAATATCTCTGCACACTCATTCAATACTGCACTCTGACCAAAAATGACCTACCACACTAGATCGAAGATGTTTTGCTACAAGTCACACTCCTTGTGCTCTGATAAATTCCTTGACATTCAGTATCTGCTCAAAGAAATGACACATTGGTCATTTTAGCCTCTTTATACACACTTCAACAACACACTGGTAATTTTTAACTCAGTTCCATCTATGTATATTCACTTGATCACAAACTCATGCACAGGTGAAGGGATATTGGTTCAATCGTTTGTCTCTCTATGTAAAAAAGAATCAAACTAGCCTTGTTTAACCTTTTCCATGATCCATTTATTTTCTAAGTTGATCTTTTCCCCAAACCAAGAGACCATGTGCATTATCATTCTTCCAATTTGACTTTTAATATGGTCAAATCAATATTATTTTCGTCATGTTCCTACTGTGTATCTTCTATCATTGAACAAATATTCACAGTATTCTCAGAAGAAAGTTGAAACTGTTGATTTTTTCTTTTTATATGGTTAACATAGTCTTCTTCCATTACCTTAAGTTGATTCCAAATGAAGTCTCTATCTATTAATACTACAGAGAATACACGCTTCAAGAAATAAACCTTATACGATCACTCTTTACTTAGGCCATCTTAATATGATGATCCTTCTCCATCTTAAAAAGTGACTGTTGAATACTCTCAATTATTTTTATTTTTTTTTATTTCATAATTTCAAAGATCATATGTGATATCTGCCAATCAACTATTTCTTCCTTCTCTCTTTCAAGGAATCTATCATTCAAATATTGAGATCCATCCTACTCTTGTTTAATTTGTATCAATAATAATCCATTTTGTGTTTGGATTTCTTCCAAGTCATCCAATGCAAAGTCCAATCTATGTTTATGGACTAGATAATCCTTCTTCTGTGCAACATGAAGAAGATGAGACTTGGCCACCTCGTATGTATGTGTAATCACTCTCTCCTTGTGCATTATGTTATTTAGTTTCATGTGATGTTGAAAATGGCGATTTTCAATAGCCCATAGGTGTTGTTGTGTTCTTATTTTTGAGAAAATATTTCCCCTTCTTGCTCAAGGCATGAAACCTCCTCTTTGATCAATTTTTTATTCTCATAGGAAAACTCATCTAATTTATCAATAAATAATCCTCGTTGCTCACAAATTTGGTAGATAGATGTTATTGATTTTATAGATTGGGAGGTACTATCATAACCCTTGAAAGATATATGTTATTGATTTGTGTAACTTGGGTGGTACTCCCATAACCTATAGGGTATTGGGTTTGTGAGGATTTGACCCACAAAAGTGGTTTGTGCACAATATACCCAAGTGGTGGGCTTTATACCCAAAGAATTGGGAACCAACTCGAGAAGAAAATTACTTTTTTATTCATTAAAAGCATGTGGGTCACCCTTGAAGGGCCAATAGGAAAATATGGCTTCAATGATGTGGGTGAAGGTCAAACGAAACTATTTGTAAGAATACTTTGTTTAAGAAAATGGCTTAGGTTGGCCTGAGTGAAGTGACATGA
The DNA here is from genome assembly GCA_034641835.2 of Pinus albicaulis. NCBI lineage: Eukaryota > Viridiplantae > Streptophyta > Pinopsida > Pinales > Pinaceae > Pinus > Pinus albicaulis. The sequence goes on along the minus strand of CM076577.1, from coordinate 396,241,634 downwards.
CCCTTGGTGAGATGTAAACCCACCATGAAAATTATAAGAAAGAGTGAAAGATAGTTTCTTTGGCATCAATTATAAGAGAAATTATTCTGAAGAAAAGACAAGGGAAAGAGACCGTAGACCTCAAGAAGAGGAGTTGGATAGGATGAAGAAATATGATATTTGTTTCTTTGCTTCTATATTCTAGTTCAGGTCAAAAGGTGGAGGATTGGTTGCATAATTTGGGCATGGATCTATGATCAATGATTGAGAATCATGTGCATCCGAGATAAGGAAAAACATTGTGTAAGGGATGAAGACTCTTTTGCTTCCAATCTATATCAATTATGTGATTAAGTTGAGTTATGTCTAGCTGTAGAGAGAGTTCCCTATGTATAATACCAATATGGGTTACCTGCTAAAGAAGGTGTCAAGCTCAAGTATAGAGACTAGGAAAATGGGATAAAGAGATTATTGATGATTTTTGGGGAGTAGTGGTGAAGTAGAATTCAAGGTTGAGTTTCTTAAGGTGGTGCATTGTGTTAGGACTATGCAATATGAAGTATAGAGATTGGGTGAAGGAGATAAGAGATTATTGATGATGTTTGGACATTAGTGGTAAAATATAATTCATGGTTCAGTTTCTAAGGTGGTGTATTGTGTTAGGACTTTGCTTGTTTATCATAGGACTGAGATTATAAATTTTGTCGCTATCTAGTTTCCCTTCATCTTCATTTTTAGTAACCATACTGTCTTCACAAATTCCCAAGTTTCTTATAAAATAGTCAATTATCCTCTCTAAGAAATCATATTATCATTTAAAGATATAATACCTGAAGATGAAATCCACTCATGACAAGACGACATTAGTTGTGAGATATCCTAGTCTAACTCTCTTCTAGAAATCCATCAATTGACTTGGAATTGGGTACTCGACATGGAAGAAGGCTCAAGGATTGCACAATGCATGGTTCCAGAGGATAGGGATGAGGGACTGATGACTGTAAATGCACAATGCGGAGGAACTCGAGGCCTCAAAAGAGAAGAAAGGTTCTGTAACTGAGGGTAACAATGAGGTAGGCTTGTCCACTGTAACTATGCAATGCACAATTCAGGAGAGAGCGGGAGCCAATGGATTGCATAGTTATGCATTTAGGGAGACAAATTATTATTTGAAACTATCCAATGCATAGAAATAGGTTGAATGGGAGGCAATAATGCATATTTATAGGGAGAAAGAGGAGATACTTGAGTACCGTGACTACACAATATTTATAAAGAGGTTGACTAGGAGGAAATATTGCATAGTTTTAGGGAGCAAGAGGAAATCGTTGACCACTGTGATTACAAAATTCATTATCCTTGGATTAAATGACCATTCATCGCATAGTTCCAAAGGGCATGACAAGCTTCTTCTGGCCCGAGATGACGTAATGTGAAATTCACGGAGGTAGTTTGGGAAGAGGTTGTCTGCAGAAGGATCAATTACAAAAAATGAATAAGTGTGGGATCGAAGAGGTGAGAGATGAAACGAGAACATGAATTGATAATGATCACACATTCATAGACAATCAACCATTCAACATGGAATCATTTACCACCAATGATCAACATGTTATTGTTTAAATGACAACAATAAAATAATTTCCTCCAAGTGCAACACTTAAGATACACTTTGCGACAGAAGTGACAACAGTAGTGAAACAATGCTCAAGACTTAGAGAATTTTCCTAATGCATGTATGTTTGACGGATAGAAAATAGTAGCGTAGGAGAAAGCATCATAAATACCCTTCACTAATGTACAAATGACTCCCTTTGACAAGATTTGACACTTTCTTAACCACAAGACAATACTTGAGAAAGTAAGAGAAAAGTGAATGGCGACACTTTCAAAGGCTTAAATAAAGTGAAAGAGACACATGCCAAAGTAAATATAACATGAAAATGAAATGTAATAAAGTGAATGTAAGAAAAAATGAGAATTGTGAATATGAAAGAGATAGTTGTGAAAATAAAGGTGTGCAAGAGAATCAGTTGAGAAAATTCACCGAATAAAAGTATAATTGTAAATGAAGTGAGGAAGTTTGTTAATGGAGAGTGCACACTAAATGTGGACATGTTTTTCGCACTACAATGTGCTTATGGATTCCATATCCACTATCACTAGTGATTGTGAAAGTCACTATCACTAGTGATTTTGCAAGCCTTACCTTCAAGAGTTGCACAATCCCTATATAAGATTGCATAGAAAGATGTGTGTTTGTGAATTCATCGAAGATAGGGCATGTGTGAGGAAGTGACTTTGAAACTTATAATAAGACTTATCACTTTGCAAAACATTACAAAACCATGAAGCGACCATAGAATGACATATTGCAAGATCCTAAGTAGGCTCCAAAATTGAAGTGTGTGAAAAATTTTGGAGGGTGTTTTTCACAGCAAAAACACCTATGTTTATAATTTTTTTTCTCATTTTATAATTATTATAATTGCAATTTTACTTGTGATATTTTTCCCCGTGACCTCTTAAGATAGACCCAATTGATTCAATTTAACTTGTGATGAATTCCACATTCTAAAATATTTATATAATAACCATTCCTTCAAATTATATTCTATAGAATCTCACTCAATAATATATATATATATATGTATGTATGTATGTATGTATGTATGTATTTTACAAAAGTGAGTAAATTTTATATTGAAATCTATTCCGAGATGCAAATTTTACTCAGAAAATTTATTACATGTTTACATCTAAGAGTGTTTCCTCTAAGGAGGAGATTACTAATATTACACAATGATGTTGAAATACAAATATTACTATACGAAAAAATGAGTAGATCTTGTAAAAATATCCCAGTAAGAGAGAACACTTATAGTGTGAATACATTAGAGTATGAGGAGGATAACATCTTTTGAAGGATAGTTGATATTCGAAAGAGATTGACCAATATTCCTGTTAGAGGCGCTAGAGTTTAAAGTTTGATTTTATTTGGTAGAGAGATGCACTTGTAGTATTTCAATTTCATGACCGAGAAAATCCACCTCATAAACATTATGAGCTTGTTAGTCTTTCAAAACATATATTTCCTACATAAAATTGATATAGATCCTCATTTTTTGTTGCAACTTATAATTAATATCCAGGATTTCCGATTGAAGGGACTCAAATAGTTGGTTACAATTGTTGCACCCAATTTTACCCCCTTCTCCCAAAATTTTGTCTCTATTGGCCTATATTGTAGTACTGTATAAAAGGAGAGAATCATAATTATTTTTCTTCATCTGTAAATAACTTAGCGGTTTGGAAGGGGGGAAACATGGGAAAGGACCGGTGGAAATTTCATCCCAGAAGATGGTGGCACAAAAGAGACAGAAAGGATTTACAACAGTCAAAATACACTAATAGTGAGGAAATATACTGATAGATATATGCTAGACCTTAGGGGTGCTTGATCTGGAAAAACCAAATCGCACACCCAACTCCAATATTGAGAATTGCACTAGCAAGAAGTGGAAAAATAGAGGATAAAAGGTGGTAGAAATAATAGGGAAATAAGGGAGTCCACTAAGACACCAAAGAGGGAAATTAACACTCAATTTAATGGAACTGAGTTACTAGAAAGGAAGAATAATCCAACATGCTTAGATAATGGATCCATGGAGAGGTTGAATTGAAGATGTGGGTACTACAGTTCATGGTGTAATGAATTATGACTAGAAAAATAGACTCTAATATAGGGGTAATCCAAAAGGTAGAGTAATTTTTTTTTTTTTGTTAGAGCCTATAATTTCTTCTAGAAATCATATTAATTAGGAAACTTGGAGGAGTTGATGAGACCTCCATGAGATGTGAGCAGAGCAATGCAAAACCTCCCCTCCCTCAAAGAAGTTGAAACTTAAATGGGCCAAGGAATGAATATATACTAGTTGTGAATTAATACATAGCCATAAATATAACTTCTAGAAATGAAGTACCACATGAAACACTATGAATGTCGCCATTGTTTTTCATACTTGCTAGCGCCATTGAAACAATCACCAATAGAGGTGAAGGGTGTGTGTCAATATTTGGTCATCACATTTTCCTTGTATCAAAAGTGTGAGAGGATGATGATATATCTCTAGTTACATGAATCGCTATGAAAACATATTCCACAACATCAAGTCACTTGAAACCACCATTTTTACCAAAAATACTAATGTTTTCGTTAAAGCAATGGGATAATTTTCTTAACCAGGGTTCTATTGACAATGATAGAAAATCATTAACTAGGGAGATCTCCTTGATATAAAGTCCCAAATAGACCTCACGCCATATGAAGTAGGAAATACAACCAGTTTCCATAAATTTGATCTCAAAGATGTGCCTTGGCTGCAATAAAAACATAAGAAAACATACACATATCTTTGGTAACAACAAGTATGAAAACTTTGTGTAATATGAGTTGTAGTGCATAAGAGGTTCTTTCACACAAAGGGAAAAGAGTGAGGCTTAAGAAGAAAAGTAATATTACTATCATAACAAAGACACACGAACATATAAATGATTGTTAGTTAGCTTACAAAATATTTCACAAGATAACAACAATCATGAAAGAAAATATAACACACATCCAACAAGAAACATAATAATTTAATGAAATAGTTCATTGAAATAGCACAAATGAAATAACATATACCGTAAAAATTTAAATAATAGTCTTACAAAATCCATGACACATGCATGAAGGTGTGTTGGATTTGAGATCTTCTGATCATTAATTGAAATTTCCAAGTATACAATACACTAATATGACAGTAGCCCTAATACTGGAACATGATGTTTTTACTTGCTTCTCTAAAGAATGATACTCACTCTTATGCTAGACTAGATAAGCCAAGGCTACAAATATCAAGTTCCAAGCCCTTTGTTTGAGTTACGAGGCCTTATTTATAACAAATGGGAAGACCTTTCATCCCCCCTTGTGACTTTTGACTTTCCCTTATGACTCATGAAATTATTTTATATTTATTCTAGCTAGTGACTCTTCATATTCCACATTAGACTCTTCGACTTCCACTTACATTTAAACTTTTATTATTTTCTAAATACAATAAGAGAAAAATCCCCACATAAGATAAAAATGGGCTAGAGCCTAGTAGGACAAAATTTTATACATCATGCTTGAGTGTTATATTCCTAATTTAGCTTTTAGATAATTAGAATATTAAATTTTGTCTTTCTTAATTAATAGATGAATAAGAGGGTAAAGGGACCCATAATCCCTTTAGCAGGAATAAAACCACTTCTTAATGTGAATGTGGATCAATGCATCTAGATAGGGACAAGATGAATAAACCACTTCTTGGTGTGAATGTGGGTGAGTACATGTGTATGGGGTCAATTTGACCAAATCAATAGCGCATTCATGGAGGTAATGGAGACAATGGAGGATAGTGAAATCATAATGGAAGTTAGTTGCTATGTGTGTAGCATCATTATTGTGTGGGGCCAAGATGATGACGGCTCACAAGCATATAAGGAAGGTCATGGAAGCCATAGAGATCATTCTCGATTATTATTATTATTTTCTTGTCGTTTATGAATTGAGAATGCTTGAGTTTTTTAACCAAGTCTGCAGTGTTGTTTAGCACACATGTGTCTCTGAGTGGAGATCCCAACCTCATCCTCAGGGGAATTTGAGTGCCTACTCAGGAGAGTATTTTTTATGTCCATGTGACTTGATCTCATCATTCGACATTCAGGCCAGTTGCAAACCCTCTAGTGCTGCAGAGTCACTCAGTAACTTATGTAGTCCATTGGCAGAGTTCATCAGAAGAGGGTGAAATTCCATAACATTTCTGCTTGGAATCCATTGAAGGGATCAACCCTTCAATAGTTGGACTTGGGAGTACTTGTAGTTATTCTATATTTCAGTTTAGCCCATAGCTTTGCATACCCAACAATTATTCATTGTAAACCCTAGGAGGGTGATTTTCCGAGGTCAGCCAATCCGAAAATCCTTTCTGGGTTATTCTGGATTTTTTCCATAGAGTTTGGATTCTAAATATATGATTTTTCCGAGCATCAGAGCATCCTCATCTATGTAATCCTATTCACCCAGCAACAACATTTTCGCTATGACAGTGCAGAGGGAGAGCTCCAGCAGTGCAACAGAGAGTAGTGTTTTCAGTGGGAGAGCTTGAGGTCATTCCAACCTGCTTCTGCTAGCTTGAGTGCTATCTATTTTGAAACACCCTTGTATTGTTTTCACCTCCATATTAATAAAATGGCTCAACTATTCTGTCTATTTTTATGGTGTTTTCATTTTATTTCCATATTGTTGTAGTTTCTAGTTTATTCTATTTTGTATTACTCTCTTTTCCTATTTGGAATATTGCAGTGGTATTAGAGCTCAAAGACTTGGCTCAGCCTGTGGAACAATCGGTCTATGAAACCCAAATATAGAGAATACATTACAAACTAGACAAGCAGATACAAAAACAAAGACTGTAGAAATTTGCTGGAATAAAAAAAGATGGTTTTGCGTTAGATGTTTCACACAAATCAAGATGAATATTGAAAATTCGAGACATGGTTTTTGTGCATAACGGACCAATTATATTTCCCAATATGAATATTCTCGAAATTCGGTATGGATTGAGAGAAATGGAAGGTTCTCTAAGAGATACAAAAACAAAAAACACAGATATTCGTTAGGATAAAAAGTGACGATTTTGCGTTGGCTATTTCGGGTAAATGAAGACGCATCTCGAAAAACCGAGACACAGTTTTGTGCAGAACGAAACAATTCTATTTATTAATGAGAATTTTCTCCAAATTTGGTATGTTTTGATAGAAATATAAGGTTCTATGAAGACAATTTCCTGAGATTTGTTATGGTTTTCATGTTTCAAATTCTTCCAAATGCAATGCCAAATTCAACTTGTTTCAGAGTTTACATCTGCCAAATAATTTTTTTTTCCAGTGGAGGAGGATATAGGGAGTATCCAATAGAAAAATAAAGTTATGGGAAGGAATTTGGAAATATCCTCCTCGGAACTATGTAGGATCTCACTATAGAGATCAAGGAGATGAGAGTGGAGAGACAAAGGGAAACCCCAAGAGAGTTGCAAAATGGAGAAAGTTCCGGTACTTCACATCATTGGTGTGAGCAACTGGCGGTGCAACAAGCTTCACAGTGCTCCAATATGCCTACCTTCCTAGCAGTAGGAAATGGGGGTGGAGGACCACAAGAGCAGGAGGCTCTCAACGATTATTTTCTGAAATATGAATCTCAGTTTCAAAGATTCAAAGAACATCTCAGTTTCCAGGAATTTTTCCAGATTAAGAAAAGCTGAACACCTTGAAGCTAGAACATAGGAAGAGGGTGCATGCATGGAAATGACCTGCAGCATACCATGGGTAGAATTTTTCTACCTACTTTTGATGGGTCATCAAAGAGTACGAAAAATACTTGGGAGGAGACAGCTGAGAATACACTTGTTGATGAGACACCACCCATTGTTGAGGTATCCATTGATGGGGTATTTCGGGTTGTGACCAAGTTCCCTAATGATAGCAGTGCATCACAGGTTGATGAGGTGGTAGGAGGCAACTCTACAATTGTTGAGGAGTCGATAGGTACAGAGGCCTCTAGGTTTATGGCATAATTGTCAGATGACAATCACATGTAGCTGACTAGTACGAATTCCTTCCATATTGGAGTATGAATGGAGGAGGGTCTGTAGCCATCCTTTGGGCTAGCCCTTGAGGAGGTGCTAGGAGATACAGTTGTATAGTACGATGGTCGCACACAACAACAACATCTATTTCAGGTCGACCCTCTAGCTTTGAAGGTGAATGCTACATCAGTACGAGAGGTTACCCTATGGTAGAATGAGGAGCTAGAGGACATGGGAGTGGTTTGTGCCAAGTAAGCAAAAAAATTGTTTCACATTGGGAAACGGTTGGATTCCCTAATGATGCAGTTATAGGGCACATTGGAGTGTCAGAGCACCCCCCTTCAGGCATACATTGATACGGTGCATCACTCATACTATGGAGGGACTATTTTATGTGCGGGGATTCTTGAATTTGTTTCTTTTCTCGAGGTTGGATGGTGAGAGGTATTGAGTTGGTACCCCATGGAGTAGGCTACGCAACTGGATACATCCATGACCACATTTTAGCAGACTCCATGTATTACCATAGGGACACAGGGGCCATATTACTGTTTGGATCTAGGTGGGATTTACCATCACATGATAGAGTCAGTAGGTGATGGTAGTCATTATGTGATGGGTCTGATTTTTGGGCGCACACACATTTTTAGATCTCTATTAGAGCCTCAGACATCCTTAGTGATAGGATGGTTCGACAGGAGGGTACACCCTTTTCAGAAGCTATCTCATCATAACGACCATGCATGGAGTCACAGGTGATTAGTCTACATTGTTAGGAGCTGGTCGGAGGAGGTAGCATCGGCAGGCCACGAGACATGGCAGTACATAGAGATGGGGCTCTCTCATGGGTATATGGTACACTTGAGCTATGGAGGATAGGAGAAGTGATTTCATTATCATTGGCATATGGGGATTCGGGTCACTCTGTGATCCAGGGTAAAATCTTGATACCCCTTAACCAAGACCTTTTAATTCGGCTGATAAATAGAATTGCATTTACTTAAAGACATTAAATAACTTAAATGAACAACTGTAGCTGTAAATAAGAGGAACATAAATGAACAAGATCAGCAATCATGAGAACACGTTGTTTGATGACGGAGTTCGTCCAGGAGGGACTACATCTCCGGGCCTCGGTGTCAAGATGGTGTAGGCCGCTGCATTATGTGTTGTATGAAGAGATGTACATGGATGTGCTTTCCTATGACATACAAGGAAAAATCGCCCTCACGGAGGAGTGGCTTGACTTCTTTAAGAGATGTTCCACTGTAGAACTCTCATACATAAAGAAGGACTCCTATCAGTATGACCATAGCTGACCTGTGGCAAATGAGAGTATCTCGCCAATCCTGGAAAACAAGGGATCTCAACAATACACATATGAAAAAGAGCATCCCGCTAATGTGGCATAAAAGGGACTCATACATGACACAAATCCATAGCTAAAAGTACATCAATAACAACACAAAGCAAGATCCCACGACTCATGTATCAATCGGGATCTGCAAGACATAATGCATCTCAACGAGAAATAAATGAAGAAGTACATGGAAATCACATCATATAACTCATGCTGCCATTTGCTGAAGGCTGAGCAGCTCTGCGGCAGAATCTGAAAACACCATCAATCTTGTGGCGTCGAGAAAGTGGAAAACGACTGCTCATATATGCAAATCTGACACCGGCATAACCCACTTCCAAAAGTGGCTGGAAAATTGAAAACTCAGATGCAGAAACTGAGCATGCCATCAAACTCATGGCGTCGAGTAGTGCTGAAATGACATATAATTTGTCCCATTTGGACAAAGTCGAAATTTTTCCCTCCTGAAAATTGAGCCTCAATCAGGGTTCCACCTGCCTCTTTCTGGGCTCATGGTTCCACATGACCTGCAATTAAAAAAATATTAAATCTTGATCTGCGTGTGCACGCTCTTCTCCTCCTTGCCTTGGGCGCACTGTAAAAATCTGAGTTTATATAAAAACTTCAGGCGGATTAACCAACAAACACTGTTGGCACATTGGTAAAAATTAGAATTCGGTTGATGGAGGTCGGGTGGTCAAATCCCGCCTCCTGCATAAAATCCGCACATGAATTATTTTTATGCATAATGGTGGCATTTTTTTAAACCCCACATATTAAATTTTAGTACCAAGTGGTACGTTGTGGGGACCGGGCCCGCATTGGGCGGCCCGCCCAACCATCCCACGGTTCAAACATTAAATTATAGTGTTGGTTGTTGTTTGTATTTGTTGGTTGGTTGTTTTAAGTTGGGCCGCCCGTGGAGCGGGCCGACCCACGTGGCCGGGCAGGTTCGATTTCTGCCGGCCCATTTATATATGGTGCCACATATGGGTCGAGTGGGGTGGTGAGGGTGGTGGCCTACCACCCCTTGTTTTAAATAATTTTTGTTATTAAAAACAAACCATGCCTTTTGAAAAATTTGGTTTTGGACCGAAGGAGGTAATTTAAACAGGCCACAAATTTTCCCGAAATCTGGCCTGAGCTTGCCGGAATCCGGTGGCCGGAAAAAGTCTAATTTGTGCCTTCCTTAAGGCTGTCCAGTCACCAAGTCAACCTGGAACTTTGACTGCTCATAACTTCTTCATACATACTCGGAATTGAGTGTCATCTGTGCCATTGGATTCAGAAAGACGAGATCTACAACATGAACCTAGTTTGAGAATCTTTTGAACACTTTTATTTTTTAGCCTTGTACTCAAGCCTCTTGTACCTGTACCTGATTATTCCACCTGGATCACTCTGATCCTTTAGAGCAGATGGGGAGATGTAGCCCACCTCATGGGGAGTTTACTAGTAGAGTGGTGGATCTTTTGGCCCATGCGGGATACATGATGGTACAAGATGGTATAACCATAACCAATAGTATCCGGTGGTGTACAGGGGCTGGTTGCAACATACAATGGCACGATGAGGAGTGAAGAGACACTTGGTGGTATGCAATGACCCATGATACAGTGCAGCAGGCACTTCGAGTGTTGCCTCCAAGGCGACTTATAGACAAGGGCATTAGGTGTACCCTTGGATGACGCTCACCTAATATTGATGAGGATATTGTTGAGAATATAGAGACCCCATGTTTAGCAGAGACAGGGCTACGAGGGTGTTATTGATAGATGTGATTCAAATGGAGTGTCATCCAAAGAATTACTCTTCATCATTCAGGCATCAAGATCGAGTTGAGCGGGAAGGGACTTTTATTCATCTCCAAAGAACCTTGGAGGCCTGATCAATCATGCTTGAGTGATACAGATGATGTGGCAAAGGTAAAGCAGAGGCACATTCCTTCTATATGCCAATATGAGGACTCTTCGTCACATGAGTCCATGGGGTCATATGAGGATACTTCTAGGGAGCATGAGTCATCATGTGGAATTGATGACAGTAGTCTGGATTTGTCTTCCAACATGCATGGTGACCAGTCAGAGGACTCGATGGGAGATATTCATGATGATGAGTCACTTGTGATGATTCAGCCTGAGTAGCTTATGGTGGAGCATGGGGCAGTTGAAGAGGAGGCTATGCACGTCATGCATGATAGAACTTTGGGGGAGAGGTATATGGGGGCTCACAGTTAGTTAATGCTAGATATGCGGCTAACCTTGGGTTCAATCATTAAGGAGGAGCTGTTGGATATGGTGGTGTATCCATCTTTGGGCCGACCCATTAATGAGGTGCCAATAGATGCACATACGGTTAGCAGGACTGCAGTACTTTCAAGGACCAACACTCTCTAGGAGTACATCGATGCGGCTTGTATCACACCTTGCCACCTGGGCCTATTATAGAGAGAGGGACCTTCCTTTTCAGGAAGTTCTCGTTAACAGGCGGGAAAAAGCAGCATGAGTTGAGTATGAGCTGGCGACCACACTCCATACATGTTTCATATGTAGATATCAACACATTGGATTCCTCGACCAAGATAGACTGGAATGAGATCTCAAGTTGGTATCCTATTGGTGATACGATCTTCTTAGTCAAGAGCATATCGGAGTAGGGACCAGTAGACATGACAGATATTACAACTTCTAGTTGGCAGTGGGGCACATTACAACAACTCTTCAGCAGCCCATTTCGACTTTGGGAGAGTAGGATCATAATTCGGTTGAGTTAGGGGTTGGATTGGAGAGAGGTGATGAGTTGGTACACAGTTGGTGGGTCATCTTATACAATCAACTCTATGGCACAACAGGAGCCCTAGAGCATTGATGCATGTTGGTGGTCTTCACCTCATGAGGCAATAGGTATAACTAGATGAAGTGTGCAGTCTAAGCTAGGGGACTTGGGCAATTATTGGCCATGGTGGCATTGAGATTTGGGAGGATTGATTGATTATAGGTGTGGTGAGAGATCAGTTTTGGATCTGGGCATTGAAAATTCTATTCCAGGTAGGCTGATGCAGGGTCATAACCACACCGAGGAGTTTGTATGGGATCTGTTATCACCTAGATTGACCTCAGGCTGAAGGGAGGAAAACCAGCGTAACCACAAACCACGCTTAACCTTGTAGCTAGCCCTACAAGGCAGGGATAGGGCTCTCTCCGTAAGAAATCTTAGTCAAGGATTATTGCAAAAAATGATTTTAGGCTAGGTATAGTAGCTTGAAAGGTCTTGATAGATTGTTGGTGTTTCCTGGATAAGATGGTGTTGGGAAATTTAAGTCTAGGAAATTAAATTAGAAATGTAGGGTATTCTATGGGGCAAGGTAGGCATGAACTTTAACACCTTTGGCTTAATGATGTGAAGTGTTTAACACTGGTGAGGAGCTGAGGAGGGCATATAAGATGAATCCTTCATAAACATTAGAAAACATAAAATATTGAATGATTTCCCAAGGCACAACACCGTAACAATAGATTCTACCCATCTAACTTGAAAACATTCAACATAAATCAATGGAATGAATGATGGCATACATAAAACATTTAACAAATGATTACAAAAGAAGAAACTGTGATAAAATTCCATACCAGAGGAATCCCATAAAAATAGCTGCAAATCTTATTAATTTCTTGCCAAACTGTTTACAAATAATGTACAATTAAGCTCAGAGCGCCCAAGTGATTCCAACCTCTACAAATTACTGAAAAATTACATTAAATAGACTAGCCTCAAGGGGCGAATCCATTGAAAGAGGAGTTGTTTCACCTTCCCCAAAAAAAAAAAAACCTGAAGATAGAAAAACCCAACAATATACCTTTCAAAGAGAGGAAACTGTTTGTTTGTTTTGACCATCTAGAAGTATCATTTGTTGCATTTACTCCAGCAAATGGAAAGAAAACAAATTTGGAACCAACCTGCCCCCTCATTTATCATTCGCTACTATTTCGTGGTTGACGCTGTAATGATCTCTGCTTTCATGGTTTGCTCATGGCCTTAACAGAGTGCCTGTCTCTTTTAACCTGAAGAAAACCCTTTAAACCAAAAAAAATCGAATGTGCCTCATTAAACGGAGAAAAACCCCTTTTCCTTAGAACAAATCAAAAAGAAGTGGTGGGCCCGCGGGAATCGCAATTGCATGCGGAAGAGGAGCAAGAATGTTTCGGGCGAAGGAAATCGCGATATACGATGAGCGATGGAGCGATGGAGGATGGTGTGATGCGATGAAACGACAGGTGATAGAGCAATGCGAAGGAGCAACAATCGCATCGACGATGAACAGGAAGGCAAGGTGAGTACTGGTGGGAAATGCGATAGGCAATGCGTGATGGTACGATGATTGCATTGGCGAAAGAGGGATGGCAGGTTGCGATGCCGTAGGAATCACGATATGCGATGCGTGATTATCACATCGAGGAAGTCAGGAAAGTGGGAGTTAAGTGCTGGAGGGTGGTGCGATCGCACAATGAAATGGAGGATTATCACATCGGTGGAAGATGGATGGTAGAGTTAAGCACTGGAGGGAATCATGATATGCGATAAGCGATGTTGCGATGCGATCGCATCAGCGATGAGCAATCGCATCGGGGTTGTAGGAGACGAAAATACAAAGGAAAAAGGGACTTTTGAAGTAAAGGAAAAATACAGAAAAAGGTAAGGATTTTTAAAGTTAAAGGCCAGTGAAGTAATGGAAAAAGGGCAGAGTTGTACTTTTTGAGTTATTTATTCATTTGGGCATATTTTCCGATCTAGAAGCTATTTTGGGAGTGAAGCTATTTAGGGAGTGGGATATACCGTTGGAAAGCGTTTTCTGAGATGCTTCTGACAAACATGCTTAGAATATGATTTTCACTGAAAATCATGTGTAGAATACTTTTGAAAACCTGACAAAGAAAAAGCCCCTTTGATCCTTAGTGATAGGTTGCAAAAGACAAACATTGGCTTTATGGAGATAGCAACTTTTTAAGTTCAACTTATTACATATGGAAACATAAAATTACATAAGAAATGATACTAAAAACAAAATACTCAGTTTTCACCTCAAAACATGTTTTGAGATGAAAATTACATTAAGCTTAAAAGAACAACTTCTTTTACTTTTCCAGATACTATACTTTGAGTTTATTTGGCATCCCCATGTCCTTGCTGATATTTATTGATACTTTCATCATCAATTTGACTATGGTGGAACCCTAAAACCTAATGAGACCAAACCCCATGATCTAATAAAATGAAGTTCAGAGTGAAAAATGAATCATGACCGAAGACCATAGAGATGAGAAACAAAAAGTATTTTTCATGAAGGAAAAATGAAGTGACCCCTACCACCAATGGATCCATGACCTAATGGAGTGATAAAAAGTTATAATATGAGACTCCTACTATGCAAATGCAAAAAAGAATATTTTGATCACTAATGGCAGGATGACAAGACTGGCACTAATCATATTGCCATAAATGATCAAAATCCTCTCTTTTGCATTTGCATAGTAAGAGTCTCATATTATAAATTTTTATCACTCCATTAGGTCATGGATCCACTGATGGTAGGGGTCACTTCAGTTTTTCCTCATGAAAAATACTTGTTGTTTCTCCTCTCTATGGTCTTCTGTCATGATTCATTTTTCACTCTGCACTTCATTTTATTAGATCACGGGGTTTGGTCTCATTAGGTTTTAGGGTTCCACCATAGTCAAATTGATGATGAAATTATCAATAAATATCAGCAAGGACATGGGGATGCCAAATAAACTCAAAGTATAGTATCTGGAAAAGTCAAAGAAGTTGTTCTTTTAAGCTTAATGTAATTTTCACCTCAAAATATGTTTTGAGGTGAAAAGAGAGAATTTTGTTTTTAGTATCATTTCTTATGTAATTTTATGTTTCCATATGTAATAAGTTGAACTTCAAAAGCTTCTATCTCCGTAAATCCAATGTTAGTCTTTCGCAGCCTATCACCAAGGATCAAAGGGGATTTTTCTCTGTTTGGTTTTCAAAAGTATTATACACATGATTTTCAGTTCAAATCATATTCTAAGCATGTTCATCATAAGAAAATCAGAAAGAGCTTTCCAATGCTATATCACACTCCCAAAATCAGCGTCTAGATCGGAAAATATGCCCAATGAATAAATGACTCAAAAAGTACATCTCCGCCCTTTTTCCATTACTTCACTGACCTTTAACTTTAAAAATCCTTACTTTTTTTTGAATTTTTCCTTTACTTCAAAAGTCCCTTTTTCCTTTTTATTTTCATCTTCTACAATCGCAATACAATTTCTCATCGCCGATGCGATCGCATCGCAGCATCGCTTATCGCATATCGTGATTCCCTCCAGTGCTTAACTCCGTCGTACATCTTCTGTCGATGTGATAATCCTCAATCACATCACGTGATTGCACCACCCTCCAGCGCTTAACTCCCGCTTTCCTGACTTCCCTGATGCGATAATCGTGCATCGCATATCGCGATTCCTGCTGCATTGCAACCCGCCATCCCTCTTCAGCCGATGTGATCATCGAACCATCGTGCATCGCCTATCGCATTTCCTACCAGTACCCACCCCGTGTTCTTGTTCACCGCCAATGCAATCATTGCTCCTTCACATCGCTCTATCGCCCGTCATTTCATCACATCACACCATCCTCCATCGCTCCATCGCTCATCGCATATCGCGATTTCCTCCACCCAGAAAATTCCCGCTCCTCTTCCACTTGCGATTGCGATTCCCACGCACCACTTCTTTCCACTCTGTTCTAAGGAAAAGGGTCTTTTCTCTGTTTAATGAGGCACACTCGATTTTTTTGGGTTTAAAGGGTTTTCTTCAGGTTAAAAGGGACAGGCACTCTGTTAAGGCCATGAGCAAACCATGAAAGCAGAGATCATTACGGCATCAACCACGAAACAACAGCGAATGATAAATGAGGGGGCAGGTCGGTTATAGATTTTTTTTCTTTCCATTTGCTGGAGTAAATGCAACAGATGATACTTCTAGATGGTCAAAACGAACGAATGGTTTCCTCTCTTTCAGAGGTATATTGTTGGGTTTTTCTATCTTCAGGATTTTTTTTGGGAGGTAGGTGAAACAACTCCTCTTTCTACGGATTTTCCCCCTGAGGATAGTATATTTAATGTAACTTTTTAGTCATTTGTAGAGGTTGGAATCACTTGGGAACTCTAAGCTTAATTGTACATTATTTGTAAACAGTTTGGCAGGAAATTAATAAGATTTACAGCTATTTTTATGGGATCCCTGTGGTATGGAATTTTAGCACAGTTTCTTCCTTTGTAATATTTTTTTAAATGTTTTATGTATGCCATCACTCATTCCATTGATTTCTGTTGAATTTTTTCAAGTTAGATGGGTAGAGTCCATTGTTACACTGCTCTGCCTTGGGAAATCATCCAATATTTTATGTTTGCTACTGTTTAAGAAGGATTCATCTCATATTGCCTCCTTAGCTCCTCACCAGTATTAAGCACTTCACATCATTAAGCCAAAGGTGTTAAATTTCATGCCTACCTTGCCCCATAGAATACCCTACATTTCTGATTTAATTTCCCAGACTTAAACTGCCCAACACCATCTGATCCAGCAAACACCAAAAAAATCTAAAAATACCTTTGAAGCTACTATACCTAGCCTAAAATCATTTTTTGCAGTCATCTTTGACTGAGATTTCTTATAGAGAGAGCCCTCTCCCTGCCTTGTAGGCTAGCTATAAGGTTAAGTGTGGTTTGTGGTTACCCTAGTTTTCCTCCCTTCAGCCTGAGGTCAATATAGGTGATAACATAGTGGAAACCATACTGGGGAAAAATAAAAAATCAAAGACTGATCACCTCAGTAATATCTTCCATATAAATTCTTGAACTTTGGATGATGAGTTTTAGAATTTTCTAGGTTGAAATAGAACGTTGCAAAGTAAAAATTTCGAAATTTGACCATGGTGGCTTCAAGGAAATACACAAGGCCAATCCTGATCCAAATCCTCCACCTATATTTGAAAATCCTAACCTTATTCCGCAAATAACCAAAAGACAAGAAAGTTCAGTGAGCCCTAGACCTATTTTCAGATCCAATTCATGTCCCAGTGAGTGATTGTTCATTGAAGGACTCCTTTTTTATGAGTATTTTTAGCTTTCTCTATTTAGAACCAAATCTGAAAGTGCACTCGATGATATAGTTTTAGACCCAGAGTTTCTTGTAGATCTTGAGGTTTAAAAGGAAAATAGATGAATTTATGATTATATCTTAAATTATTTTTAATCATCTATTACTGCTACCAATATCCCTGAGCTTTCAGAATCATCAGAATCAACATCCGCTACCCTCAATTCATTAGTATTCCCATCAATTTTTGAAATCAATTCTCAACTTCCATTTATACCTACCCTTCCCCTCCAACTTATCACCCCTACTTCTCCATCAAGAGATCTATTAAATCCTAGTATTTCAAACGTTGTTTTAAATCTGCCTTGAGTCATGGCTGCCTAGTATGCACCCCTGGTTTTACCTCAGAATCTGAATGATATGCATGTTGATCACCAAAGTAAAATACCTCTTTTTGATGCCACTCAAGGCATTACAGCGAAGAAACATGTTGATAAAATTAATGACTTCTTTGACCTTCATTAGGTAGAGGTGGAAAATGTGACTATGAGATTGTTTGTTCAAAGATTTAGAGGTGAAGTTTGAAAATGGTTCAGAGCCCTACCAGTAGCTTCTATTCACACTTTGGTGGAGCTACATAGACAATTCCTAGACCGGTGGGAGGTAAAGAAAAACCCACTCCAAATTTTGTCTGAGTATGAAAATATCAAAAGGAATGTGGGTAAAAGTGTACAAGATTATTATGTGAGGTTTAATGCAGTGTATAATGCTATTTTGGCCAACCTCAAACCCCCCATGGGGTTAGATTTGCTCAAATTTCTAGATGGTTTCGATGCTGACATGGCATATCAGTTAGGAGAACGAGATCTTACCACACTTGAAGATATGCAGAAAAACGCTATAAGTGTAGAAGAAAATCTGTTGGCTAAAAGAGCACGAATGAGATCTGAAAAGAGAGTGGCTATAAAGGAGGAATCATCTCCTTCATATACTACGATGGATACTTTGATCTGAATGGTGGAGAAGATTGTTGACCGGTTGACTATTTCAGATAGACCCGAAACACCAATCAGATATCCAAATTTCAGAGGACAACAGTAGCCCCAATTCTAAATCAAGCAGAGGCAACATAAAACGCAAGACCAAACAACACAACAGCAACAGATTAGAACTTCTTTGCAGCAAAATTATGTTCAGGGAATGGAAACAGATGATGATGATGATCTGGTAGTTGAAGCAAAAAAAAATTTCACTGTTGATGGTATGCCCATTTTCCTGACATAAGATGAAGAATATGCAGTGGTTCCAGACACTCAAAGAGATGAATATTTCATATTTCCAAATGACGTAGTTTTAGAGGAAGAGTCTGATGATTATCAACGAGGATATATGAACACTTTGACAGCATAGCAGAAGCAATATTCTTTGAGGAGTAGAGATGTGCCAATCAATCCCATTCAGAAAAGGAAAGAGCTGCTATCAAAGAATGACTCTTCAAACATTCAGAGGAAAGGGAAAGAACCTGCTGATTTGACTTCCAGCAAAGTACCCTTGACAATTAACATTGCAAACGAGAATAATAATCAGCGAAGTGCAGTGAGGGAGCAAGTGGAGAAGAAAGATCTTCCTGTGAAAGAGGTAGAAAAAGTTTCATCTTTTAATTTAGAAAATGAAATTCCTAAGTTGAAGGGGTCGATTCCCTTAGCTGAGTTGGTGAAGAATAGCACTTATAGACATCAGGTATCCAGAATTTTGCAAATCGACCCTATGTCAAATATGGTAAATGTTGAAGATGATCATCCTAAACTCATTTTTGGTCCCGCCATAGAAGGTCAGTCTGAAGATAGTGAAGTCCCTCCCTTTTACCTGAGTCTTATATTGCATGAGTAAATTTTACACAATGCTATGTTGGATTCCAGAGCTTCTCACAATTTGATGCCTAAAGCCATTATGGAGAATTTGGCTCTTGATATTACCCGCAAATACCATGATTTATACTCCTTTGACTCCGGTAGGGTCCGTTGTATTGGTCTTATCAAAGACTTGGTAGTATCTTCAGATCAAATCCCAACCAAGAATGTTTTGATGGATGTGGTTGTTACTGACATTCCACCATGGTTTGGTATGCTTTTGTCCAGATCGTGGGGTGCAAAACTTAAGGGAACTATGCAACTTGATTTCTCTTATGCTACCATTCTCATGTTTGGTCAATTGAGAAAGATATATAGGGAGAAGAAAATGAAATATATGATCACTAGCAAAGAGAAGCCAGTTAATCATCCAATAAATGTTGTACATACAGATTTTGAATCATTTGTACTATATTCAGATAGTGGTTTGAATGATGAAGATGTTCAGTTGGTAGAAGTAGATGAGGTACCAGAAATTTTAGAGAATTTTAGGGAAGTCCTTAAAAAAGAAAAAGAAAAAGTAGCAAGCCTCTCTGAGCTTTCCACCTGCCAGCAGGAAAAGGATAGTGAACAGTAGAAAAATGAAAATATTATTCAAGGTAAGGTAGAGAAAGAAACAAAATTTCAGCATCTAGAAGAGGAGGAAGGCCTTTGGAGCTTGGATTTTGATGGATTTGTTGGTAAGGATGGTGTTGGTATAGGAATATGGATTCAGAGCCCTGTTTTCCTGCCTGAAAAAGTTCCTAATAATGTTAGATTATGTGCTTATAAGTTGGCTTTTGATTTCTCTAACAATGAAGCAGAGTATGAAGCTTTGATTGCAGGTCTTAAAATTTTGAAGAAGTTAAATTAAAAAAGGATTTCTTTCTATGGAGATTCAGATTTGGTAATCAAACAGGTAAAAGGAGAGTATCAAGAAAAGCTTCCACGATTGAGAGCCTACAGAAATGCGGTCCTATACATCCTGAGAATGTTTTCTGAATATACTTTGACATCAGTACCCCGAAGTCGGAATCTTATTGCAGATTCACTTGCCACTATTGTAAGAAATTTGAAGATTCCAATGAACTCCAACAACAAGTTTGAAATTCATGTCAAACATCATCCTATTGTTCCGAATAATTTAAGGTATTGTCAAGTGTTTTGGGATGACAACGAAATCAATGTTTTTTTGCAGAATGAAGGAAAATTCAAGGATGCTTCCATAGATGGTGATTATGATACCAATGAACAAGAGATTGAAGAAAATCAGATGGACATATTGCAGCTAAAGGATAATGTTATTCTTAGAGGTCTTATACCTTTATAGGAGCTTTTTGATCAAGATGATGTTGCAAGAAAGCTGAGCTTGGTGCCTGTTTATAAAGGAGTTGAGGATGTCAATATTGGAACAGCTGACAAGCCTAAGTTTGTGAAGTTATCAAAAGAATTGTCTCCTGAGGTAAAAGCCCAGTATATTAAATTAATTTCTGAATTTTCTGATGTGTTTGCATGGGATTATTCAGATTTGAAGGTATATGACAAAAATATAATTCAGCATACTATTCCTATCAAGCTGGATCAACAGCCATTTAGACAAAAGATGAAAAGGATCAATCCAAAGTTACTTCCATCCATCGAAAAAGAGGTAAAATTACTATTCAAAGCTGGTATCATTGTGCCAATTAGATTTTTTGATTGGATTTCAAATTTAGTCCTAGTACGCAAAAAGACAGGAGAAATAAGGTTGTGCATAGATTTCTGGAATCTCAATAAATTATCCTTAAAGGATAACTATCCACTTCTGAATATGGATCATATTCTTCAAAGAGTAGTTGGAGCCTCGCGGATGTCACTGCTCGATGGTTACTCATGCTATAATCATACCTTGGTGCATGAAAAATACCAAGACAAAACAGCTTTCACCACACCTTGGGGAACTTTTCAGTACACCAAAATTCCATTCGGATTGAAGAATGCTGGAGCTACTTTTCAGCAAGCAATGGACATCACTTTTGATAATGAGAAGGATGTTTTTATGGTTGTTTATTTAGATGATTTGACAGTATTTTCTGGTTCTGATGATGAACACTTGCACCACTTGAGGATTGTGTTTCAGAGATGCAAAAATTTTGGAATTTCTCTCAACCCGAGGAAAAGTCTTTTTGCTATGGATGAGGGCAAAATTCTTGGTCATATTATTTCTAAATACGGTATCTGCATTGATCCTTCAAGAGGGGAGGAAATTCAGCACATAGATTTTCCACGTAACAAAAAGGAGATTCAGGCATTCAATGGTAAGACTAACTACTTATGCAGCTTAATACCCAATTTGGTGGAACATTTACAAGAAATGACTAATATGTTGAAAAAGGACAGCATTGTCAAATGGAGCGAGGATGCTATGAAGTCATTTAATTTGGTAAACTTTGCTTTTTCCAAAGCCCCAGTCTTGATTAGTCCTGATTACACTCAATATTTCATTGTATTTTCATTTGCATCAGAGCATACCATGGTTGTGGCATTGATGCAAAAGAGAGATCAGATTGAAAATCCCATTTCCTTTTTTAGTAGGACTATTTGAGATGTTGCCTTGCGGTATAATGTCATTGAAAAACAAGCATTGGCTCTTATAAAAGCATTAAAGGATTTAATAGTGTACATTCTGCATTCACATACCATAGCATATGCTCCTAATGCAGTAGTAAAAAATGTTCTGGTGAAAACTGATCCAGAGGGAAGAAGAGGTAAGTGGATAGTAGCGATGTTGGAATATGATTTGGAGATTAAACACATAAAGTTAATCAAGGGACAAGGCTTTAAAAAACTAATGGCACAATCAAAGCTGCGTGCCTTGGACATAAATCTCATAGCAACAATGTCGGAGGACGAGGATGATGGTTCGCTTATTCCAGTTTCAGAGATTTTGCTCCAATCGCCATGGTATTCAGACATAGTTTATGTTCTTTAGCATCTTTTGCCACCTCCAGAGATGTCTAGAAGAAAAGGTATATCACTAAAACTCAAGTCTGCTAAATTCTATATTTTAAACAATGCTCTTTATTAGAAAGATCCGGGAGGTATTCTACTTAATTGTTTGGTTGAAGACGAAGCTCAACAGGTGATGCATGACATTCACAAAGGTGATTGTGTTGGTCATTTATTTTGGAAAACAACAGCTAAAAAAGTATTGAGAGCAGGATATTATTGACCGACTCTATTTTCATATTTGTATAAAACAACGATGAGCTGCCATGAGTGTCAAGTTTTTCAAGGAAAAAGGAAACTGCTTCCTCTTCCTTTGAAACCAGTTCAAGTAAATGCACCTTTCCAGCAGTGGGGACTTGATTTCATAGGGGAAATCCATCCCAAATCATCAGCATAGCATCGATGGATCTTGACAGCTATCGATTATTTCACCAAATGGATTGAGGCCATTCCAGCAAGGCAAGCCACGGATACGGTAATTATTCAATTTTTAGAATCAAATATCTTGTCTCATTTTGGTTTCCCTCACAAGATCATAACAAATAATGCAGCGGAATTCGAATCCAAGAATATGGTGGAATTATGCCATAAGTACAATATTATACTGGGCCATTCAATAGCATACTACCCGCAGGGTTACGGATTGGTAGAATCATCAAATAAGACTTTGGTGAACATAATCAAGAAAATGTCGGAATCGAGTAAGAAGAATTGGCATCGCAAACTTGTTAACGTATTATGGGCCGACAGAGTTAGTAGCAAGAAATCCATAGGTATGTCACCATTTGAATTGGTTTATGGCACTGATTCAGTATTTCCTAAACCACTTACAGTTCTGGTTATGAGATTACTACAAGAAGCTGGCAGCGAAGAGGATGATATTTAGCGAAGGATAAATCAAATGATCCACCTTCAGTAAACGAGGGAAGAATTTTCACAAAACACTTTCCAGTTGTAGGAAAAAATAAAGAAGATCTATGATCGTAAAATCAAAGCAGAAAAATTTCAGTTAGAAGATGTGCTGCTGAGATGGGATGCATGAAATGAGGATAAAGGAAAGCATGGTAAGTTTGATAACCTATGGAAACGACCATATAATATTTCATCATACAGAGGACAGAACACTTTTCTTCTCATAGAGATGGATGGTCAAGATTTCCTAGTAGGGCCAGTGAATGGTAGGCTCTTGAAGCACTACTACTTTTAAGATGATTATGTGAAACTATGTCATAATAATTGTACATACCATATTCATTTTTGGTAAGATTTCAAGTACACAGTCATTGATGCTTGGTGCTCGAAGTGAAGGCTATAAAACTTGAATGATATGTGTAAGGTTTTCCGGTTTTGATTTAGTTTACAGTCACAGTTTGAGTCATGAGTTAGTCTGCATTGTGTCAGTTTTCAGTATTTCGAGTATTTTGATCATATTTCCCAATGGATAAGGCTACTAGGTCTATGGTGTTCTTGGCACCTCCAAGGAGCTACCATCCCCATTAGAGCCAATGTTAGTGTCATTCTTGTCATATTTCCATTAATGATAAAAATCTCCTCTTTTGCATTTGCATAGTAGGAGTCTCATATTATAACTTTTTATCACTCCATTAGGTCATGGATCCACTGATGGTAGGGGTCACTTCAGTTTTCCCTCATGAAAAATACTTGATGTTTCTCCTCTCTATGGTCTTCGGTCATGATTCATTTTTCACTCTGCACTTCATTTTATTAGAACATGGGGTTTGGTCTCATTAGGTTTTAGGGTTCCACCATATTCAAATTGATGATGAAAGTATCAATAAATATCAGCAAGGACATGGGGATGCCAAATAAACTCAAAGTATAATATCTAGAAAAATCAAAGAAGTTGTTCTTTTAAGCTTAATGTAATTTTCACCTCAAAACATGTTTTGAGGTGAAAAGAGAGTATTTTTTTTTTAGTATCATTTCTTATGTAATTTTATGTTTCCATATGTAATAATTTGAACTTCAAACGCTGATATCTCCATAAATCCAATGTTAGTCTTTCGCAGCCTGTCACCAAGGATCAAAGGGGATTTTTCTCCGTTTGGTTTTCAGAAGTATTCTACACATGATTTGCAGTGAAAATCATACTCTAAGCATGTTCATCAGAAGCAGCTCAGAAAAATCTTTCCAATGGTATATCACACTCCTGAAATCAGCTTCTGGATCAGAAAATATGCCCAAATAAATAAATGACTCAAAAAGTACAGCTCTACCCTTTTTCCATTACTTCACTGGCCTTTAACTTTAAAAATCCTTACCTTTTTCTGTATTTTTCCTTTACTTCAAAAGTCCCTTTTTCCTTTGTATTTCTATCTCCTACAACCCCGATGCAATTGTTCATCGCCAATGTGATTGCATCACAACATCGCTTATCGCATATCACGATTCCCTCTAGTGCTTAACTTCGTCGTCCATCTTCCGCCGATGTGATAATCCTCCATCGCATCACACGATTGTACCACCCTCCAGCGCTTAACTCCCGCTTTCCCGACTTCCCTAATGTGATAATAACGCATCACATATTGCAATTCCTATTGCATCGCAACCTTCCATCCCTCTTCTGCTGATGCGATCATCGCACCATCGCACATTCCCTATCACATTTCCCGCTAGTACTCACCCAGCCTTCCTGTTCACCGCCAATGCGATTGTTTCTCCTTTGCATCACTCTATCGCCCATCGTTTTATTGCATCGCACCATCCTCCATCTCTCCATCGCTCATCGCATATCGTGATTTCCTCTGCCCAAAACATTCCCGCTCCTCCTCGGCTTGCGATTTCGATTATTACGGGCCCACCACTTCTTTCCGCTCTATTCTAAGGAAAAGGGACTTTTCTCCTTTCAATGAGGCACATTCAATTTTTTTTGGTTAAAGGGTTTTCTTCAGGTTAAAAGGAACAAGCATTCTATTAAGGTCGTGAGCAAACCATGAAAGCAGAAATCATTATGGCATCAACAATGAAACAACAGCGAATGATAAATGAGGGGGAAGGTCGGTTCTAGATTTTTTTTCTTTCCATTTGTTGGAGTAAATGCAACAAATGATACTTCTAGATGGTCGAAAAAAACGAACAATTTCCTCTCTTTCAAAGGTATATTGTTGGGTTTTTGTATCTTCAGTTTTTTTTTTGGGGGCAGGTGAAATAGCTCCTCCTTCTATGGATTCGCCCCTTGAGGCTAGTCTATTTAATGTAAATTTTTAGTCATTTGTAGAGGTTGGAATCACTTGGGTGATCTGAGCTTAATTGTACATTATTTGTAAATAGTTTGGCAGGAAATTAATAAGATTTGCAGCTATTTTTATGGGATCCCTGTGGTATGGAATTTTAGCACAGTTTATTCTTTTGTAATCATTTGTTAAATGTTTTATGTATGCCATCATTCATTCCATTGATTTCTGTTGAATATTTTCAAGTTAGATGGGTAGAATATATTGTTACAGTGCTCTCCCTCAGGAAGTCATTCAATATTTTATGTTTTCTACTGTTTGAGAAGGATTCATCTCATATTCCCTCCTTAGCTCCTCACCAGTCTTAAACACTTCACATCATTAAGCCAAAGGTGTTAAATTTCATGCCTACCTTGGCCCATAGAATACCCTGCATTTCTGATTTAATTTCCCAGACTTAAACTGCCTAGCACCATCTGATCCAGCAAACACCAACAAAATATATCAAGACCTTTCGCGCTACTATACCTAGCCTAAAATATTTTTTTGCAGTCATCCTTGACTGAGATTTCTTATGGATAGAGCCCTCTCCCTGCCTTATAGGGTTAGCTACAAGTTTAAGTGTGGTTTGTGGTTACCCTAGTTTGCCTCCCTTCAACCTGAGGTCAATCTAGGTGATAACAAGATCCCTGCATTGGGTCTTAGTTGCATCGGGCCAACAGGTGGCCCACATCTTTACAGTTGCTCGTAGACAAGTAATTTTTTCGCGAGGAGGACCATAATATTCCTAATTTAGCTTTTAGCTAATTAGAATATTAAATTTTTTCTTTCTTAATTAATAGATGAATAAAAGGGTAGAGGGACCCATAAATCCATTTAGTAGGAATAAAACCACTTCTTAATGTGAATGTGGATCAATGCATCTAGATAGGGTCAAGATGAATAAACCACTTCTTGGTGTGAATGTGGGTCAGTGCATGTGGATAGGGTCAATTTGACCAAATCAACAACGCAATCATAGATATAGTGGAGACAATGGAGGACAGCGCAGTCATAATGGAGGTTAGTGGCCATGTGTGTAGCATCATTATTGTGTGGGGCCAATATCGTGATGGATCACAAGCATATAAGGAAGGGGATGGCATCCATAAAGATCATTCTGGATTATTATTATTTTCTTTTTGTTTATGACTTGAGCATGCTTGAGATTTTTAGCCAAGTCTGTAGTGCTCTTTAGCACACGGGTGCCTCTAAGCAAAGATATGAACCTCATCCTAGGGGAACTTTGAGTGCCTACTCAGGAAAGGATTTTTTTTGTCCATGTGAGCGTATCTCATCATCCAACATTCAGGCCAGATGCAGACCCTCTAGTGCTACAAAGTCACTCAATGACTTGCACAGTCCAGTAGCAGAGTTCATGAGAAGAGGGTGAAATTCCATAACATATCTACTTGGAATCCATTGAAGGGATCAACCCTTAAATAACTAGTATTGGGAGTACTTGCATCTATTCAATATTTTAATTCAACCCATAGTTCTGAATACCCAATAGTTATTCATTGTAAACCCTAGGATGGTGATTTTTTGAGGTGAGCCAATCTAGAAATCCTTTCAGGGTTATTATGGGTTTTTGCCATTGATTCTGGATTCTAAACCATGGATTTTTTTGAGCATCAAAGCATCCTCATCTATGCAGTCCTATTCACCCAGCAGTAGCATTTCCAGTAGGGCAGCTGTAGAAGGAGAGCTCCAATAGCACAATATAGAGCTATGCTTTCAGGGGGAGAGCTTGAGCCCATTCCAACCTGCTTTTTCCGACTTGAGTGCTATCTATTTTGAAGCACTGTTGTATTGCTTTCACCTCCATATTAATAAAATGATTCAGCTGTTTTGTCTATTTATATGATGTTTTCGGTTTATTTCCATATTGTTGTACTTTCCAGTTTATTGTGTTTTTTATTACTATCTTTTCCTATTTGCAATATTACATTGAGTTTGAGGAAAGTCTCGCTTAACAACTTCCACTCATAACTATGTTGTAACATAATGGTACCAAGCTTTATATTGTGCTACTATGTCATCAAAATTAGATGGAAGATCTGGCTTATATCAAATTCTTTCCTCCATAACATCCGGGTAGATAGTTTTCAAACCAAATTGAGCTTCTTTCCATAATAATAACAAATTCATCTTTACCTTAGTAGGTTTGGCTACATATAGCTACATATTCTACCTTTTGATATCCAAATCATCTTTGATAATAACCTACTTCAAATTTTTCATGTATTCTCGGATTTCCAACCTGATAATTTTTTTTCTGTTTGTCTCTACAAATGCTTGAAGAAAAAGAATCTTGTGCACTTTGACCAAGGAGTCCAAACTATGATAAAACCTTTCATAGGTGATTATAATGTTGGCCACATATGTACCAAGCTACTTGTTACTCTGTAAAATCATTCTAACCTCAAATTTTTCTAATTCCACTTCCTGTCTTATTTTTCTTGAAAAATATAATGGTGCATTTGTGTACTTAGTTCCCCATTATTGGATCATGTTTATGGTTGTATGAATCACCTTCATAACTTTCAAATTCTCCCACAATATCTTTTGCATGTCATGTAAGAGCACCACCGCCTTATGCAGAGTGATAATAATTTTATCAAATTCTCTCATGGTGTCTCCCAATGATTGGATTTGATCATATATCATTGTTCTTAGCTCCTTAAAGTGAGAACCAATGTAATACCATATTTGGTTCTCATCTTGGAGATGATCAATATGTTGTTTTGTCGTAGCTAGATCCTTTGCCATTTTTTTATTCTCATCCATTAAGAAATGTGTATTCACTTTTGTCATTGTTGCAAAGGCCAAATATCCACTTAATAACATATGCACATGTGAGAATTGGAAATATTCAAGCCACCTTTTGGAACCCCGATCACTGTATGTTCATATACACTTCCCTATCCTTTAACTCTTCATTGAATTTTTTGGAAGTGAATGCATCTTTGATGGTAATCCATGTGACAAAAATATCCTTTTCAATATACCATTGCATGTCTGACAAGATAGGGACCCTTGTCATGCTATTTCCAATGGCCTCTTTGGTATTTCTCTCCATGCCCCTTTCAATGGTGATTTCTTGGGAGGCATTGTGTTACGTAATGATGAAAGCGTAATGTGTTCAAGATTTGCAGTAACTATTGAAAAATATGTAATAATGGCAATCTCAATTTAGTTCAAAAGAGATTATCTAGAAAATAAAATTTCAAGTAGAAAAAAAATCATTGAGGAAAAGGATTTCACAATGTTTGGCATCAAGAAGGTAGACTAAGCATTGGAAATGTGCACTACATAGTTGTGGAGAAAGACTGCATAATTCTAGATAGCAATGTAGCTAACTGTGCATTGGATTTGTGCAATGCATAGTTTCTGCTTGGGAAGGAGGCCTACATTATGTAAGTGTTTAGTTTCAGTTGGTATAAATGGGTCCCTACTTTCTGCGATTTCATAGCGCACAGTTAAAGCTAACAAGGGAGGGCCTCTGCTGAGAAATATTGCACAATGCGCAATTTGATAGGTCAGTAAGGCTCAGGGATTGCACAGTTTCTTCTAGCATATGGGAAAAATTTGGATCTATGACTGAAGAGGGGAAGGATGTGGATCATCCCGATAATCAAACAGATCAGCCAACAACATCAAGAAAAAAAGATAAAAATGATAAGGACATGCATGCATAAATACAACCAACAATAATAGCTATTCGTAGGAGAAAAGCGAAGAAATGTGATGCAACAGTTGTAAATAATATCAAAACACTAAAAATACATGTGTAGAAGTTAATAATAACAAAACAACACTTTTTACAATAATAATCAAGCAAAACAACACCTGCAAACACAAAAATGACAAAAGCGATGAAAAAAGCACCAAAACGTGACACTTGATAAACTTACCTGGAAAAGTAGCACAAATGGAATCCAAAGCTCCTTGAACTCATGATAATGGCTAGAGCTTCAATGGTGAGTGTGAGAATGAGCTATGTGAGCCTTTCTTATATAAATTAGAGCTCATGAGATTAAGGTTAGGGTTTCTACCATGCATGCCTAAAATTAAGGAAGGATTGACACTTGTCATTAGGCCAGACTTGGAAACCTATGTCACATTGCTAGATAGGCATGTTCAACTCGTATTTTCTTGGATTGTGTAGTCGACTAATACCGGGGACTGTATATTTCACTGGCAAGGGATTGTGCAGTTCTATTGCACAATGAGTTACACAATTTCATCTCATGGATGATTGCGTAATTTTCCTTCACAATAGTTGCATGCCATAAGGATTGTGCAGCTAAATCTCACAAGGAGTTATGTAGTTATTTGTAACTGAGTATTGCACAGTTTCTCAAGACAGGGCATGCAACCGGTGCTAGAACATAACAAGACTTAGCTTGTGTTTGAGAAGTGTTTGCTTGTCTTCATAAGTTGTGCAATTGTTGTTGAAAAGACCTATTTGTCTTCATGAAAACACAGTTAATACATCACAAGCCTAACATGAAAGAATAATTCAATGCAACACTTAATAAACAAGAAGAACACTTGATGGAAGTTAAAAAAATAGTTCTTCTGATCAACGGTAGGCTCCAAAATCAAAGCAGAGGAAAACAATTGGAGGGGGGTTGTAGTAGCTACAATAGGTTCCTAGATCCTGGAGTTGTGCTTAAAAGCAGGGAAGGAAGGTTAAGGGATCCCTCACCACCCTTGAATTCCATTTATTTCTATTTTCCCTAATGTGAGAAAACAAGAATGATTGGCATGTTTGTTCACTTCATAATGTTGACGTCTAAGAATGTGGAAAACGGCTTGTTGTTGGAAGTATTGTAGGTCAAGAACATTTGTACAAATAATGAATTATAAGGAGAGAATCCCTTAGGATTGTGATGTTTGGCATATTCATGTCCTTAACAAAAATTAATCCTAAGAGTAACTCATACATGTCCACTTGATTGTTAATCTTGTGTCCCAATCTCGAAAAATATATAATTACTTGTTTTCCATCGATATTGTATATAACCCCTTCCCCTCCCGCTATCCCTCTTTTAGTTTTTCAGTGATATTTATATAAAAATATTTATAAAAAACAATTTTAAATATTTTAAATTATATTTTTAAAAATTTCATCTAAATATATTAAAATTTATAAATTTATTTAATAATATTCAATAAAATACACAAAATATAATTAAAAATTATTATATTTCAAGTGAGATTATTATTATTTAATTATTTAACTATAATTAAACTATAAAAATATATAATTTTTAAATATAATCTGTGTTTAAATTTATAAATGTCTCCCCAACTCGTTGATTCATATTTCAAAACAGTTACATATTTATATTAAATTTATAAACTATTTTTATTTATTTATTTATTTATAATTTTATTTTAATGATATTAAAACTATTTTATATATTGTTTTATAATTAATTTATGTAGTTTAATTTTTTTTTAAATCATATATAAGGGATTTAGAATATTTAATGAATGAATAGATTATTAAAACACTCCTTATTAGTCCCTTCCTTTGCCGTAGAGTGACTATAGCGATCGATAATCACGGAGTTAATATTAAATGAGATTGACCTAGTAATACATTCATGCTTTAACCAATGTTTTAAAAAATATACTTTTCCAAACTAATTTTTATCCAAACTTTCACTTTGGACCTCTTATTTCCTGGATACTGTGTGATTTTGATAAAAATTAAGATAAACGCTTTCAATTTAATAGAAACTTGAAACCTTGAATTAATGCTAGTGTTTGGAGGTAGCATTAGTCTCACACCATTTATTTTTTGTTTTGTCAAATTGCTTTCTAAAATTTCATTATTCAAAGTTTGAAATGAAATTACATAATACAAAGTACAAAGTTTGAAATGTAATTGAAATTACATAATCAAAATTTGCCACCATCCATTCCAGCAGGAGGCCACCTACCAAAATTTCTGGCAACGTGTCACCTCTTCACCTGCGTCCTTCAAATGTCTTCATTTCACTTCAAGAAAAGGTTCAGACCTGGTTCAACCTACTAGATGAGGTTTTCAACGAATAGAAGTAGTTGAACCATAGTGAGTAGCCCTTCAGAACCGCACGGAGAAAGGCATAAACGCTGTCGCCTGGAACAAAGAAGTAAAATGCGGTGTCAGGGAAATGTGTAGATTTGAATTACACAGCTCAGCCAAAGGCTTCACTCACTATCAATCGTCTCCTTGATGCAATTGACTGAGTTGAACCAATTTCATCAACTCCAGTTGAATATCCACCGGTTCCATATCTAGTTGCTTATCCAACATTTGTGTCACCAGTTGATGGAGTTGATCTTGTTCAAGGAGCATAGTAAGTAGCCGTACCAACAACATCTAAGGTAGCAAAGGCAGAATATCTGCACTTCAGTGAGTGCAGGTTTCATTTTATTTCCTTTCTCCTTTAGAATTATTTCATCATTTACTGTCGGCATGTAATTTTCTGTCGCATATATAATAATAGGGCACCTTTACATATTTGATCACCTGCAATAATATTATTTTTATCATGACAAAAGACAAAATCATTCTGTTGTGTCTAATATTTAAAAACACTATAACAGTGTAATTAAAGTTGGTTCCAGTCAAGTGTACAAATGAATAATTCAAAGCTTTGGTTTTACAAATTGCAATATATTTACATTAGTATTATCAATTCTAATTTCATTCTAATGGGTAGAAGATATAAATTAAAATACAAGTCAAAAACAACAAAATATAGGCATAAAACACATCCACTTTGTTCCTTCCATTTATTTTGTTTTTTTTTTTTTTTCAGAGAGAAAAAAACGTTGTATTATATTAAAATATAAACAGTACATGAACCCCATTGTCTCAGCTGCGATAGAATAACAACGAGATTACTACATATTTGCCAAATAGAGATGCTCATGCTAAGTAAGGAGCAGAGAATGAAGGACGGCATCCACATAACAGGGATCGATCCCTCCCTTACAAAATCTAAGTCTGATAGAAAGAGAAGTAAAGGCATAGTAAAACAGAGATGAAAGTTTTCATCCCAGATCTTACTCAGAAACGAGTGGATTACAAGGAGGAATAAAACAGAGTAATATTAAAAGCGGTGATGAAGCATCAAAATTCGGATAACAATGGATTATGCTTCATAATATGAGATTGAAGAGACATTGTCAATAGCTTGGAACACAATGAACGATATGTCTCAAGAGATCAAGATTCTGGTAGTTACAAAATTGGCATGCTACTGATCACTTAGAAAATGAAACAGAGAGAACTGTAAGCCCGCTCGCTTGATAAGTTGACATGCTCGCTTGAAAACCAGAAAGAGCGTGCTGTTTGAATGAGAGACCATTATATAGGATAAGGAACAGCACGCTTGTAAGATCTCCCTGCAAAAAGATTGTATAAACACGCTCGCTTGAAACACTTTAATCACGCTCGCTTGAAAATAATATCCAGGCTCGCTTGTAATGACCTGCTCACTTGAAAGAGATTTTATGAGATTATGAATCGGATCTGCTCCACTATAAACAAAATTATACCAAAACTATAAGCCATAGGGTTCATGAAAGAGGAATTGAGAATTCAGGGTACTGTCTGCCATCATGAAAACGAGAAATGAACATACGACCAAACTCAGCTGCGAGTCCCTTTTTAGATAAGCTATCCGCTCGGGTATTGATCTTACGGAAAATATGAGACATAGGGGGGGAGTTCATACTGCACCAAAAATTCTGAGCTCGATCAATCCATCCCTGTAAATGAATATTGTTCATATTCAATCTATGAGACATCCAACCAATAACCAATAGAGAATCTCCATAAATGCCTGCCAACCGAATTTGAAAATCGACTGCAATGAGAAGGCCACCCTAGAGAGCCATAATCTCTGCTTTGTTGTTTGACCCAGGGCCACCATTCCAGTAGATGAGAATGTGATCCCGATCTGAAATATTGATCCAAGCGCCGCAACCAGTATTACCATCTGCAGAAGCACCGTCAAAATATAACGCTAGGAGAGATATTTCATGAGGTCTGAGACGATGGGAAGCATC
This sequence comes from Pinus albicaulis, assembly GCA_034641835.2. Taxonomy (NCBI): domain Eukaryota; kingdom Viridiplantae; phylum Streptophyta; class Pinopsida; order Pinales; family Pinaceae; genus Pinus; species Pinus albicaulis. Next base: position 396,208,286 of record CM076577.1, on the reverse strand, counting down.
ATAATCTTTAATAATCGGAGGAGGGTTGACAGTCAACCAAGCTTTAATGGAAAAAAACGAGCGCTGGATCTGGAATGAGCCCTGATCGAAAATGATTTTGTTCCTCGTGATCCAGACTTCCCAAATGAGATAAAAGGGAAGGGATCTGAAAGAACTATTTAAATGATCCCATTGATATGCAACAGAAATGAAATCTGTCGGCCTCCAGGCTGGGCCCAACATAAAAGAGCTAAATAAATTCCACAGAGCTATGATAGACAGGCATGAAAAAAATAAATGATCTATGGTCTCGATAGCATTGTGACAGAGGACACATCGGCTGGGGCCCTGGAAATTGCGCTTTCTCAAATTGTCCCAAGTAAGTACTTTGCGTTTCCAAACCAACCAACCGAATAATATGATTTTTGTATGGATATTCCTCTTCCAAAAGGGCAGGAAGATATTAGTCGGTTGCAATTGCAGATCAGATACAATCCCCTTGTAGACGTCCTGCACAACAATCATGTTGTTCTTGAGGGGCCCATTCCAAATAATTTTATCGCCCCCGATAGCGTAGCACAGTCCAGCAGAGTGAAGAAGATCTCTTAGCATTACCCATTCATCGGCGACCTGGTCCGGAAAATGAAGTTGTTCGGCCGATTTGAATATGGGCACACTATAAGACCAATGATGAATCAGCTGGGAATAAAACATAATGCCGTTGCGGGCCAATGCCATAATCAGTCGTTGGGAAGGAGCCAATTGAGAATTTAATGGTAAGAAATTTTGTGATCCAATTGGAATGTCGCTTCCATTTCTAAATGTCCAGCATAAGCGTGGCGCCATGATATGCATAATCATCTTAAAGCTTCGCCATATACATGAGATTTTTGAAGGAAAAGAAAAATCATTACAACTGATCTTCATCAAAGCATCACCACTATAATACTTGGCCTTGTTGATGTTGTACCATATACCTATGCAGTTAACAGCCCTCCAAAAAGATTTAACAAGAAGAGCGCGATTGAAGTCCCTAGTATTAAGAATACCCCAGCCATCTCTGTTCTTAGGGATAGAAATTGCAGATAACTTGCAAAGGGGAAATTTTCTGCAAAAGTTTGCACCACCCCAAAGAAATTGTGTAATAATGCTATTAATTTTAGAAATGACAGCGGATGGAATATAAAGTAAGTGAGCCCAGAAAACAACCATTTGAGATAATACCGATTGAATCAGTATAAGACGGCCACCCATGGATAACCATCGATGAGTCCATCGTTGAATCCTATCATGAAATCTATCGATGATCCACACCCAATCACTATTTTTATAACCACGGGGTTTGATAAAATATCCCAAATATTTGAAACCCTTAGATATGTGACGAATACCAACACCCAAGAAATCTGAATAAAGTCAATTTCCTGTATGTCCCCAAATTCAAATAAGAGTATAGATTTGAAACCATTCATACCCAGTCCAGTAGCAGATTTAAACCTCAGGAACATAATATGTAAATAGAACCAATGATTTTTGTTCAGATAGCCAAATAATAAAAGGTCATCCACAAAAAGAGAGTGCGATGTTGATACAGATTGTGAAAATGCATAGCCCTTGATGTAACCCCTATGCTCAGCCGAATGCATTAGTCTGCTAAAGCCATCCATGACTAAGATAAAAATTAGGGGAGAAAGGGCACAACCCTGACGAAGTCCACAACCAGCCTTGAAGAAGCGGGAGGGAAATCCATTAACAATCACCGCATATCTGACATTTGAAATGCAAGACATAATCCAACGGATGATACGAATGGGCAATCCAACTTTGAGTAAAATGACCCTAATAAAAGACCAATCGAGTGAATCATGTGCCTTATGTAAGTCCACCTTCATTACCAGCGACTCCTGTTTTAGGGAATGCATTGAATGAACAACCTCCTGTGCGATGGCTATGGCATCGTGAATGGACATGCCACTAAGAAACTCAAACTGTTCCATAGATATGTTAGTAGATAAAACAACTTTAATCCGATTGGCAATAATCTTAGATGTGACTTTGTAAATCAGATTACAAAGAGCAATGGGCCTAAAATCAGAAAAAAGCTGGGGGTCGGATACTTTAGGAATAAGAGCAATAAATGAAGAATTTAGATTTGCAGGCATGATGCCCTTCCTGTGGAATAATTCCATTAACTCCGTGAGTTCAGACCCCAGAAGATCAAAAAAGAAAATGAAGAACTCTGTCGGCCAGCCATCTGGACCGGGGCACTTATCATTTGGAAATGACTTAAGGACCGATAATACCTCATTCCCTGAAATGCACTGATCAATAGCAGCGACAGAATCATCATCAAAGAATCTGGGGATGTGTTTTAATACCCACGATTGATTCTCAGCATTGATAGATTGATCAGCCATATAAAACTTTGAGAAATATAAGACAGCTTCCTCTTGGATCTCGGAGCAGGAAAATGCGAAGCTATCATCCTCTTTTTTAATGCGCTAGATGGCGTTCCGGTTCCGGCGGGCGTTTGCATATTTATGAAAAAACCGAGTATTAAAATCCCCATCCTTGAGCCATAACATGCGGCTCTTCAACCGCCAGGTAACCTCCTCAATCCTAAGGATTTCCTTTTTTCTAGCCGCCAATTCCTTCATACGATTAATATCAACATCAATAGGGGGTGAAGAAGTGAACGAGGCAAATAGAGCCGCCATAGTAGATGAGATCTCAAGAAATTCTTTACGCAGAGCAGCCTTTTTCCTCATCTCCCATTCCTTTGACGCCTTCTTAATCTTCTGCAGTTTAAAATGAAAGCGCTCCCATTGTTCAATGCAACCATCCGAACTCTCATTACGCCAAATGCCATAGATCAAATTAATGTAGTCTTTATCCTCCAGCCAGATGCGATTAAACTTAAAAGGATGCCCCTTGATATTTACATCAGCTTGCCAAGAAAGCCGAATGGGCATATGATCTAAAAATTCAGATACAATAACATCAGAGCGAAGTAGACTCCATTTGTCAACTAAGTTATCATGAACGAGGGCCCGATCAAGTCTCTTGGCAATGTATTGAGAATCTGCACGCCTGTTCGTCCATGTTGGCAAGAGAGGAGACGGACGAATGTCGACCAGCTGGTGATCATAAAACATATCACTAAGGAAAGATGAAAGAGGGTCGAATCTGGCTAAAATACCCCAAACTTCATCCGGATGAAGAGTAGCATTAAAATCACCCATAAGAATTAAATTGTGCAGAGAAATAACACTGTAATCCCTCGTGCGCTGCCAAAATGACTATCTATTGCTATATGGGGCATATATATTAATAATATTAACAGAGTCATTCGTACCTCTGAGAGAGCCAGATAATAGAATCCCCCCAAAAAACCTATATGCCTTAAAAGATGCAAAATCTGGATTCCAAATCGCTATTAGACCCCCCGAATGACCCATAGCGTCCACAGCAACAGCCTTCCATCCTGCTTTGAAAGACAAAAATAAATTGATAGCTTTGTCACGAGCACACATCGTCTCTTGGCCCAAAATAATAAAAGGATTTGCAGAAGAGATCATGTTCCTGAGGCAATGAGCTTTGGAGGCATCGCCCAACCCTCGTATATTTAATGAAATGATGTGATTCATGATGAATCCGGCTCCAGGTGGCATGCTCTAAGTGCCCAAAAATCATCCCTAGTGCTTTGACTGATAGAAATAGGGATGTCAGTAAGATTTTCCTCGTCCTCTGTAAACAAGGCAACGGCTTTGAATTTTCCTCTTGAATGTTTATAGGCTGATCTGGGGATACGTCTACCATCTTGTAGAGTCGGAGAGGGAGCAAAAGATCCCGACACAGACACTGTAGGTGGTCTATCAAAGACCGTTAGGGCAGCGAAATAATTATTGGGATTAGCTAAGATAGACTCCAGGTCGCTGCCAACAGAGTTCCGCGGAGAGTCCGGACAATAGATGGGGTCATCGGGCTCGGAAGAGATATCTACAGTTGAGTGGGGACGAGTTGAATGATGGGGCTTGGGTGCAGATGACTCACCCACATAGAAATTAGTATTAGGAAGGATGGGAGGATCAGCTGTTGTAATAACATGATCAGTGACCGAAACAGATTGTGTCTGATGAGAGTCCTGAAGGACAGTGGAAATATCAGAATCTCTGCCGGGAAAGGGAAAAATATGATTTTCCACAGGAGGGGGATTATCCACAGCGACCAAAAGGTCAGACGAAGTAGAAGATACACGAGCAACATTTGATACAATATTGTGATCAGGTTCCAATACTCAGGAATTATGTAAAATCCCATCAGAATGTTCTTGTGCAGTCACATAAGCCTCATCATCAGAAATTTGGGAACTAGGATTACCTGTGTAAGAGCGATCGTGATCAACATTCAACCGGCGACCAACAACAAGAGGACGAGGAGCATCATTAGAGCGAAACATGCGCATTCTAAATGGACATTGCTCCCGCAGGTGGCCAGTCCGGTGAGAAATAAGGCATCGAAATGGAATGCCCCAGAAGTCAATGCGCTGCCTATGTCTTCGATTTCCCCATAGAAGGTCGATGTTGCCAGGCAGACCACCCAAATACTCGAGTTCGACTAGAATCCAAGCTACCCGCTTATCGCTGGATCCAACGATACTTGGGTCAATATACTTAGTCGAACCAATGGAGTTGCCAATTGCCTGGAGGGCCTTGAGGGTCCAATATTCCAGAGGGAGACCCGGTAACTTAACCCAAATAATGTGGTTCTGAGGGGCCTCCATAACCGGGTTGAATCCCAGAAACCATGGAATTAACTGCATGAAGCTTCTCCCACGCACCCAGGTTCTACTAATAATCTTGTACACATCACTTTCATCCATGAAATGTACACTAAACCAGCCGTTGATGAGTGTGCTCACCTTCGGAGTATAGCCGATGAGCGGCTGCCAATGCTTACTTATCCAATTAGCTGAATCGAATTCAGCGTTATCAGGAAACAACCATCTGCCAATGACCTCTCTCTTCTGTAAGCTGGCAACGCGACCACAAATATCATCATAATCCAGAGAAACTTCCTTAATTTCCATTTTGTGCTTAAAGCAATTATATCTCTTCCTGTGACGACCACCCCTCTTCTGATATTTGTATCTACCAGACAAACGGTTCTCTTTCGGAGATGAAGAATGGATGCACTGCTGAATAATGAAGTTATCAACTTTGTCTCGCGAAATATTCTCAGAGTGAGAAGATTGTTTAGGTTCTGGAGTCTTCCGACTATTAGCGGGAAGGATGGGACAAGTGGCACCTTTGTGCGCCATATAAAAGGTAATACCTGAAGACTCAGAAGTCGTCACTGCGAGACTCCCGTCAGAGCCGATTGTGGGAAGATAATGAAAGTACGCCAAATAGACTCCACATAAGATACTGACGAATGCACAATACCTTAGTAGGAAAGCCAGATATAAATAGTTCTGACAGACAATGACCTTGGTAGCTAGAATGAGATAAGGTTAAGGTGACCTTAAGATGGAGAGAATAATGATCCGTCAGCAAGTACTGGGAATGGATCTTGGATGAATGGGAAAGAAGTAAAGGAATGACAGGTTGGTGTTACGATCAGACAAAAGAATGTCAACAATTGTGCTTTGATGATCGGAAATAATAAAAGAAAATGTCAGAGTGGGGAGACCAAGAAGTCTCAAATCCTAATCCACCTAACATCATCATAGAAGATCCGAGGACCTAAATTCCACCTCGGTATAATGCCCCTACAATTCAATTTGGGATCCAGGTATGATGTTGTGAAGGAAAATGAAGGACAAGGTGCTTCAGAAGCAATATCCAAATAAGGACATGAAATCATACCAAGGCGATTGTGCCCGAGGATTGAAATGACAAGCTCCAGAGCGTAGATAACGTTCACTGACCCATAATTCAAATATTCCGATCACTTGCCATCGGCGATCCAGATTTATTAAAAACCCAGTTGCCGGAATAACCAGTTCAATAAGGAAAATCTATACACAGTAGCAACATCATACACAACCTGGAAGTGACCACCATTTTTTGCGAACTCTGATACTAATGCTTTTACAAGGACGAGAGATAGTGAATAAATCCACCCAAAACCTCCACCAACTTTGTGAGATGCAATGACTATTAGAATCACACAAGACAAATATAGAGGTTAAATTCTATGATGAAGAAGTTGAGCAAGAATCATCAGCGACGATAACCACCATTGGATTTGTGGACTTTATATGTGGACCCAAGGATAACGATTGCAGTCATGAGTAATACAAGAATAAGTATAATGTCGATAAGATTAGAATATTTGATAAACAGATCAAATGACATAATGAGAACTCATCGACAAGGCAACGACCCTCCACATGAGACAGAGAATGACACAACTCGCATGTTGCAAAAGCCACCAATAGCAACAATCGAGAGTCCACAATAGGTACCAGCTAATAACATAAACCACCAATAGAATGTATGATTGCCAAGCGGGGTCTACAAAGTCATAAGCCACTATAGGCAACAATTGATTGTTCACATTAGGTTCCAGCTTTACCAGACCATAGGGAAGGCCACTGATCGATGGAAGTCAGTTAGAAATGATCTCTGAAAGACAAAAGATACAGCAGAAGCCACCATAAGCAACATCCAATTGTTCACATTGAGTACCAGCAATATACATGTCATGATAGCCACCAAATACAATATCATGTTGACATAAATGGGTACCAGCTACAAACATACATAAATAGCCACTAATAGCAACAATCGAAGGTCCAGAATGGGTACCAGCTCTGAAGAATCAACTGTACTTAGAAAATCAACCATCCAACAATGCAAATGAGCAAAGAACCCTATTAGACCACAATCTGCCTTCGAGGGAGTTGTTTTTGAGCTTGGATCTGAAATTACAAAGCCAAGGAGGCCACAATAGAAAAATTACAAAGTCAGGGCGGCTATAGCGAATACTAAAGTGTATACTGCATATTTAGAGTGGTAATATACTTGGGTATATTAAGCCCTAATTTTTTAGAACTCATGTCATCAAGGTTAAACATTAATCATTTCCATCTGGTGATACCAAACATTAATTAAAGTAAAGGTAAAGGAAACCAAACCTGCGCTGAGTTCTGTCCGACCATGAAATGAAAAACAAAGCAATGATCAAACTTACACTGAGCTGCGATGCTGTTATCATAAGACTTCATCAGTTTAGAAATATTTCACCATCCTCAGCCACTGTGATTTCTCCTATTCAAGCAATTTCAAATGCAGTGTGCTCAGCAAATATTCAATTCATGATGACAAATTTCTACTATTCTATGATTCAAGATGTTCCTCACTTTAGTGTTAGCATATAATGCAATCCGCTTAGCCCTATCACATTATTACACGTAAATTCATGGGTTTCTGTACTAGTTTTCTGAGATGGATTAGTGCACTCAATTAATTTTTTTAGAATTCATATATACTGAAAATTAATACATATTGAGACTTGCAACATGTTGGGCACTTGGCCAATATATGGAATCACCTATTTAGTTATCATGTAAACTTACATTTATGTTTAATTAAATTAAATAATATAAATCTTATTAAATTAAATAATATAAATTTGTTCATTAATTATTTTTTAACATGGAGAATGGGGCATGGTGCATGTAATAAAATGCGTTGTTCATTTGTCTTCCATAATTCCAAGGATATGTGGAAGCCAGAATTTCTATTTTTTTTCTCCTTTTCTGAAATCCATTACTTACTCACAATGGGAGATATCCATTACTTACTCACAAAGGGAGATGGAAACATGGTCAATGATTTGTTTTTCCAAATTATATTTATACCGCACTCTTCAGGTGTCTCGACTAATCTCCTGGAATTTCTCACTCAACATTTTTCTCTCAAGTACGCCTAGGGAAGGTAGGATGAATCAGGCGATAATATTTCTACATATTTGTAATGCACCCTGCCATTGCAATTTGAAATATAGCACTGCACGATTTATACACATTTATAATTTTTCATGATATTAAGACTTTTATAGGGTTTAACCACTCATTTCAAACCATAATTACAAATGTTTTTCCCTATCTATCAAGGGCAAGGTATATATTCAGTCCTAGAATCGAATTTACATTGAGGTTAAAGTCATGTCTAATATTTGGTCTAAGTACAGACAATTACCAGGAATCATTTGGATTGACTTCTTCAGGTGCAAGAGGTCGATCAATACTAGCCCAATAAGTAACCCAAAAATCAAATATAAATAGTACATATCTTACCAAACTCTCTCAAGCACCTAGTCCAAATGGTTTTGAAGTTTAGATTTCTAACCAGAAACATGGTTTGAGGGAACCAAAAATATGGCTTCAAGATGAAGGTATCCAATCCTAGCAAGGAAGTCAAAATCCACATGCAATTCCACCGTCTAAATTAAGTGTAGGAATTGGGCCACTACTGCTTGTTAAACACAATAATATTTGTCACAAAAGATCATACTTTCAATTTTTCTACAGTGGATCTGGAAAGTTCGGTTTAGGGATGAGGGTCAGTTGAGGAGGTGAGTTGGTTCCACTAGCTGTATCCAAATAATTTTTTGAATTTAATATTTAGTCCAGATCCTCCCAATTCTTGATAATTTGGTACATTAGATACCTCAAAACCATTTAATTTTGAATTAAGGACTCTTCCTTGAATGTGATAGGTTTTCTAGGATCCCATCAACATTCTCTATCGAAATAATTTATGCATCCAATATTTGGTCGATATCCTAAAGAAGTCTGGAAAGATACAATGATGTTTCATATGGCTTTTACTATGTTTTTGTGTAAGTGGATTTAGTGGGTGGTTACTACGACCCTGGGGATAATGTGAAGTATGGACTTCTCATGGCATTCACCATTACCATGTTGGCATGGGGAGCCCTTCACTATGAAGTTGAACATGGAGCAATGAAGTTGAAAACTTGCAGTAGCTGGAGAAATGGAGAACGTTAGGGATGCCATTAGGTGGCGTACTGATTATTTCATTTGGGAAATATGCATGACGAGCTTGCATGGGAAGCATCATGGCTATGTAGGGCAATTGGATTATGAAATTATACCAAATACATACTTCAACATAATTTTTCTACTTCTAGTGAATCTAATTTCAGCTCAGGACAAGCTTGCAGGGGAAGCATCATGGCTGTATAGGGAAACTAGATTGTCAAAATATATCAAATACATACTTCAACATAATTTTTCTACTTCCACTGAATCTGATTTCAGCTAGGATCTCAAATCTCCAGGATTTCAAGTCCTCATGTCTCGTGTAAGTTGATATCTACATAAATCATATTAATTACCAAATATTAAAGCTAGTTAATTGAAATAAATGTTTGAAGTCTTGTGACATGACCTTCAACCTACCCACATGATCATAAAAATAATAAACATGGCAGCTATATTTTTCTGGAGAATCCAACTTGGAACTTTAGAAAACCAAGCAGATGCATTTCTCTGTTTGGTTCAGTTCAAACTTTCCACCAAACCAGGTAATTGAAAATTTCCCCTCTTATGTTGTGGGTTTCAAAGTTAAGCTCCTGACCAGCGTTGAATATGTTGCACTTGGAAAGGAGGATTTTTATATGTCAGAGATGGTGCAAATACACAATATGCTACAAGAAAATCATTCCTTGTATCAATATACAATGACTTCTTTTCAAAATACAAGCAATCCCTGCAATGTGGCGATCAAATCTATGAACCAGGCATCCTGATTGCATTTTCCAAAAAAAAGGTAAATATACTTATTGGATTCTTTTGTTCCTGCAAAATATTTAATGAAGGACAATAAAAATTATCATACTAGTGGATGGATTTTGAGGACAAAAATCTAAATAATTCTACTTACAAATGTTAAAGAATTTTCTTTCTTCTCCATTCAAAGATTCAAAATTAACTTAAGTCTATGTTAATTTAATTAATTTTCATATCTTCCTAAGTTGAAAAAACCAACAATTTATTTTCTTACACATTTGCATATGAGTTGAGACCACCTTGGTTATCTGGATGCAATAACGATTTAGCTATTGACTACATTTCTTTTAATATTGTAAAATTTATAGGTTGATTACATTTGGGTAAGAATCCTGTGGGAATTTCTTTCATGGTGGGATTTGGTGACAAATATCCACAGAAAGCTCATCAAATAGGGTCTTCAATAGTTTCAATATACTGGAGTCTACAAAGATATCATGTAGCGAAGGTTTCTTGGTGTGGTTCCAGAGACAAGAACCGAACCCAGACAAGTGAAGTTGTAGGAGGGCCTGATCACCATGAGAGGTTTGAGGATTGCAGGGCTGATCTAAGCAAGCTTGAGCTCACAACGTATATCAATGATGCTCTCATGGGAGTCCTGACTAAGCTCCACAACATCAGCACGGAATCACTGATTTAACTTTGAAAGGTTATATTATTAATCAATTCTTTCTTCTAAGTTTTCTTTCCATTGTGGCTAGGTTAATTAGCCCATGGAAGAAAGTATGTGAACTTTGTTTATTCTGGGCTCTGGGATTTTTATTTTGGGTTCATTTCATCTTGTTCGATGCCATGGCTAGATTGAAGGCTTTTCATTGCTACTTACATCTTGGATCCTGTATGCAGATTAGGCCTTGTAAATCAATTTTTCCTTTTAAATAAAGTCAAATTGTATCAGTTGAAAAAAGAGAACTTGTGTTGTATGCAGAGGGTTTAATATCGCTCGTCAATTCTCTCTTTCTTTGCTTTATTGTTTCTTTTTTCTAAGTAGTCTATTTCTACTGTTTTATGTAACATAAAAATACCATGAAAGCCACAGGCCTCGTGTCACGAGGAGCCCAAATCTTGAGCCTGCAGTAGACAAAAACATGAAACTGGACTGCCCATATTTGGGAAACCAGTCCCTGAAAGAGGTTTTTTGCCGCCCACGTAGGGGAAACCAGCAATATAGTTAAAAGACATATATCCTTGTTCATTTTCAAAAAAACATTACTATTCAGGAAAACAAAAAGGGATCCAAATGAATTAGGACCCAAGACCATAGACCAACAAAAACCAAAGTGTTTACTTGTCATTTGCAGGAGAGGGTGGTTCCTCCACGATTAAGCACCTGTAATCTTCACTGCTTCCAGCTGCTGCACCATCTTTTGCACTGGTGGGAACATCAGTGCAGATGGCGTCATTAGTGTTGGCATCTTCATGATCATCCCCAAGCCGTTTTCCAGTGATGTCTTCCCTGTGACCACCTTTGCGACTAGGAGCCCTTTTCTCAGTGCCAATAAAAGCGCCAGGATTCTGTAGATTGGGGGCGTCGAGGACATCGGAGCGGACAACTTCCTCTCGGAAAGAGACTGTAATAAAGGCAGTGATGTGAGGTCTATCCATTGTGCAGGCGTAATGAAACTCCGTGGAGTAAGTGGTTTGGCGGAGGACAACCTGCGAGGGAGGATTGGAAGCGACTGTGGCAGCAGGAGTGGAGGCTAGTTGCGATGGAGAAGCGGTATGAGGAAATGAAGAGTTGAATTGCAGATGCGTCTGACCAGCAGACCGGTCTCTGCCTCGCACACTTCGAGTTGCAGGGTAGCTACCATGGGCATACCCCTGAGAAGAGGAGGAAGTATCAGAGTTTGAAGAAGGTGGCATGCGAATGGCTCTGCCACTGCTGAATTCAATGCCTTAAGCGAGGCATAGTAGCACTGGAACGAGAACGAGAATAGTGATGCTCAGGATTAGGTGGGGAGATAGACTCAAGAGGCCAAGAAGCTGAGGTCAAATGCATGCGACAGTGTAGACTCTGAGAAAAGTGTGCTCTAGGAGTAATCTCAATACAGCGAAGAAGGGTGCAACGCCTCCCAGTATGCGTTCGGGAGCTCGGTTCCGAGCTACCAGGGGGGGAATTTGCAGCCCTGCAAAACAGGAGAGGAGCAATTGGGTTGCAGAAAACCAGAATGAAACGGAGAAGAAGACCTACTCGGCGGGTTCATCTTGTAACAATGGAGCGAGCATCAGCGGGAGTGCAGATTTAATGAACGAATGCATTCGTAGCTGGTAGAATTCATGTTCATACGTATGAGCTCATGGGTGGCCATGTGGCCAGTCCACGTGCCATGCTCCGGTCGCCACCAAGAACCATCCTTCCAAACCTCGTTAATGTGCACCCGCATCCGGGAATATTGTGTCTTTGTGCACCAGATTGATGCATTCCTATTTGAGAGCATTATCATGGAGAATATTGAGGGATCCATGGTTGAGAGTGTGCTCACTATCCACCCCTATATTTGCTAAGAAATATGTGACTTTGTTGCCATCTCTTTTGATATGAATGAAGGAGATGACTTTGTGGATCTTTAACCAGCTGCCAATCAATTCTAAACGAGCTGTAAGCCTCCAGCTGGTTGCTACTTTAGAAGCCGGAGTTCCCCAAAGAATTTGATTGGCCATATTGATGAGTATTTGTGAATCTCCTTCAATGACAATGGGAAAGTAGTGTATTTTGAGCTAAACAGAGCCCTTGCCACAAACCTTTCAATTCAGCGGAATTTTTGGTATCCCAGCCAATTGAGCCATAGAATATTAGTAATGGAGTGCCACTGGAATACCTGAAGATACCTCCATATCCTGCTTCTCCCAGATTACCCTTTGAAGCTCCATCAAAATTCGTTTTGATCAGTCCCATGGAGGGGGGAGACCATTGTTTTGGGATGTCCGAGGTTTTTTTTTATTGTTTTTACTAGTTGGAGTATGAGTGATTCGGATTTTCCAATTCTCCCATATGGACTGTTCCAAGGGCTGAGTGGGGAGATCTTCTTTCTGCCATAAATGGAGAGCTAGAGATTCTTGGAGACTGTTACAAAAATTGGTCCACATAATTTCCAAAGGTGTGCTTTGGTTCTTAAAAATTCTCTTGTTTCATTCCTTCCAAACTGTCCATAAGAGAAGTCCCGGAAGAAAGTGCCAAAGCATATTAAACAAAGTGATGTTGTATGGGGTCAGTGGCCAGTTGTGAATGGTGTTGATTATGTCCCCTGAGATTCTGCCTTTTCTTTTGCATCGGAAGCTGAGTTTTTCCCATAGTTTGTTTGCTAATGTGCATGAATCCATGAGATGCTGAATGGTTTCATCATTTTGATTACAATTGGGACAACGAGCTGGCCCAATGAAGCCCCTTTTGATTAGATTGTCCCAAGTGAGGATTCTTTTGTGGCAGAGGAGCCATAAAAAAGTAGAGACTTTAGGCCATATTCCTGGATACCATAAGTGATTCCAAATTGAGTCTGGTGGGGTTGGAGATGGGTTCATCAATGTATAAGCCTCTTTGGTGGTGAACATTCCTTTTGTAGTGTATCCCCATCTGAGAGTATCTTGTTCCTCTGAGTTTCTGATCTTCCTGTGATTGAGTTCTGTGTTAAGGGCTCCGTGTGTGTCCTCCTACTCCTGGTGAGCGATTTGTGCAGTTTGCTTCCATTGCCTATATCCACGATTAATTGAAGGGGGCCATTGCTATTTAACCTTTTCTTCCAAATTAATAAGCAGATCTTCCATAATTTGAGGTCTGAGAATATCGACTATTTTGGGCCTTTGTTGCCATGAGTCAACCCAGAATCTAGCCGTGCCCGCATTTCGTATTTCCCAAAAATTATGATGATGTATCAAATCACTATGATGTTTGGCCGCATTCCAGATTAGTGAACCCGTTGCTTCTGGTGAAATTCTTATAAGGTCTTCTATCGGTCGATTGTTAGCATATTTAGCTGTCCAGAGTTTGGCCCATGGTGTATGTGGAACAGAAATCCATTTCCACCATATCCTTGCTGCCATTACTACATTGTTGTGAGTCGGATCTCGTAGGCCAAGACCACCTGCCTCCTTGTGGGTACACACAGTTGTCCATTTAACTAGTGCCCATTTGTGATTCTGCCCTGAGGATCCCCAAAGAAAATTGCGCTGAAAAGTTTTGATCTGTTTGAGCACCCATTTCGGCATTTCCAGAACCGAGAATAGGTACAGCGACATTGATTGAAGGATAGCTTTGATAAGTATTAGTCTGCTTGCCATGTTGAGGGCTCTATAGGTCCAGGAAGATAGGCGGGCATCCAATTTTTCTAGAAGAATTTTCCATGAAGCATGTTTGATGGTGGAATCAATTAGAGGGGCACCTAGATATTTGGTAGGGAGAGACGCTATAGAAAAACCCAGAATGTTAGAAATATTGACTTGAGTGGGGGTTGGGGTGTTAAAAAGGAAAATTTGAGATTTAGCAGCGTTTATGGAAGTGCCTGAGGCTTCTGAGAAAATATCTAGAAGGGATTTGAACGAACGGGCCTCTTGAATAGAAGGGTGCCCAAACAGCATATTTTCATCCACAAATTGTTGATGGGTGGTGGCAGGGGAACCATGGATGGCAATGCCTCTCAGTTTCTGGGTAAGTAGAGCATTTTGAATGAGGTGACCAAGTCCTTCGATCTCCTTCACGTATGCCTCTAAAAGGTGAAAAAGGATGAGAGGGAATACCATTAACCGGAATGGAGAATAAGGTGGAGGAAATAAGGTTCATAACCCATCTCACCCAAGTTTGATTAAAACCAAAAGCTACCAGCATTTGTTGAATGTAATTCCAGCTTAACTTATCAAAAGCTTTTGAAAGGTAAATTTTTAAGAGCATACCTGCCTTTTTGTTGTGTTTCATGGAATGGATGATTTCATGCATTAGGATGATGCCATCAAGGATTTGACATCCTTCCACATATCCAATTTGTTCAGGCGAGATCAACAGAGGAAGCAGAGGCTTGAGTCTATTGGCAATGACCTTTGAGATCACCTTATAAATGACATTGCATAAAGCAATGGGACGGAATTTATCCGGTGTGTTAGAATGATCTTCTTTAGGGATAAGAGCGATGAAAGTAGCATTTAGAGATGGGAGTAGCCAGTGCATTGATCTTGATTCTTCTACCAGTTGCCAGACATCCATTTTGATGAGGTCCCAGAAATGATGAAAGAAGTTTGCCGTAAAGCCATCCGGTCCAAGGGCTTTACCATCTTTGAATTGAGCCATTGCTATTTCCACCTCCTGAAGAGTGACCAGTCTTAGAAGCATTTGATTGTGATCCTCCGTTATAATTTTGGGAATATGTTGTAGGATTTTATTGATGGCTGGTTGTCTGTAGATTGGAGGCTCTTGATGAACATTTTTAAAGTGATCAAGAAGCTCTTTTTCTATGTCGGCATGGTCTTCCAGTCGTTCTCCCTGTTGATTCTTTAGCTAGGTGATTCGGTTATGCATTCTTCGTTGTATAGTTGAACGATGAAAGAACTTGGTATTTATTTCTCCTTCTTTTAGCCATCTTATTCTAGATTTCTGCTTCCAAAGTATTTCTTCTTGTTTTCTTCTCTCGTCCAACTGATCATGAAGACTCTATTCGTGAGTAGCTATGGAATCAGTTCTTCCTTCAGTGATAATTTTCTATTGGAGCTCAGCCATATTGTATTCTAAAAAAAAATTCTCCTGAAAAATATTTCCAAATGTAAAGTGGTTCCAGTTTTTTATTTGTAATTTGAGATGTCGGAGCTGCTGCTGAAATTGGTACATTTTGGATCTTGTCGGCGGAACAAAGTTTTTCCAAGCTTTGTTGACCATAGTTTTGAAGTATGGGTGAGTGAGCCAGAACGCTTCAAATCTGAAGGGTCGCTTGGACACATTGCCTAGTCGCTGCCACTGAAGAGAAATGGGCCAATGGTCCGATCTTGATATGGGTAGAATGGAAGTGAGAAGGTCTCCTCCTAAATGGATGGCATTATCTGAGATTAAAAAGCGATCAAGTTTGGATGCAATTTGTTGAGTTCCAGTTCTTTTTTTATTCCATGTATGCATGCCGTTGGTGAATGGGAGATCAATGAGCCAGTTTCTTTGGATAAAATCCTTGAAATGAGTGCTTTCAGTCTCCAATCTAGTTCTGCCTCCAGTTTTTTCTTCAAGCTTGGTGATAATAATTAGAATACCCCCCTATTATCCATAAAGGGTGGGTTCAGTTGGAATTTAGAGCTTCCATTGTATCTAGCAATTCCATCTTGCGCGTTGAATCTTGAGGAAAATAAACATTTGAAAGATGACCATGAATATTGGTGCCTATAAGGTAGAAAGAGGCTTGGATGAGATTATGTGAAGCATGAATATCAGTAAGAGAGATAAGTTGCGTATCCCACGCAATGGCTAAACCTCCTGAAGCTCCAGAGGCATCGACCGCAACCGAATTACATCTAGGCCATGCTTTGGTTAGAATAGTACCAAGAACATTGCTATTACATTTTGTTTCTTGTAGAAAAAAGATTTGAGGTCTTTCTTGTTGTATCATGTTTTTAATCATTCTGTATTTCCCAGGGTTTTTCAACCCTCTTACATTCCATGAGGTGAGCTTCATGAGGAACTATTAGCTATCGGCTTGTAGAACTTGGTCAGCTTGGGATATCTTCCTGACTCCACCAGCATTTCCCCGATGATGATGGTTCTTTGTAGATCTGGTTTTCTTCCTCATTTCTTTGAGTCTTTCATTATTTTTTTCGCATCCCATTGACTCCCTGGTTGAATGTCGAGTTTCCTTTGTTGCTAAGCTCGAAAGAGGACCACTTCTAGACTGTCAATCTGTCGAGGATTTATTTTGTCATATTCTTTCCTTTTGCAGGCTTGTTCAAGACCTAATATGTCTAAATCGTCGAGATCAAAGCTCTCTGGTTCTTCTTCCATATGGCTTGGTTGGCTGCTCTTTGGGTTTGCTGCGTTGGAGTGAAGAGGATTTAGAAGGAATCTGTCTATATCCATACCATTCAGTTGCCATATGACTAGTTATTTTTCTGTATTGAGCTTGGAATCCATGGTTTCCGAATCCTGCGATGCTTTTTGACTTGTTTGAGAGGCAGAGGGATCAGAGGCTATGATAGAAGAGGAGGGCTTAGAAGAAGAGTCAGGTTGCATGGAGGGTTCTGAGTCAAGTTGGATCTGCTTAGCGAGGATGTCAAAGCTATTGCTGGTGGAGGGTGTGTTGGCATTGGGGTTGGGGTTTTTGGGAGCAAATGGAGGCTTCTTGTTGTATTTTTTGCGGTTTGTGACTTTTGTAAACCCTTCAGCATCAGACTTTTCTGTGGCTTCATTTTGCTTGGGGATAATATTTAGGGGGCAATCTCTGAAGAGATGACCATGGGCGTGGAATTTTCTGCAGCGAAAGGGTACATGTTCGTAATCTATAGGTTGAATCCATTCAAAATCATCATGATACAGACTTACCGAATCCGGGAGAGCTTTGTCAAGATGCATGTACACACATATTCTGGCGTATGAGGTGTATCTTCTGATCTTTGTTTCCTCTGCTATCTTGATGAACTCGCCTAGCCCTTTGCCAATAGTTGTATGTGATTCTTCATCCCAATACTCTAGAGGCGGAGAGTACATACGGATCCAAACCAGAGCCCAGTTGAAATTTTATTTATCTGGATTGAATCTTTCGATCCAATCTCTTAGATATAAGCCAGAGGAGTTGAAGAAGTAAGGCCCTCCATCTAGAACCATGTTTCTGTCTTTTATGCAGTTAAAGATGGCATTGAAGAAACCTTTGGGCCCTAACTGCAAGGTAACATGACCCTTGGGTTTCCACTTCGAAGCGATCCAGCCATGCAGGGCTTTCTCTATTGGCCAGAAGCCAATAAACTTGCCGATAAGTGCATGATCTCTCATAAACTATATCTGGGCATTAATACGATGGTTGGGCAGGTCGATCTTGGGTCTTTCAGCTGCTATGGGTTTGCAAGTATTCGAAGTCACTTTTGGCGTCTACGTGGTTTTTGTGGATGCTTGCATGTGGTTTTGTTGCGTTGCTTCAGCCTCTTGCTTATGCTCTGTCATGACAGAGGGAGTTTGAGCTACATCGTTCTTGTCTGGCACTTGACTTTGGTTCTCACTGTCATTTGTAGGGAGAGGTTTATTGTCCCCCCCAAAGGAATAGTCATAACTCGTGAACAGTGCGCAGAAGGATCACTGAGCCGGGTGCATGAGGTGTCTACGGCTTGACAGTCTGCACTTAGGGCAGCGCCGTTGCAGAAGATGTCAGAACCCTAGAAAGCCATTGTTTGTTGCGAGGAGGCACCTCGCTGCTAAAACTAAATATTAGAGAGAATATATTTTGGGGAATTTATTTTCCTCGGCGCTCTTTCTTTGCTTTATTGAATGTAAGTAACTATATTAATTGAAAAGACAAAGAGTATATATGAGTCTCGGAGCTCTTATCATGAACTTTCATTTCCTGCAATTTAATCGAGATTTAGGGATTTAACCTCCTTGTTATATATATATAATAATGTTGTTATGAGTTCTCTACCGAAATCACAAGTTCCATTCAGTTGTACTCCAGAACATCATTCGTAATTCATAATTATTCCTGTCATACATGATAATTGGGATTTCAACTAGTTCCATTTGTTTGAAATATTTCTTGCATGCTTTTGGGAAGAAAATTGTGTATATTCCCAACTATGTTGAAATGTTGAGTTGTATTGAAGTACTCTAAAATAAACATTCATTCTATGCCAGTAATATTTTAAGAAGATCAACTGTCCACTGTTCATGATGGCATTCTAGTAATATTTTAAAAATCTCAAGTGTCCATTGTTCATGATGGGAATATATTAGAAAATTTTCTATAGACAGCAAACATTTTGGAGCATGTCCTCCATAGCCTGCAAACAATTTTAGGGGAATATTTTCCAAACTACTTAAGTTGAATTCATTATCAAACATTTTGGAGCACGTCCTCCATAGCTTGCAAACAATTTTAGGGGAGCATTTTCCAAACAACTTGAGTTGAATTCATTATCAAAAATTTTGGAACACCTCCTCCATAAATTGCAAACAATTTTAGCGAAGCATTTGCCAAACTACTTAAGTTGAATTCATTTCAAACTACTAGGATTTCGACTATTAATAGACAATAGACGAATCATAAAAATGTCAGTCCATGCAAGGACTATCGCTTCTCAAAGTAGTTCTTGTTTAATATTCAAAACTCCAAAATATATTTGATTTACTTAACCTTCAACTAAAATTATGTTAATATCCATGGGAATAGACCTTGTACCACATGAGCACTAGACCCTATGTTAATATCGATGGGAATAGACGTTGTACCACGAGAGTACTAGACCCTAATTACCATTTCCTTATTTATTTATATTCTCTGTATTGACTCATTTTATGCGAAAATTATGTTCTTGCATGCATGAGTGTAAATGAACTCACTTATGAAAGTATATCGTTTACCCAATGAAAAAACGACTTTTTTTAAGATACATTTAACACAATAAACATAACTTAGAGATGTATGTTTTTTCTGGACTAATAGTTTGTTAATATCGATACGTACTCCTTTATTAGGTTTATAATCAAATTGCTACATTCATTTCATGAATGAAAAACATGACGTACCACTCATAAACACATTCATATCATTGGTTTAAAATTTTAAAATCAAAGAAAACCCTTTTCAAGTTAAAAAAACATATAGATTTAAATATTACTTACGAAGGAGAATGAATTACAGCTTGAGCTACAAAGAAGAAATTAGTTTTCTGCCTATCTTTTGTAGCATATGTTTCATCTCGTTTGGTTGGGACTGTAACATTGTCTCTTCTTCTCGTATCTTTATCTCCATCCTCTTTTCTTCTTTTTTTTTAATTTAAAATTATTTTTAATATTTTGACTTTTTAAGTGTAAAGGTCGATTGGTTCATGATACATAGTTGATAAAGTTTAGAAAGTTTCTTATTTTTGGTAGCATATCTTTAAACTTGGCTTGTGTCTTTCGTGGAACAACAATCTTGTCATTTTTATATCCTTATCACTCTTAAATTTATTTTAAGATTCATTTATTTATTTATTTTTATTTAAATTTGAAAGATGGTTAGTTTGAAATATGTATGGTTGATTCAATTTGATTCATTTTATTTTTTTATCCAATCTATTATGAATTAATTTTTCTCATTTTAATTATTTTTATCCCCAAATAAATTTAAAGATTTTTTGATTGATTTATTTATTTTTTACTCATTCTCTTCATTTTTTTCCTCATAGAGACTTGTAACTCATTCTCTTGGCTCTGGCTAAGATATTTCTCAAGATTTTCTACTACTTCCTACTATAGTTCTCCTCAACTTATTGATCTACTTCTCCTAAGAATAAATGTTTTTACCAAAGATTTGCTTAGTCATTTCCTTTCGACTTGTGTTTTTTCTTTTCCTTTTTTTTCCTTCAACATAATAACCCAGTTATTTTTTTCAATCATTAAACCAAAATATATTGATGGAATAATATTTTTTAATTTTTTGTTGTGGAATTTAAATTATTTTAGAAAATAAACAAATCATTAAGGGGAAATATTTACATATTTTTTGGCATATATATGCCTATATACCTAGTAACTTGGATATCATAGATGTAATATTTTTGGATCCAATAGGAATTTTCAAAAAAATCATGTGGAAAATAAAGTTAGTTGGAATAACCCTTTCTTTTGATGTAATACCTGTGATCCCAACACAAATTTCCATTATTACAATCTTCTCATTTTCATTAAAATAATAAAATAATAAAGAGGATATTTCCTTGGTATGGCAAATAATTCCCTTTTCTCAAAACGAGATGGCTTGAGAGAGTTTGGTATGGCTAATACTTCCCTGGATTTATGATATGCCATTTTGTTTTATGGCTAATAATTCCCTTAGATTTATGATATGTCATTTTTCTTTCAATGGATAATACTCCCTTTGGCTTTAGTAAATTGATCATTGATTCAAGGATATCTATGGGTTTTTAGAAGATATAAAAAAGAATGAGAAGAATGGCAGAGATTAACTTCCTCTTCTTCCTTGTTCTATATTCTTTTTCCTTTTTTTTTGAAAGAGGGATTTTTTCATTATCCTCAGATGAAACCTCATCCATAGTCGGTGAATTAATGATCTTGGAGACACTTGATCTAGAGCTAGCTGGTCAAATGATCGAAGTGGATATTGGTGGCCACCCATCTATTCCACCTAGACCCCTAATCGGTTTCATCAGTTTCCGTGTTTATAGTTGCATTTACTATTTTTAGCAGTTTTTAGGTTCTTGAACTTTCGGAGTAGTTTTGACCCTATAAACAACATTTTTTTGCAGTTCAGAGTAGGTCTGTAGTCGTAGGCAGGGGCCTGCATAGCCGTAGACACGGGCCTATGTAAATCATATTGTACTTAGAGAGATCTATGCATCCTTTTGATTTATGAATTATTTAATTTCTAATTAATTTGTTGGTAGAAGACTTATTATTATTATTTTTATATGAGTTTCCTCTTAAGGCGTAGAAAATGCCTCTCCAAATAGAGATAATTCTTGTGCTTATGTCCTTGAATTAGAGTATCTTTAGCTCAACACCTATAATATTGTAGCAGAAACTATTAAATAAAAACACCTTTCCAAGATCTATTTCCTCGTATTCCACAAACCATTCTCTATGGAATTTCATATTGAAACAACTTTCAAAAAATATATATCTATAATTAGAAGTAGAAAAGGTAGACGAATAATATGTAATGAGAGAAATTAAAATGCATGACCAACCATATGAAGAATCTTTCCTAATTTGATGAAGAGAAAATCCATTATCAAAGAGACTTCTCTAGTCCTCACTATAATCTACAATATCGTAATGAAGCTTGACGCGTGTATATATAAAAGAAATGAATTATACCTACACAAACCAACAAGAAAATAAATTCTAAAAAGGGATTTTTCTTCATTTTAGGTTTTTAATTTCAAAACAAGCCTATTCGATTAAAAGAAGTCCACAAGGTTCCAACTTAGGAATTTTTCATACAGTAAAGACATTTAGCCATGTAGCTAAGATTGATAAATTTTTCTTATTTTTTTTTTTAAAACATAAAAAGAATTTTGTATTAATAAAAAAGATGTGGATGGAACACACAATTGAAGTGCATCAAAATTAATGCTACAAGGAAAATTTATTTAATGATTCTAAGATAACAGGTAGAAAAACCGTCTTCCTCCAAACATAAGGAGGGTGGGGGATCCAATACTAGACCTTATGAAACTCAAGCCTATTGATTCTTGAGTATATGAGTAGATTCTTACAATTTTCTTGCAAGATATGATACAAAAGAAAAACATATATAATATTTGAGTGAATATAACCCCTTCCTACATGAGAGGAGAAAGATTGTTATGCACTAGATTTTCAGGATTTATTTCTTCTATCTTTTAGGCTTCTTGTTAATGGAGTAGAGGAATTCTTACTTGAGCATTAAAAATAATTTTATTTCATTGGCTTTCCACGAAAACCAAAGGAAATTGAAATAATTTAGGATTACAGTAACCATATGGCCAAGGGAAAAGTTTAGTCACTTCTCCTAGTGTTGCCAATAAGTCCCAAGAAAAAATAATATTAACAGCTTCAGAGGCTTCCCAGAGATGCTAAGGCCAAGGTTCTTCTTGGGTTGGTGAAATAATTGAAACCTTTGGCCCTTGGGCGATGAGTATAGTTAAAATAATAAAGTGGAAATTTCCTTTGTATGGCAAATAATTCCCTTTTCTCACAACAATATGGCTTGAGAGAGTTTGGTATGGCTAATAATTCCCTTGGATTTATGATATGGCCTTTTTTTTATGGCTCATAATTCCCTTGGATTTATCATATATCCTTTTTTTTTTATGGATAATACTCCCCTTGGCTTTAGTGAATTTATACTTGATTCAAGGGGAAGGAGTCACCTTTCCTCATGCCTTTTTGATATAGGAGTCACTTACTTGCTAATTACATATGTTGCATACCTAGTTCATGTAAGTAGCATGAATACTCAAGGATATCTCATGGGTTTTTAGAACATATAAAAAGGAACAAGAAGAATATGAGAGATTGAATTCCTATTCTTCCTTGTTCTATATTCCTTTTCCTTCTTTTTTGAAAGAGGGATTTTTTCATTATCCTAAGATGAAACCTCTTCCATAGTGGGTGAATTGATGATCTTGGAGGCACCTGATCTACATCTAGTTGGTCAAATGATCGAGGTGGATATTGGTGACCACCCACCTATTCCACCTAGAACCCTAATCAATTTCATCATTTTCCTTATTTATCGTTACATTACTATTTTTAGCAGTTTTTTTGGTCCTGAACTTCTGGAGTAGTTTTTACTGCGTAAACGACGTTTTTTAGTAGTTCGGAGGAGGTGCATAGCCATAGGCAAGGGCATGCATAGCCATAAGAAGGGGCTTGCATAGCCGTAGGCATGGGCCTACATAGAATAATATAGTACTTAGAGAGATATTTATGACAAGGTATCGTAAGTGCCAAACAGAGATAATATGACCAAGTTACGACCTCAAGAGTTTGGTTTCCCAACTAACCCCAACGGGACCGACAAAATTTTGGTGTTCCATCTCTTGAGGTTGGGTTTTTGGTTGTTTAGGATTTTCCCTTGTTGTTCAATAATAAAAATTCCCTTAAGCCTCATTGTAACATATTTTAGAGGTGTGTACCTGCCACATCTCTTCTCAGAGATAAGCTACCATCACCCGAGCTAGTTTAGTTCCATTATGTATGTAAGCATATTTTATTTATTTGATATTAATTAAATGAAGTTTTATTTTTACTGCACTTCTGCGTTTATGTTTATATATTTATTCTATTGAATTCACGTATAAGTTTGGATCAGTGGTATCAGAGTGATCTTCTCTTTCTTGGTTTTTTTTTGCATGTCCCCAATGAGGTCAAGGTCTAAGGAGTTAGTGCTCGATCTGGTGGAACCTTTGCAATATTATCCTCAAAAACCTCGATGGCCTCCCATGGCAGAAGAAAAGAAATACAAGGAAGAAGAATATCCTTTCTAAATTTTTCTTGAGGAGGCCCTCGAGAAACATAGGAACACGAAGATGGATAACTTTGCTCAAATCCTTTGACGGCTACCCTTAGGTGGTGCATCTTCATCTGGAAACCACTCTGGAGGTGCCACACCTTTTTAGGTATAGGTTAGCTTTGACATTCCCATATTTGAAGGCTAGATAGATGCGGATGTCATAAATAAATGTTTAAATTTGTTGGAAGGATATTTTTCAGTTCAAGACTTTTCCAACCATGAAAAGGTTACCTTTGCACACCTAAAATCCACCCCCCATGTCAAGGACTGGTGGGAAACTTAATATGAACAAAAGGATGAGGGGGAACCCTCATTGTTCTTAGTTACACCCACTTGGAATTCTTTTTGAGCCGCCATAAAGGAACTTTATTACCTTATCAGCAGCTATGAAGATAAATACGTAAAGTGGACCACGCTACGGTAGGGAAGGGACAAAGATGTGTCAAAGTTCAAAAATATTTTTCATGCCCTTCACATGAAGCTGGGCATGAAGAATTATGAGTGTAATTTGGTACTCAAGTACTGCGTCTGTCTGCATAAATATATCTAGGAAAAAATGGAGTTCTTGGAAATCAACTCGCTTGGTGACACCTGTCGATATGATGTCTAGATAGAGAAAAATTTTAAATGGAAGAAGTGGGAATTTGGGTCTATGAATCTAGTGAAAGGAAGAGGCGCCCCCAAACCGCATAACAAGGGAAAGATTCAAGGTAGGGTGACCAAGGACAACGCATCGAAGCCACAAGCAAAGAACAACACTATGAAGACAAAGAAGGACACAAGAAAGTGGTGTGAGTTCCATAAGAGCTCCAATCACAACATGAGTGAGTGTTGAGCCAAGAAATCACTAGTGGCCGAGCTTAAGGCTTCCGAGTCAGATGCATGATATTACTCTAAGTCAAAACCTAATAAAGGATATGAAAAGGGGAATAAAATTATTGATGTAGAACCCGGTGCTACCATTTCCACCACCAATATCTAGAATGATGATCTCAAAGATCGAGAGGAAGGGGAGTGCCTCTTCCACTCACAGATGTGGGTGAAGGGTTCTCCGTTATAGTTCATTATTGATAGCGGGAGCCAAAAGATCCTCATTTTATAAAAAGTTTCAAAGCATCTAGGCTTATCAACCACAACATGCCCGCAGTTGTACAACATCGGGTGGCTTCACCAAGGGTGAGATCTTTGTGCCAACTAGCAGTGTCACCTCCCAGATAGAATCAAGCCCTTCATGGATGAGATATTGTGTGATGTATTATTAGGCCAACCATACTTGTGGAAGCTACATGTTGTGCAGTGAATCTAAGCCTCACATTGTTATTATTTGATGCAGGAGCATGACCCTTCATTAAAATTGGAATCCAATGGTGCGAAAGGAGGAAGCATAGCAAAAAGACGAGATTACTCACGTTTTGTTGAGTTTGTTAAATTTTTATTAATGAGGTTACTATTTTTATGGTCAACCTATTTTAAAAATAGGGAAATGCATGATTTTAGCAAATTATTATGAGATCCTAACACAAATGAATGGATCTGAAATGATCCATTCAATGTATTGTATTCCATATAGATTATAGACTTTGGTATAGTGAAGGGAGCCTAGACACGATGTAACATCAAACGCTAGAGGGTGATCTGGCTTGTATATGCATGTTGTAACTCGAATTTGAGATGAACATAAATTTGGTGTTTATTAGTGTGAATTTTGTGCTTGTGTAAATGACCTATATTGGTTGTTGAATTTCTGTGTGACTATGTTTTTTTTTTAGATCGAACATTTCCCCTGGCCTAAGGCCATGATTTTCCTCCTCGACACTTGTTACGATGATGCGTGAGGTTTCTTCTAGCTAAAGGTCGCGATTTTGGTTGGAATATTAAAGGATGTTATGATAAATGCCTTTTCCAGTAAATGTAGATGTGAATTTTATGGCTTTAAGTGGAGATCGTTGCCTAGGGTATTCACAGCATTGCCGGAAAGTTTACTTTGCCTTAAACATTGATGGAAACAGACATCTTCCTTAATAATTAGATAATGTGGCTGCCTAGTGCAGTGAGAGAGTGATTCTATTTTGAATGATATGAAGCGTGAATATGCAATTAGTGAATTCAGATTTTTGGTTGATAAATTAATGTGACTTGTGCCAGACATGCAGATAGCGACTGATGTGATATGTGGATTTCCAGGTGAAACAAAGGAAGATTTTGAGGCCACTATTAATCTAATTAAAAAAATACAAGCTTCCACGTGTTCACATTTCACATTTCTATCCAACACTAGGAACGCCAGCTGCTAGAATGAGAAAGGTCCCTACTTCTGAAGTAAAGAAATGAAGTCGTGAGTAGACAAACAATTTTGAGTCTTTCACACTATATGTGGGCATGGAAGGCCGAATAGTGAGAGCGTAGATAACATATTCTGCTGCAGATGGTTTCACTTGGTTGGAAATACCAAATCATATATTCAAGTGATTATTATGGCTCTTGACAGCATGCTTCGAACTTTTGTTGAGGGGAAAAATTACATAAGTCTGCAGATGGTCTGTTTTGGGGATATAGTAAGTGCCCATATTGTAAATCACATGCACGTAGTGCAATGGAAGAGAATGCACTTTCGGATTATACTAGATGCATGTACATGTTCACTGTGTAAATACAATATGATGCAGAGTGAATACCAAGTTCACAAAGAAGGATTTTGTGGCTGCTGGTTGGATTATTGCATCTAGATCATGGGCCCATAACCCACAGATCTACGAATTGTGAAAATATGTAGTTTTACTACGTCAAATTGGTATCAGAGCGGGAAAATATTTCCTACGAGAACGAGTTCGCTTGTGAGGAAGAAGAGGTACAGTTATGTTAAATATTTGTAAAGTTTGTGGTTTTTTATATTTTGTGAAGGTAGCAGCAGAGGAAGGTGAGAATATTGTAGCATCCTAGAGCAGGAGTGTTCAAATGGTTCTAGAGGAGAGAACCAGAGAGATGACGAAAGACTAAGCTTAGAAGAGAGAAGCTTGGTGAGGTAACTGGTAGCAAGGAGGACTTGCTATTGTAGAGGTTTTGTTGCAGCTCACAGAGGGAAATTCCACAGAGGATGTGGGTAGAATTGCTCAAGAATTTTGTTACGAGAAGATCACAAAGGGAAATTCCACAAAGGATGTGGGCATAATTGCTAAGAAATGAAGAAGACATATGACCAGGAGGTCATAAAAGTTTTTTGTACCTCAGGAGTTTGATGCAAGAGCATCCATGCACCCTTCATTAAAATTGGAATCCAATGGTGCGAAAGGAGGAAGCATAGCATGAAGATGAGATTACTCACATTTTGTTGAGTTTGTTAAAATTTTATTAATGAGGTTACTATTTTTATGGTCAACCTATTTAAAAAAAAGGGAAATGCATGATTTTAGCAAATTATTATGAGATCCTAAGACAAACGAATGGATCTGAAATGATCCATTCGATGTATTGTATTCCATATAAATTATATACTTCGGTATAGCGAAGGGAGCCCAGACACGGTGTAACATCAAATGCTAGAGGGCGATCTGGCTCGTATATGCGTGTTGTAACTCGATTTCGAGATTAATATAAATATGGTGTTTATTAGCGTGAATTTTGTGCTTGTGTAAATGTGTTGTATTGGTTGTTGAATTTTTGTGTGATTGTGTGTTTTTTTTAGATCGAAAATTTCCCTTGGCCTAAGGCTGGGATTTTCCTCCTCGACACTTGTTACGGTGATGCATAAGTTTTCTTCTAGCTAAAGGTCGCGATTTTGGTTGGAATATTAAAGGATGTTATCATAGATGCCTTTTCTAGTAAATGCAGATGTGCATTTGATGTGTTTAAGTGGAGATCGTTGCCTGGGATATTCAAAACATTTCCAGAAATTTTACTTTTCCTTAAATGCTGATGGAAACTGGCATCTTCCTTAATAAGCAGAGAATGTGGCCACCTAGTGCACTCAGAGAGTGATTCTATTTTGAATTCTATGAAGCGTGAATACGCAATCAATGAATTCAAATTTGTGGTTGATACATTAATGCGAATTGTGACAGACATGCAGATAGTGAATGATGTGATATGTGGATTTCCAAGTGAAACAAAGGAAGATTTCGAGGCCACTATTAATCTGATTAAAAAAAATACAAGTTTCCAAATGTTCACATTTCACAGTTCTATCCAAGGCTAGGAACACCAGCTGCTAGAATGAGAAAGGTCCCTACTTCTGAAGTAAAGAAACGAAGTCATGAGTTGACAAAAAAATTTGAGTCTTTCACACTGTATGTGGGTATGGAAGGCGAATAGTGAGAATGTAGATAAAAAATTCTGCTATAGATGGTTTCACTTGGTTGGACATACCAAATCATATGTTCAAGTGCTTATTGTGGCTCCTAACAGCATGCTTGGAACTTCTGTTAAGGGGAAAAATTACATCAGTTGGCAGATGGTCTGTTTTGAGGATATTGTAAGTGCCAATATTGTAAATCACATGCACGTATTGCAATGGAAGAGAATTCACTTCAAATTATACTATATGCATGTACATGCTCACTGTGTAAATACAATATGATCCAGAGTTAATACCAGGTGCACAAAGAAGGATTTTGTGGCTGCTGGTTGGATTATTGCATCTAGATTATGGGCCCATAACCCACATATCTATGATTTGTGAAAATATGCAGTTTTACCACGTCATTATTAATTTGGGTAATACGGTGTACATGATAATGGAGGTAGCACCGCCTACTACCATCTCTCCGATCACTATGAAGAAATGTAGTAAGATCATCTCCCACATCTGGAAATTTGTTCTCCTTATGATTCACCCTTAGGGCAAGAAGAATATTGTTGCCACGACCTCCATACAGGGCTCCTCAGCATGACAAAAAGGTATGGACAACGTCATGGAGGAGTGCAGGGACATCTTCACGTCTCCCACAGTGGTACCTCTACAATTTCAGGTCAAGCACTCAATCGATCTAACCTCAGGCACATTGTTACCCAATAAGTTGATCTATCGATGTTCTGTTCTGAAGAAAAATGAAATCAAAAGGAATATTTAGGAGATGTTGCAGAATGAGAACATTAGACCAAGTTCATCGCCCTGTGGGAGCCCAATCATGTTGGTACGAAACAAAAATGGGGCCTTGAGACTTTGTATTGACTATTGGGCATTGAACAAGATCATTGTCCAAAATAGGTATCTGATTCCAGATATTGATGACCTTCTAGACCAACTCAAGGGGGCCAAATATTTTAGCAAGATTGAGTTGAAGTCCAGTTATGACCAGGTACCAATCAAACCTTCTGATGTGTGGAAGACGTCCTTAAAATCCAAAAAGGGACTTTTTGAATGGTTGATCATGCCTTTTAGGTTGAAGAATTCCCCCACAACCTTCACGAGACTTATGGAAAACATCTTGAAACCTTTCACCAACAAATTCATCGTGGTGTATTTGGATGACATCCTGATCTTCGGGAAATGTTGGGAAGAGCACCTCCACCACATTTGACAGGTCCTCCAAACACTACGGCAACACAAGTTGTGTGCCAATTTGGAGAAATGCACTTTTGGCATGACCAAGGTACAATATTTGAGGTACATCATCGATGAGAAGGGTGTGCATGTGGAACTGACGAAGATACAGGTCATTCGAGTTGGACAACCCCAACCACTCTAACAAACCTCCATAGATTTTTGGATCTTGCTAACTTCTACCGCAGGTTCATGTTGGGATTCTCTCATATCAGTTGTCCTTTGAGTCAAGTCACCAAGGGAGGGTAAAAAGCAAAGTTATTTTCGCCTGAATCCCAACAGAAGGCATTCTCCGAGGTGAATAATCGACTCTACTCTGCACCAGTGCTCATATTATTAGAACTGCAAGAATGATTTAAGATCGAGATAGATGCCTCTAACTATGCTATTGGTGCAATTCTTACTCAACAACAACATCATGTGGCATATCACATCGAGAAATTTTCAGACAATGTCCAAAAGTATCCCAAATATGAAAAATAAATGTATTCCATTATGAAATCCTCCCGGCAATGGAAGCATTATATTATGGGGAAGAAAATATTCATCCACATAGACCATGAACCCATGCAGTTCATACAGACACAAGGGAAGTTGCAAAATGATTGCCATTAGAAATCATCCACATACATGCAACAATTCCATCTAACCATTAAGTACAAGAAGGAAAACAACAAAAATGTTGTAGAATGCCTCAACTGACCACTGGTCATGGCACTGACCACTATGCTTGACCCTTGCAAGCACGAGACTTCAGGCTGGTCAACTATTTACAAGAGTGATCCAGAATTCAACAACACATACCAGATTCTCTTTGAAGGTAAGAAAGATCCAAATTATCACCTCCAAGATGCATTATTATGGCACCTGGGACACCTCGGTGTTCCTTCAAGTGAGCATGCCAAGATGATTTGGGAAGTGCACTACAACCGGGTAACTAGACATTTTGGGGTACAGAAAACAATGGAAATACGGTAAAAGTATTTTTATTGGTCGAACCTTCAACAAGATGTTGGGAAGCACATCAGATTCAACATTGTCTGTGCCACTCGCAAACTGACCATCAAGAAGAAAGGCCTATATACTCCTCTACCTACTACTAGTCTACCTTGGGAATCCATTTCCATGGATTACATGTTGGGCCTTCCTTCTATTAAGCACGACAATGACTATGTTTTCATGGTTGTTAACATATTCTCTAAGATGGAAATTCTAGTGACCTGCAAGAAGAGTATCACAACATAAGCCACTGCTAAAATCTACTTTGAGTGAGTGTGGGTACACTTTGGGATCCCAAAGTCCATTATCTAAAATCAGGACAACAAGTTCCTAAGTAAATTTTGGTCAAGTCTCTGGTCGATGTTGGATACCAAGCTCACTGAGTCCACCACTTTCCACCCCAAAATGATGGCCAAACAGAGGTTGTCAATAGCATAATCGTGCACATTATGTGCATGTACAACTCAAATCATCCTCACACATGGGATGAGATCCTTCCCTATGTCCAACATAGTTACAACTGAGATATCTATAGCTCAACTGGTCACATCCCCTTTCAGGTGGCATTGGGATTCCAGTCACTATGCCCCATTGATGCGGCCATACCATTTGTAGCAACTCACACAGATTTGACTCATGTCCAATCTGAACCTGACAAGGAAAAGACCTTCACTGATTGCATTTAACACGTTTTCCAACAGGTCCATGACATATTGGACAAAGCCAATGTTAAGTATAAGTAGTGACATCATCAGCATCAAGTGCCACACAATTTTGAGATGGATGACAAAGTTTGGATACATTTTCAAAACGAGCACCTCGCTCGATGCCATTGCAAGCTTCTCCCGTTCTGATATGGGCCATACACCATCACCAAGGTTGTAAGAGACAATGCCTTCAAGCTCAACATTCCACTATTCCTTGGTCTGCACCCATTGTTCAATTTGGACTGCCTCCGACCATACTTTCAATGATTATTGGACACACCCGACATTGCAGAACAACTCACACCCATGAAGTTAAACCAGAACTGCATGGAACAAGCCACAACTAATCGTATCATGGACACACGCATCAAGAACACATGCCAATAGAGGTTCCAACTATATGGAGTTATAATATATTTAATCACCAATCAATAAAATTAATTAAATTTTATCTTATGTAATATTTTTATTTGTCTTTCTTAATTCCTTTTATGTAAAGATATGGAATATCACTAACATTAAATTCCAACCATATGAAAAAAAATTATAAATGGTAAATGATATTAAAAACATTTAAAATAGTTTTTTCTTATTATATTTCATTTCTTATTAATTTTTCAAACAACTTATTAAATAATTTCTTAAATGAATGTACTCTAAAACCACTATATATATAAAAAAAATGCAAAACACCTCTTATAACAATAATGTTAAGCCAAATATTTCTCTAAGTGTGGTTTATTTTGAAATAAGGTTTATAGAATTTTCATTTTTAAAATATTAGAACATTATAAATGTGAGTTTTTTATTTTTTATTTTTCCGTAGGCTAGTAATACAATACATATTACATATGTTTACATTGTTCACCTAAAGAATATCTACACCAAACACCTTTAGAAGTCCTAGCTCAATAGGGATGCCTCACCTGAACTAGATGATATAGATTTCATAATATGATAACATTCTACCTCTTATATCCAATTTAACTCATAAAATTAAACGTTTCCAAACCCTTTTTTAGTTTCTTATCTTTACATTACAAATTCTCATGTTATAAATAACCCATATCCCAATGTTACAAATGACACATAACTATTTTAATGATTATCAATATTTATCAACTATTTAATTTATATACTATACTAATTATATAAATTATAAAAAATAAAATACATTAAAAAAATACAAATATATATATATATATATATTAAACAATTTACAAATAAATTTATATGAAATGGTAATAAAATCAATGTGTATAAACCATTGGTAATACAGTGTAAACCATTTAAATATAAATTTATATAAAAAGTAATAATATCAATGTGTATAAACCATTTAAGCAAAATGAAGGAGAAATAAATTCTCCAATATGAAATGACTCAGTTTTCATGGAGAAAGAAATGGATATGAAGGCCATGTCAATAGACACAATAACATTAACAATATTAAAAATTATGTTTGTTTACCCACATTAATAAAATCAATTTCTTCTACTGTTTTGTTGCCTTTAAAAAATTCATTTGACACAGTTTCTACGACTAACATATGACTCAGTTTTCATGGAGGAAGCAATGGATATGAAGGCCATGTCAATAGACACAACAATATTAACAATCTTAAAAATTATGTTTGTTTACGCACATCAATAATATCAATTTCTTCTATTGTTTTGTTGCCTTTAAAAAATTCATTTGACACAGTTTCTACGACTAACATTTGAAATAGAAACATATGGAATAGGATTAGGATAGCAAAAATTTCGTTGTTGAGAGTAGTTGTGATTGAAATACGGGATTTGGTAAGTTG
Source organism: Pinus albicaulis (assembly GCA_034641835.2). Classification (NCBI taxonomy): domain Eukaryota; kingdom Viridiplantae; phylum Streptophyta; class Pinopsida; order Pinales; family Pinaceae; genus Pinus; species Pinus albicaulis. Next base: position 396,175,264 of record CM076577.1, on the reverse strand, counting down.
GATATCACTAATAGATTGAGATGCGAGGATTATGTATACACACCAACTAACGTTGAAGTAAGGAAATCGGTAAGTTGAACATCATCAAAAGATTGTAATGCCGCGACTATGTATAAACACCAATTAGCGTTGAGCAGTTTGGCGTATCCGGAAGTTTTGACATAATAGACGTGGATATATATAGAGAGAGAGAGTTGCTGGTAGTCCGCGATAAAACCCTAGCGGAGCCGCAATAACTCAGTAATAATTCTGCTGAGACAAGTATTATCGGGTGCGCTGAACCAATTCTATTCAGCCTTCGCTGAGTAATATATGCCACACGGACTGACAATGTTATTTCCACTCAATGTGAGATTACGTTTTTGACTATTCCAGTTTCATGCAGCCTTCTGTGAATAATGCCACATGATGACGATGGCAGACAGTAATTTCCAGTCGTGCTGAAATTAAAGCAACAAGATCTCGGTGTGCGTGCATGACTGTGAGAACCAAATGTTTCCAGCACGAGGAGATAGACGACTAAGAAAACATTGAATTGCAAAATGGTTAAAAGCAAGTAGTTTAATAATCCAATAAACTATTTTTATTTTTAGCCGTTAAAATGTCATTTCATTTACACATTTACCTAATTGCCCGCCTACATAATCAAGTGGTCACACATACCATATCAACGGAGACTTCTGGGGGCCGTTTATTTTTTACTTTTCTAAACCAACGCGCAATGGATTAACGTAGAAATAGCATGTAGACGAGCTCCTTATCCAGGTGCATATATGGATCAGCATGATCAGACGGATTCCTTGAATTGTGGGCATTGACAGCGCGAAGAATAATGAAGACATACAGTGTATCAGAGGCCACTATAGCCTCAAAAAGGAAACAAGTGTTATCCTCTGGTCTCAAGTATCAATATGCTGTGCACACATTTTATTCAAATTAAAAAAATAACATTTTATTTACCATGAAAAAATTAATTATGTATAAGTATTATAAAAACAAAGTTCATTAGTTAATTAGGTATAATGCAAAGAGTGTTAATCGATAAGTTTAATATAATATAATAGAAAGATATTTAAAATGTTCAATTACCTATAAGCATTAAACAGTAGACATGTTCTGATTTCACATAAAGAAAAGGGTAATATGTTATTAATAATGTTTTTTTTTTTTTTTTTTCCTTCTTTCTCAAGTCGTATATTTATAATTGGTAAACAAGACATGTCTTCTTGACTTAAAATTTAGATGTTTCAATTTTTACAGATTTTACATTATTTTAATCATCAATAGAGTTGCTCCTTGAAACTTTAAATTATTATTAATTATAAAAAAATATACTATATAAATTAAATATCTATACATTTAAAACAAACATATAACAAGAGTCTTAATCATGGATATTTGTTCATAATTAATCGTAGAGATTTTAAACTTGTAAATAGGCTTTCTTATAATACTATACATTGTCAATAGGACATGTACAAAAAGACATAGCTCATTTCATATGATACTAGTTCACATGATATTTTTTCAATCAATTAATTTAATTAAAAGAAAACAAAAAAGCATAACTATTTTTTATATAAATTTCAATATTTCATGTGTGATTATTACTATGAATATTTTTAAATATTCTATAAAAATTAAATCCATACCATCTATCTAATAATTATACATAATTAAATTAAAATTTTGGAAATTTTATTATAAAATAGATTGTCTCTTTACATAATTATAATTATAAAACACTCAAATCAAATATTATAAATTTTTTAATTAAAATATAATGGTGTTCTTAATAAGAATATTAACTATATAGTAACTCAAAAAAAAAATTATATAAATTTAAAATAATTAAAATATTTAATTATAATGCAAATAGAAACTAATTCATTCCCGCACCCACTCACCCACCCAGCCCCCATATATATATATAATGATTTAGATTAAATTTTATGATAAATATATTTATAGCCTAATTTATTAGTCTTTTTTTTTAATAAAATGATACTCTAAATCTATTAAGTTTATAGGTTTGTCTATTTTGGAATATGGTTTCTAGGATTTTAGTTTAATCATGAAGGATTATTAGATAAATGATAGGAAATTAATTTTTAAAGAATATTCCAGAATATTCATAATAGTATACATAATTCAAAGGTTGAGAGTATGTGCAAAGTATTTATTCCCATTTTTCCTTTTTAATTAAATTGGTTAATTAGAAAAATTCACATTAACAAGTGTCATATGGAGTTATGGTTTTTTCCACATGTGGTATTAATAAGCCATGGTATTATAAAAAATCCTATTTACAAATTAAAAAATTTCATGGTAAAATGGGAGTAAATCTCCATAGTTTAGACTTTTATTTCTTTTTTTAAAATGTATATGTTTAACTTATATATTATTTCTTTTTATAATTCAGAATAATAGTAATTTAAAATAAAATTTAAGTTAGTTTTATCTCTTTTTATTATTAGCAACCTAAGATGTATTATGAAAGAAGTGTTTTGATGGTAATTATGAATCAATGCCTAGCAACATCAATCAAGCTATTTCATTTATATGGTTGTGTTAGTTAATATTGTAAATTAACTAACATCATTACATGTTAAATAAAATAGAAGAAATTATTAATAGATATGTTTTGTTGATTATTAAATATTATTTTAGTGTTATAATAATATTTTAAATATTTAGTGTGCAATTGAAGGTTAAGAATATATTATCTATTTTAACTAGCTTTAGACAAAACAATATTTATTATAGGGAAAAATATTAAAATGTATTTTGAAGTTCTCACAGAAATAGTATTCTTGAACAACTTGCTATATTTTCATGGAGTGCACTCATCTTCCTCCTTTTAATATATATATTAATTTAAGAGATAGTGACTACCAAGTAGAGCCATAGAAAAGACTCTTCTTCTATTCCCTTTTAATTACATAACAAGACTTGCTTTAACCATTGTTAATGGTTTAATGCAATTTTTTTTCCATTGTCAAATATAAAATAATGATACAAGTTAGTTAGTTAAATATGTTTATAAGCACTCTGAACAGTTGAAACAAAGAAGTAAAAGGACCATGTAGCTAGGGTTTCCTAACCACCATCACTATTTGTAGTGCATTCAAGTGAAAAGTGCCATAAGAATTTTACCATGGTTTGTAGATATAGAGTTTTCTTTGAGGTTTAAAATGGTTCCCTCAAATGGTTTATATATTACCTCATATCATCCCAGAGTGTCATCCATTTTGGTTTTTTTTTACTTGGTCATTATGTTCTTGGTCATTATGTTCTTTCATTTAGTTCCATGTGATGTGAAACCTATAGGTGTTTTCTCCCACTAATGTTTACAATTTTGTGGTGTATGTTGTGTTGTCATTGATTAAATCAAGTTGGTTCTATATGGCTAAGAAATAAGTGTTTTCCCTTGATCTATAATGGTTAAGTTTTAAAGTTCCTTATGTGTACAATGAGTGGTCTTTCCAACCCTCTCATGGATGGTCATGGATCTATATCTTATGGTTCAGTGAGTTCCCTAAGGATATTTTAAAAGTATAGATATAATTATTATTCTTAATTCAGTGTTTGCTTCTTATTGAAAGAAAAACACTAATACCATTAAGGAAAAAGGGTTGATTGGTAAATTTACTAGCCTTTGGCCTATTTGTAACTCTATTTTAGAATAGATCCCTAACAATTGGGAATATTATGAGTAATTTGGTATTATATACTATGGAAATAGTTGTTTTTATTTTAATTTTGAAAGAAATATAGGAATATGATCCTCAAATTTAACCCTTATTTTATGGGAACTAGGGGAATTCTTCTTACCTATTGGAATTATCATTTCAATCCAAATATTGAAAAATTTTATGCGCAAATTGTTATATATTTCCCTTCCTTGCTAGGGTGATAGTATTTTTAAACCTATAAGAGACAAATAGGGTAATTATATTACTAGTTCTCATCCCAAAGAGAATAAATTATGTTTTTCTAGTAATTATGTTGAAATGGATTTTTCAAAAGGATTCCAAGAGGTGAATCAACTTTACTTGGAGGTTTGGACCTATTTTCAATCCTTGAATTATGAACGAGTTCCTTTTCAATGTAATTATTTCCATGAGTATGAGAAGGTTGTGAAATGTTGTCCAAATTCTTTAGCATCTCAACCTCCTATCCTATTGTCATGTTCTCAGAGTAACAATGATCAAGGTTCCAACTAGTTTCAAGGAAACACAAGAATCATCTATCTAAGATCTCATTTGAGTAGGCTTGAAGGTCATTTGCGATCTCCCTCCAATAATAGATTTGATGTTTTGCAATCTTCTGGGGAAGGAGTCAAGGTTGAAAAATATCATTCTTATTTAGCTCTAATATTTGATCACATAGATCTAGATCATGTGCCTCTAGAGATAATCAATTCACCCAATATGGAAGAGGTTTGGACTAACAATAATAACAAAAAACTTTTTTCATAAAAGAAGGAAGAAGCTAGAATGAAGGAAGAAAAAGAAGTCAATATCTCCTCTTCTTCTCACTCCTATTTAGATGTTTTATAAAAAAACAACATTATTACCTTTCATCAAAATTAAGCATAAAATATTGAAGTAATAAATCCCCAAAATATAGTCCACACCATTCTTTTCCCCTATTAGATTTAGTAGAGATAATCTTTCACTCAAATCTTATATATGTTTGTTTTTATCATATTATGCCAGCAATTTATAAAAATACAATCTTGAGGTTTAAATTTCAAAAGATATAGTATTAGATTACCTCTCCCCCTTTCTTTAGAGAGATGGTTTTTTTATTTCCTTCTTTTTACCATAGTTAATTTTTTTTCCTTTGTAGCATTCATTTTGTTGCACTTCAAGTATATGTTCTAACGAGTCAAGTATATGTTCTAACGAGTTATATTTTATTAGCATAAACTTTTTTATGATTAAAAAATGCAAAATTCCTAAATTATTACTTGTGAAAATATGCTTATTTTTTTAATTAAAAACTTAAAATGAAATAATCCCTTTAAAGCGCTTATTTTCTTGTTAGCTTTTGTATTTGTAATTCATTTACTTTATAAATACACCAATCAAGTTCCATTAGGGTATTGTAGATTTTCTCTACATCAAACTACGCAAGGTTCTTCATATGGTTGGTCATACAAGGTTTTTCGTATCGTTGATCAGACATTTTAATTTTACTCATTATAGATTAATCATCTTTTTCTTCTCATTATGGATATGGTACCATTTTATTAAAAGGTTGTTCCATATGGCATGCCGTAGAGAAAAAGGTTGTTCCATATGGCATTCGGTAGAGAATGGTTTATGGAAGTGAAGAAATAAATTTTGGCGAGGTGTTTTTGGTTGATAATTTTGGCAAGATTTTAAATTAAAATTAGTATAGTTTAAGAATGAAATAACATGAATTATCTCTATTTGGTAGGCATGTTTTTGTACTTCAAGAAAAACTTATATAAAAACAAAACAAAATTTTGGTTAACAAAATAAAAGAGAATATAAAAGACATAGGTATATTATTTAACCTATTGTATTTCACATATTGTATTAGATAGTAATTAGGTTATTTAACAAAATAAAATAAAATATAAAAGACATAAACATATTGTATTTGATAATAGTTAGGTTATATGAAAAAAAAATTATGGTGAGATATTATAATATGAGGTTTCTTCCTTTTTAAAGAGGCTCTTTATTTATTTTATTTTTTCATTTGATTTGAGAAATGATTGATTTTAGTTTTTTGAATATTTATTTTAATATTTAGTTTACAGTAGTGGATACTATAGCATTTGATGTAAAAAATATTGTTAAAATTTAAGGAGAAAATATAGTATGATAAATAATTAGAATAAAAAAGAAAATTAATAATATTATAAAAAAAAATATTAAATTTAATGTAAAATATTGAAAGTATTTCTCATAATTATAAATAATAAAATAAGACCTAATTTTCATGAGTTTTATGGTGAAACTTATTTTTTATCAATTCCCAAAATATTTTTAGATAAGAGAGTCTATCACTTTTATGATAGTAAGACAATTGAAGATGAAAATATTTTTCTTATGTCTATACTTAAATTAAATCTCATTTTTAAAAGATTTGTCAAATCATTAACTTTTTAAATTTTAATAATCTTGAGAAACTTTTTTTAAATAATTTAGAAAAAAGAAAAAGAAAATTTAAATATTTTTATACTTTTAAGATTTAGTAGATTAATTTAATCAATATTAATTAGAATTATCATTTTAAAAAAATAAATAAATAAACAATTAATTGAATAAATATTAATTATCATTGTCATTTAAAAAACATTAAATAAATAAACAAAATTTTAAAATTACAATTTTTAATATTTAAAAAATATAAAAGTAAAATTTGAAAAAATTAAATTTTCAATATATTTAATGTTTTTCAGAATAAATTAATAATAATAATATAAATTGTATAGAATTTTTTTGGTAATAATCTCATTCAAACCAACCAACCAATGTGGTTCATTATCAGGATTAGCTAGTTAGAAACTCATAAACAAAGTTTATTTGAGTGTGATTATTACTAAAATAATTCAATACAGTTTTACTATAAACCACAGAAGCCAAAATTCTAAAAATAATATAAACTATTTTAAAAAAAATAATATTTCAATAAAAATAAATAAAAATACAAGTAAGGATAAGTTAAAGAGATATGAATCCCATCATCTTTCTGGAACCAGAATAATAATATAAACTAGTTTTTTGGAAAATGATATTTCAGAAAATATTCCAATAAAAGTAAATGGCAATGTAACTCAGGATAAGTTAAAGAGAGATGCATTTCATTCCAAGACTCTTAGTAAAACCAGAAAGTAAGTAAATGGAAATGTAACTAAGGATAAGTTAAAGAGAGATAGCATTTCATTTCAAGACTCTTCGTAAAACCAGAAAGTTCCAGGATCATATATAAAAATTGCTGACACAACTAATTTAGAAAAAGATTCTCGGGTTCTTGCTGAATAAAGGGATCAATAACTTAAATCAGATATTATACTAAATCTGTGTATGAAGCTCCTGCATTTCGTTGATGCAATCACTGAAGCTCTCTGTTTGCTTGTAATTGCTGTTTTACGTGGCTAAGCTTAATTCATCAACAAGTATACGTACAATTTTGAAAAATGTTGAATACTGTGAAATTGATATCTGCGTCGAAAATTAACAGAGTCCAATGTATTGTGAAAGAGGACAGTGTATAAAAATTAGCTTGAAGTACTTAATACAGCATGACATGAACAGACCCACTGCCCATGATCTATGATCTACAAAACAAAATCACAAATTACCCACATAATCAAGAAGAATTACATCATTAACTGCTGAACACATCTTTTGAACGTTCTGTCTGTTTTAAGAGAATCTTTGGAAGGGGTTTGAGTAGAAGTCCTTGCTGTTGCTGGTAGGAGGTCTGACGGGGCGTAGGGTGAAGTTATTTTCAAAGGGTGCATTGGTGCCAAGGGAATTAGAAAACAATGAAGAATATTCCAGTGGGAAAGTGTAACCGGGAGACATATCTGATGACTTCAATATCCAGCGAGGGGAAGGAGATATAGGGAAGAAATTCGGTGACAGAGAAGGATTAAGTGTAAACTCAGGGGAATTAAGCCCAAAGGGTGACATAATCTGCTGCAGAAAACTATTAGAATATTCATGATCTCTAGCAGATGCAGCAATATCTGGATTATTCGACATACTGCATATATTGCTGGTGGTATTGATCTGGTCATTAATATTCGTATACTCTGCAGGCAATACTTCTTTTTTCTGATGTGAAGATAAATCTTGAGAACTGAATTCCTGGTTGGTCTGATCAAGCGAGGAAGTCGAGGGTTCAAGAACTACCTGCGAATGGGATGATCGGCCTTCAACGACTGCAGCCTTCATCTTGGAACGATGTGATTTCTGCAGGCGGGAGGTGGTGGAGCCTGTGAGACGTTGCACCAATTTCGAGAAGTCCTGGGGGTTGGTGTGTATTATCTCTGGAGAGCGTGTGTATATGATCACAGGTGGCCTTCGTTGAGTGACTGCAATTTTGTGAGAATCGTTGCAGATCTTCAGCGGTGCCGGCCTTGGCCCTTGAACCCCTGATTTCATCATCTTCACCTCATCTGCCTCCTTCTGCTTCATGCCTGTAACACAGAAATTAATGTCGATTCTTCACTTAGAGCGCAAAATAAAAGAATGGAATCCAGCCCTCGATGGGATGTCCTGAAGTAAATGAAAGAGGAGATGTGAGAGTTTAAAAGAATGAAGGATTAATGTACTTGTTATTTGACCCAATCGAGTGACGTGGCGTTGTTAGCGATAAAACGAAGGCTTGACTTGACTAATAAACAAAATGTTATATTTGCGGTAAATGCGGTATGCGTGTGCAGCGTTCGGTACAGAGTGTGGCCTTTTCAACCGCACTGCGCAGACACAAACAACACCGACTTTTTCATGTTCGCATGTTACCTCCATAATCCTATTTATTCACGTTGCAGCTGCGTTGTCAACGCGGGTAGCCGGAATCATTTAATTTGAATAAATATTTGAAGATGGAAACTATTTTGCCGATAAAAAATCTAAAAAATCGTTTAGATTCGTTTTATTTTAAATTAATGTAATTTTAAAAATATAAATTTATTTCTTTTTATATATATTAAAATTTTATTTTGGTTTTATATAACGAAAAGGAAAGAATATGTTTTAATCTTATTATATTAAATTTTTACATTGAAGAAAAAGTTTAAATTTGCAAGGAAAGATTGTGAATATACGTCATTTTGGAAAATTAAACTATCTTAAAATATTAATCTATCTTTTTTTTAGTTTGCATAATCTTAATAGACGGTAAAAGGATCGTTTTTTCATCTAATAAATAATCTTAACCTAATCTAAACTCAACTGGATTTAAAATATTTTTCATCTAAATTTTAAAAACATAAAATTTTATAATATATTTTCACACTTTAACAATTTTTTTGTTTGCAATTTCACATTTTAACAATACAAAATAAAACAAATTTTATATGAAATTATGCATATCACTTTTGGAACATATTTTTAAATTTCCAAAATAATTTCAATTTTATATAAATTTATATTATATTATACAAGTTAATTTGGAATACAACGCACTTCTCTTATTAAAATTAATATATATTTAATTCAGAAACCATTGGTTCAGGCTTATACTTGCCGCGTTGATTTCTGTCACTGTTTCTCATATTTGCAGGGTTGATTTTGGCCACTACTTATTGGTTCAGTACAGTACCTTAGGGCTTGGGCTTGATTTTAGCCACTACTATTAGGCATACCACATTTTGTCCTCTACCTCTACATAGAGCAAGTTAAGTCTGGGGAATTGAAACTTCTATGGCCAACAAAACTACACCTGAAAACTTTTTAATTTAATAATATAAAAAACCATTCACATTAATAATTGATTTAAATTGTTGCTTTATTTGATTGACTTAAATTTTTAGCTTAGGTTGCTTCGCATACTGTCACCTGGCTGCTCGCTCGCCTTGTATGGTTAACGCATGTTACTGAATATAGTTTGTTAAAATTTCCAACTCAACCAAAATAAAGTCTTATAAAACGTTCTGATTTGATTGAGATACACGCAGATACAAAAACCCACATTCGAGAAATGCATAGACTTTGGATATAGAACATAAATGTGAAGCTGTCAAAGGAGCAATAAAACTTTCGTCTCTGGGCTTTACTCCGTCCAACTTCACTGTCTGTCAACTCCACAAAATGATATTATTTAAAATGATTAAACACTGGCTATTAGACTATGTTTATCCATACTCATTGATAAGTTTGAAAAGTACTTTTATATGCAATTTTTTAAAAGTTTATCGATTTTTTTTTGCTAAAGCAAGCACAGATGCAAAGATGCAAGTACTAAAGCAAGCAAATTATGCTTAGTTTAAACATACGAATCATTCTTTACCGACTTGCCCCTTTTGGACAGCTAATTTAAGAAGCTTAGTGTTGTGGGAAATATTAATTCCAACTCCAACAGAGCATGTGGACAATGAAAGTTTAATTTGATGGGAATTTGAAGGACAGAAGGCAACAATTTTTTTTGTTTAATATTGTACTTCATTGTGTATTCAATCCGGGTTTGAATAACCGTGCAAAATCATTTTTTTGGTTATAAAGATGTAGCTTGTTTTGCTCTATAATTTCGTGGTTTGACCACGCAATCCTCGGCATTCATAAACCCTCGTTTACCACCATTTAAAGCCCCACCAACCAACACACATCTCGCGTTTTGTTTTAAGTTTGAATGGGCCACGTTATGTTTTTGGAGCCCATGACTCCACGTCATAAACCGCATAGCCAATCAATGCTCGTTCGTTTTGATTTGAGCCTACGTCACCACATCCTTTAACCATGCGATGAGCCGCCCCCACCACTGACGAGTCACCAACCCGTGGACCAATCTGCTTCGTATCGCAAATCCCGAAGCCGACGTCATCCACCTCCAAAATGGATGCGATAAAAAATTAAATGTTTTTGAATTAAATTTTGAGGTCCGCCAGCGTGTCATGGCTCGACCAATCATAGCGCTATCGCAACGATTGAGGTCCAGTCACTGCCTGGAATGGATGCAATAAACTCTTTAACAGGGTTTCATAAAGAGGTTTCAAATCCGCGAAATGCGATGTATTAAAGTTTTGAACCTTATGTTTAAAAGTTTCATGTTTTTCCTTTGTATTATTCTCCGCGACGAGTTTATGTTTTTAAACTTAGGACATAAGTGTTATATATATATATATATATATATATATATATATATTGTAATGTTTTATATATTCCCAAAGGCGAAAAAGATAGTATATAATAAGAAAAAGGCCCAAAGGCTGTATAATGATACAGTGACTGTGTGAAGAAAAAGCCCGAAGGCATAAAAGACAAATATAGAGTGAAATACATGTGTAGTAGTCATACAATAGAATTTTCTCATTGTAATCCAGAACAAGCGAAGTTCTGAAAACTTTCATTTTGTAATAGATTTTTGTTTTAATGAAATAGAGTGTTGCTGCACATCTCTGTCCACAATTTTCTATTGAATCTCTGTGTTTAGTTGAGGAATTTTGTTTCCTATGTGTGTTAGGAATTATTCAAAAATTTCAACATGGTATCATATCTAGTCCAGGCTCTTTTCATTTTCTAAAGAAGTTGAAGGAAGGTAGAATATTTTTGTTGAAGCTTTTGATCAGCAGTGTAAAAGATTAGCAAAGCCAGGTATTTATCAAAATAGAGATTTGTGTTTGTTTTTAAAGAGTGCAGTCCAGAGAAGTATTTTGAAGACAGAGTTTAATCTCTTAGCAGTGAGAAGGTTCATTTAAGAAACACAATCAAGTTTTTTATTTTTAAAAGGGCATAGTTTAGTAAGCTAGCCATGGTAGGAGCCAGCACAAGCATGCGTATGAGAGATATTCAACTCCCACAGTTCAATGGGAAGAACTATGACTATTGGGCAATCATAATGAAAGCCCTGTTTTTCTCTCAAGATTTATGGGAGCTAGCTGAATATGCTTTAGAAGAATCGGTAGATGAACAGGCATATAACGCCTTAACACAGGCAGAGAAGGATTTGCTGAAGAGAAATAGGAAGAAGGACTCAAAATCCCACTTCTATCTCTATCAAATAGTGCATGAAAGTATATTTCCAAGAATTGCACCAACAAAGAGGTCCAAGGATGCATGGGATACCCTCTAGACAACCTACCAAGGTATGTAGAAAGTAAAGACAAAAAAGCTTCAATTAATGAAAAGAGATTTTGAAGTCATTTTCATGAAAAGGTCTGATACAACAGACTTATTCTTCACAGTGTTGATTGAGTTGGTCACCCAAATGAGATCTTATGGAAAGACCATAGAAGAAAGAAGAATAGTGGAAAAAGTATTGAGGAGCTTACCCTCAAGGTTTGATTTGATAGTAACAACTATTGAAGAGACAAAGAATCTCTCATTGTTTACTATTGATGAGCTTCATGCATCATTGATGACGTATGAAAAAATATTGAGCAGAACATCAAACTCATCTTTGGAATATACCTTCATGACCTAAATGTCCTTTGGAAGAGGAAGAAGTCAAGGCAGAGGAAAAAGAAGAGGCAGAAGCCAAAAAAGAGGAAGAAACAACCCTGCAAATATTAGTGGAAGAGGTAGCAATCAAAATCAGAACCAAAGCCAAAGCAACAACCAACAAGGTGGAAAAAATCAAGCACGTGAACAAAGGTATGATAAATCCCAAGTCCAATATAATTACTGTAAGAAGTATGACCATTATGCCAATTAATGTAGGAAGAAACAAAATGATATGGGTAATATACCGAGCGCTAATTTTATAAAAGAAAATATCAGTAAAGAAAATTTGTTTTTAGCATGTAATTTGGCTAAAGAGAAAAATGAAGATATATGGTTTCTAGATTCAGGATGTAGCAACCATATGACTAAAAACATTTCTATGTTTCCCATGATTGATGAAAATGTAAAGTCTCAAGTCACATTGGGGACATATAGGAAAGTCTCTGTCATGAGAAAAAGCGTAGTAAGTGTTTTGACAAATAAAGGAGAAAGGAGATCCATATCAGATGTATACTATGTGTCTGGTATGAAGTGTAACCTTTTGAGCATTGGACAACTCATTCAGAAAGGCTACAATGTTTTCTTTGAGGATGATGTATGTACCATCATGGATAAAACACCAAGCAAGCAATGCATTGCACAAGTGAAGATGACAAGAAACACAATGTTTCCTCTCAAGATGAGAGCGTATTTGAGGAAAGGAGTTGAACAAGAGACATTCTAAAGAGAAGTAAAATATGAAAACTGGTTATGGCATTTGATGTTTATAAATCTCAACTTTGGAGGTCTGAATTTGTTACATAGGAAAGGAATGGTAAGGGGATTACCATTGATTGAGAAACCAGACAACCTATGTGAAGGCTGCATCTTGGGAAAACAACACAGAAAAATATTTCCATCAAGAAAGAGCATAAGGGCAAAGACACCCTTAGAAATAGTCCATTCTGATTTGTGTAGACCAATGCAAACAACATTATTAGCAGGCAACCATTAGATGCTGACCATTATTGACGACTACAGAAGAAAAACATGGGTTTATTTCTTGAAGTTGAAGAGTGAAGTTTTTGAGAAATTCTTCCACTTTAAGGCTCTTGTAGAGAATCAAAGTGGGCAGCATATTAAGGTCTTAAGGACAGACAAAGGAGGAGAATACATCTCCTAATAATTTCTGCTTTTTTTCTAGACAAAATGGGATACACAAAAAAATTATAGCAAGGTATACATCACAGCAAAATGGAGTTGCTGAAAGAAAAAATAGAACCATCATGGACATGGTAAGAAGCATGATGAAGGAAAAACATTTTCCAAATGAATATTGGGTTGAAGTTGTACATTGTGCAGCATATGTGCTGAATATATGCCCAACAAATAGTGCAATGAACAAAGTTTCAGAAGAATCATAGAGTGACATAAAACAATTTGTCACCCACGTGAGAGTTTTTGGTTGTGTGGCTTATGTACACATTCCAAATCAGCTAAGGAAGAAGTTGGACAATAAGGGGGAGAAGTGCATATTTGTTGGATATAGTGAAGAATACAAAGCATATAGATTGTATAGCCCATCCACCAAGAAGTTTATGATAAGCAGATATTTACAATTTATTGAGGAAGAAGTCTAGGATGGAAGTATTGAGAAAATAGTGAATGTAAAAAGTTGTTTGTCTTATGATGAAGATGAGGAAGAAATGGCTGAAAGACATCCCTCATTAGCAGCACCACCTCCACCAACAAAAGGACAACAAGGGACACCACAAGTAGGTATGGTAACACCCTTTAGAAGTGATGACAATGCTTCTCTAAGCACATCACAAGGATCAGATTTGAGTGCCTCTACAAGCACAAGTTCAACAAGTGAAAGAGGAACCAGATTTAGAAGTATGAATGAAATTTATGAACAAGAATAAGGTATGAACTCTTTATTTGCATTGTATTGCCATGTAGAAGATCCTATTCATTTTGAAGAAGATGTAAAAGATAAGAAATGGATAGATTGTATGGATGAAGAGATAAATTTCATAGAGAAAAATAAGAAATGGGAATTAGTTGATCTCCCAAAAGGCAAAGAAGTGATTGGAATAAAATGGGTTTATAAAACCAAGAGAAATGCTGAAGGTAAGATTGAAAGGCATAAGGCTAGACTTCTTTTCAAAAGCTACAAGCAGCAACAAGGAAGAGACTATGAGGAAAATTTTGCACCAGTTGCAAGAATGGAAACAGTAGCAGCAGTGTTGTCCATAGCAGCACAACATAAGTGGAAATTTTACCAAATGGACGTGAAATAAACATTCGTGAATGGAGTATTGATGGAAGAGGTTTATGTTGAACAACCTATGGGATATGAGAAAGCAGGCCAAGAGCACAAAGTATGCAAATTGAAGAAAGCTCTTTATGGGCTAAAACAAGCACCAAGAGCATGGTACAGTAAGATAGATGCCTATCTATTGGAAAATGGGTTTGAGAAATGTGAAGAAGAACCCACATTATACATCAAGGAGAAATATGGTGAGATGCTCATTTTTGTTTTGTATGTTGATAATGTTATATTCACAAGCAATGATGCTTACCTTATTGAAAATTTTAAAACAGTCATGAAAGATGAATTTGAAATGACTGATATGGGATTTCTGAGATACTTCTTAGGAATAGAAGTAGGGAAAAATGAAAATAAAATTTTTATTACTCAAGCAAAGTATGTGAATGAAGTTTTGAAAAGATTTAACATGCAGGATTGCAGGACAGCAATTACTCCTACAGTGATGGGATTGAAGTTAAGCAAAGAAGACATCAACATGGATTTTGATCCAAGTTTGTATCAGATCATAGTTGACAGTCTTATGTATTTGACTACAATTAGGCCTGATATTATGCATGTTGTGAGTTTAATTTCCAGATTTATGGAATTCTGAGGCATCTGAAAGGAACAAAGAGGTATGGTATTTTATACACCACTTTAGAAAATTTTGAATTGATTGGATATACTGACAGTGATTGGGTTGGAATTATAGATGACAGGAAAAACAACTCTGGATATGTTTTTAATATTGGATCAGGAGCCATCTCATGGGCTTCTAAGAAACAACCAATTGTGGCTTTATCAAAAATAGAGGCAGAGTATATGGCAACTACAGCAGCAGCGTGTCAAGTAGTATGGATGAGGAGAATGTTGAGAATTTTTTGTCATAAATAGGTAAAAGGCACAATAGTGTATTGTGATAATAGCTCAACTATAGCTTTATCCAAGAATTCAGTGTTTCATAAGAGAACGAAACACATTGATGCCAAGTATCACTACATCAGAGAGTTAGTGAGCAATGGGGAAATTGTTTTGCAGCATTTCAGAACAGAGGAGATTTTTTCTGACATATTGACAAAACCATTGGGGCAAAAGAGTTTTAATATTCGATAAAATGTCTGGGTATGGAAGAAAGCAGCAGTTGTAATTAAGGGGGAGTGTTGGAAATATTAATTCCAGCTGCAACAGAGCAGGAGGACAATGAAAGTTTAATTCTGATGGGAATTTGAAGGATAAAACACAGCAATTTTTTTGTTTAATATTGCACTCCATTGTACATTCAATATGGGTTTGAATAACCTTGTAAAATAATTTTTTGGTTATAAGGTTGTAGCCTGTTTTGGTGTAAAATTCCATGGTTTGACCACAAAATCCTCCACATTCATATACCCTCGTCTACCACCATTTAAAACCCCACCAACCAACACACATCTCGTGTTTTGTTTTAAGTTTGAATGGGCCACGTCATGTTTGTGGAGCCCATGACTCCACATCATAAACCGCATAGCCAATCAATGCTTGTTCGAGTTGTTTTGAGCCTACATCACCACATCCTTTAACCATGCGATGAGCCACCCCCACCACTGCCGAATCACCAACCTGTGAACCAATCCACTTCGTATCGCAAATCCTGAAGCTGATGTCATCCACCTTCAAAATGGATGCAATAAGCAATTAAACATTTTTGAATTAAATTTTGAGGTCCACTAGTGTGTCATGGCTCGACCAATCACAATGCTATCACACCGATTGAAGTCCAGTCAGCCACCACCCAGAATGGAAGTGGTAAAATATTTAATCGGTTTGCATAAAGAGGTTTCAAATCCATGAAATGTGATGTATTAAAGTTTTGAACCTTAGGTTTAAAAGTTTCATGTTTCTCCTTTGTATTATTCTCCGCGACGAGTTTATGTTTTTAAACTTAGGACATAAGTGTTTTATATATATGGTAAATATATTATATTTACAATATATATATATATATATATATATATATATATATATATATATATATATTGTAATGTTTTATATGTGATGAAAGGTGAAAAAGGTAGTATATAAAAAGAAAAAGGCCTGAAGGTTGTATAATGATGCAGTGACTATGTGAAGAAAAAGCCCAAAGGTAGAAAATATAGAGATAGAGCGAACTTCTTGTGTAGTAGTCATATAATAGAATTTTCTCATTGTAATCCAGAACAACTGAAGTTTTGAAGACTTTCATTTTGTAATAGATTTTTGTTTTAATGAAATAGAGTGTTGCCTCACATCTCTGTCCATAATTTTCTATTGAATCTCTATGTTTAGTTGAGGAATTTTGTTTCCTTTGTGTGTCACGAATTATTCAGAAATTCCAACACTTAGTCTAAATAATTTATGAAGCTTAGCATAAATAAATTATAATTATTCTGGAAAATTATGGAAATTTTGGTAACATAGTGATAAAATCTTGGTTATAGTTGTCAAACTTCAAGATTTTGGATACCTGGTTTTTTATGGTGCTGAATCCATATCCACCATCAAAAAATGATTCAAAAACTAACATTTTGATTTTTTAAAGTTATGTGGTCTCCTTAAAGAAAACTTATTTATTTAAAAAAAAAAAAACTTATTTATAACTTATTAGAGATATGTTTCATGATATAAGAAGTTTTCTATTCTTTCTATGAATTAAGATTTTGAAGGGAGATTTTGAAGAGAGACTGTTGGGTTTATTATTGTGATTATGTAACATCCCCTATGACCTCAAATGAAAGTGCAGGGAGTTAAATTTTTTTACATAAATTACCCCAAGTAATTATCCAAATCACAATTGCATATCCTTGTTAACCATTAGATAAAATTTTCACTAGTACATAGAGTAAATAAAATGTTCACTAGTACATAGGGTAAATTTTAGTAGAAGAATGGTAAGTTTCATAACCATTAACAACAACTTGTAGTAGATTAACATAACTTGTGTGATGTAAATTTGCATCCATTTCATGATTTCATGATTCATTTAACTAGATTAATTAATCACATACTTGACATTATGAACATCACATATACATTGGAAACCCAATAGGAATATTTAATTTTATTATTAAACACTCTTCACCCCTCACTCAATGGCTTATAAGGAAGTCTGTACCTTAACCATTGTTATAAAATCTTACAGGAAAATATTGTTTTAATACAAATAATATAGCTAAAAGCTATTACAATCATCATGATATAGTTTACTCACAAATATTCAATCTTCATATCATTGTGGCATGGTTGTTCCTACATTGGACCATCCTGTAGCTCACACTCATCTACATGGGCCATTAATTATTTACCTGCCATCATCTTAAGCATAATATATATTTTGCACAGGTCACCATATTTTCCTGCTATTGTTCTCGTCAACAAACATTTATATCAAGGTTACATAAAGTATTAATCAACCCATCCATCAATCTATACATTCATGACATGCAAGGAAAATATCGTGGCATGCTTCCTTTAACAACATCACTTCATATGCACTAGTTATAATCATGTAACCATCAAATAATGTCTATAAAAGAAATATCACACTACTAATATTTCCTTTACACAAGCACATGTTCTTGCAAGACAAATCACTACAACTCTCTAGACATTCCTTTGAAGGAAACTAACACATCAATTATGATCTTCGTGCATATGAATTACATAAAATTAATCAAAAATAACTAACCCTTAAACTATTACTTTTGGGGCATGAAAATATGTAAAAAAAATAAAATAACACAACGAATATTGTTCCTATGCATGAAAAATCAGTTATCTTCCCAAAATAATTCATAACACAATAGAGCATGCATAGGAACAACATTCGTTTTGTTATGGCCTATGTTGTTTGGAACATTCATTGGGTCACATTAATTAAACATGCAAAAATGAAAATTTAATGGCTCCCAACCTTTTGAGGCCATCTAGGCAGCATCTAAGTGATAGAAAATAGAAATTTCCACTTTGTTTTATATGTTTATAGCTTTATTTGGTGTGTATCTCCTAACACTTTCCTGATTGTGTCAGGTCCTTGATGTATGGTACGCACCATGCACTGAAAATAATTTGAAGCTTTTAAGGTTTGTATTTATATGTTGGTATTAGGGATAATGGGCTCTTCCTATGGATCTAAGAGTAGATAGCATTTTATTTTTGTGGCCATAACAAAAGTGATGGAAATTATTTTTATCTATTAAATGATGTCATTTATAATTTTCCATCATCTATGCTTGATGTTATTTGAAAAAAATTTCCAACTCAATGTCAGCAGAATCCGTTATAACTTCTTGGCCAGTACAATGATGATGAATTGGGAGAAGAGGAAAGCACAAAAACTAAGGATGCATCTATCTCCGAGTTCAAGCCTTAAAGTTGTACAACTGAACAATTAAAACTATCAAGGGTTTTTAGTTTTTATCATAACTCTCATGCCTTGTTTAATCTTCACTATGATGAACCACAAATATCGACATTAAGTTTTTTCTTTTCTTTTTAATCTTTTGATGTATTTACTAAGAAATGTTGGTCCTGGATTTCTGTATGCTTTTCTGTTTTATTAGGTGGAATATTTCCTGGCCGATTTGCAAAACAATGAGTTTATTGAAAAAATTCAAACCATAAGAAGGGCATTATCGAAGAAAATGTTAATGTTGAACATGACAATGAAGCTTTTGTAAACTCCACCATGATTGAAGCATATATAAAAGAGGAAATCATAATAAATTTCTTGGAAGGTTCTGTGATTGTTATAAAGGAAAATAATAACTCAATGGCTGTAGAGCTTGGTTTTACACAAGCATAAAGGATCGAAGATACAATTAATGAATGGAAAGATTTTAAGCATGAGAAAAGTGGTCAATATAATAATTGGAATATTAAAACTAGCTAAACCACCTAGGAAATACCCACATCTTTGGTTCAAAAAGTTACATAATAAACCAATGGAAGATATCTATCAAAGGCAGAAAGCACACACGGACGCAGGTTAGGCCTTAATGATACTACTTTGGAGGGAAAGGGTGGATAGGAGGAAGAACCTAGGGTCCCTTGTATTCAAGAGGATCTTGATTTTTCTTCAATACTACCTCAAAATTTAGATGCTTCAATAAAAATTTGTCATGAAAATGAGGAGAAATGTCTGGAGGAAGAAACAAATGGAGTTAACTTGGATGAAAAATTTAAGGAAGAGGATGGAGATGTTAAACTGACTTGTTTTTATGACATAAATGTTTAGTTTAAAGATCTCTTATGTCCAACAAATGAACCTAGAGTGGAATAAGTTGTCCCAAGTAACTATGTCTCCTAAAAGAAAATGGTAGATGGAGAGTTTGAAAACCCAAAAATAGAAGATATAGGAGTACAATGTTTAGAGGAAACAAAATCATTGAACCAAGACAGAAAATTCATAGCTCTCAAACAAGAGATTCAAGGATCTTGACGGGTACTATATATATTGCATTCAGTTTTATTGTTTATCTATTCTAGTAGGAAATTTTTTATCTTCAAATAATGACTTTGATAGCTTACTATCATCATGTTTCTTGCACTAAGTTATCTTTCCACATATTTAATTTTCTATATTTTCTCCAATTTTTTCCTTTACATATGACCAATTTTCAGGAATAATGATACCATTCGAGCTCCGAAAATGGGACTAAGGTAGGAAATGGAGGTAGAATTTCGAGTAGCTGACTGCAAAGCCTTTCTCTCAAATGGGGATTCTTTAGGGCCATTTTGCTACATATGAAGTGAAAAATTAAGTAACTTAAGTTTGTCCTTAGTGTGGAACATGTTGCAATGTCAACAAGAGTAGATCAACGTAGGATATTATCCACTTAATTTTCTTCATTCTGAAATCAAGCTGCATTGAAAAATATATTGAGAGAAAGTAATAGAGATGAAAATAATAAAATACTTGCCTATGATAAAGCTTAATATCACAAAAAATATCCAATGAATGAGGAAAACATGGATTTCCCCACATAATAATCATATTTCTTCTAATGATGAAGGATGCACATTATATTCTCAGTTTGAAAAAATTCCTTCACCAAAGCATGAAATATGTAACAAGTCTCCCAATCAAGTATATGCTTATAGTGATACAAACGATGATTTAGAGGAAGTTGACATATGAGAGGTAGCTTATTCTAGGGCCTCAGAATGTGCTATTGGAGATTTTTCAAGTCCTCGGAGGATGGAGGGAATTGAATTGATAAATTATATTCCTTTCAACCTTTGAAAAAGTTGTGGAGAGCTCAAAATATATAGGTGAACATGTAGACATGGAACTCGATATGGATGTTGATGATCATACCACTACAAGAGCATCAATTCATGAGGGAGCTGAAAAACCATACTTTCATGATTTTTCTATACAAACAAATTCATTAGATCCATCATTAGCTTTAGCGATTCCCATTGTATCTATTTGGTCAGAAACCTCATTTTGAATACAGGTTGGAGTGAGGCATTGGGAGTAGTCTCTCAATCTCCACCAGAAGACTGGGTTCCACCACCACCTCCAGATGGTGGTGATGCCATTCCTCCACCACTCCTTGTTGAATCACCCCCATCCCCCTAATCTCCACCATCATCCTCTAGTAGTTATGAGGAACATTTGTACCCTGTTATTCCATACACATAAAAACATATGTTAGCTTACGTTCCCATGCTTAATTATAATTGTTACTCATGTTCATAAAATGAAGCTACCAACCCTGATTACTATGCCCATCTTGATGGCCTTACATATGGAACACAATTGTATTATTGTTAACATACTGCAAGTGCACACATGGAAGGTGCATGCTTGAATAAACCTCTGGATGATTTAATTTATTATGAGTATGGTAACAACACAATACCTTAGAGTGTAGGGATTAGTAACCCTAGAACTTCCACATACTATGAATAGATTGTTGCTATCACTTATATCTTGAACTCGAGAATCAACACAGACACTAATAAAGTCCCTACTGAAGGTGTCATTGATGTTTTTGGTGCATCATCAGGGCCCATGAGTACAATTGATGTTTCCTCAATATAATTTTTGACTTATGTTACCAGTAAGTCAACAACCTCAGCTACTACGGATCCCTCAACTAGAGGTGAAACTATAGTGATAGTGGCAACTGAAGGAAGAAAAAATGTATCAAAGGGAAATTACCAATTAAATTCGTATTCTATACAGAGAGATATCTTGTTTTCATGTGTACTAGTGTTGATTTACTTTTGTCCTCTCTGTAAACCTTTAATTGTATGATAATATATCTTTTTCAGTGTATACCATGTTATTAACAGAATAAAGTTTCCATTTAACTGTAGTGTGAGGTAAGGATTGATCTATTGTGGTGGCATCGATAGTGAGATCTAGCAAGAAGGTTTCTTTCTTAGTTGAAAAGGTGTTCAAAATATTTCTCCGGCTAATTTTTTTCATCGAGGAAATCCTAACAATGTGTGTATTTATGCATGGAGTGTTCTTTTATTTCACAAATATTATTGATAGTTTCATTATAGAGAAATTCTCTTACAATGGCATGTTGTGTGCCAGTGGAAGGTAGCTAAGGAGGAGTTACATGGAAGTGATGATGAGGATGAAAGTGAAAATGCTATAGAGATTTCGGAGATAGAGAGTCCCTCAAGGTGCATTTCTTAAGGGCTCTCCTACCTTGAAAACAAAGCAGTCTTCAAGATTCCCATGTTCTATTATTTTTTATAGTTGAAACACCTTTGTAAATGTTGATTGATTCCTCTCCATGTGGAAAGGCTCTTCCAGATAGGAAACATGTTTTTTTTATGGATAGAGCCTAAATGGCCTAGATCTTGGATGTAATACTTATGTAGAAATAGGCCTCTATTCTCAAAGGATCTGGTAATGAAGGGTGTGTAGAATATTCACAAGAAAATGTATACAGAAAAATTTAAGAGGAACACTAACTTCTTCCCACAAAGTAAAAAATATTGGATCAAAATAAAATGAAGATAGTAAGAGGAGGGTCAATTGTGGAAACCTTTAGTTGAGGATTTCCCTCTCATAAAAAGACACTCAGCTTTCCTGAATATGAATGGGTACAAGGTTAGAGTTGGTACTGACTCATGGATAGGGGGGAAATGCTCCAAATATATCAAGATTTATTTTAAGCATGTTATGCTCAAAAAACATCTTCTAACTTATAAGAAATTCTTATGACTCCCCATCCAACAATTGGGGCATTCGGGAATCAGGATGGAAGAAGGAAACACATAGTAGTCTTCAATATGCACATGGAACTGAAAAGGAATATTTCATAGGAGCACTCAAAATGACCTCTGTTAGGTCAAATGGGAACCTTTAACATATAATGTGGGTAGGAAATAATGAGGCTTGAAACTACAAGATAAAATTTGGTTATAAATCAAAATTTCATTCCATGACTTCCTAGAACCCTGAAACATGTATCTCATTTGGAAGCTCCAAGATCCTCTTATAACCAAAATCTTACTATGGCTTGTTCTAATAACAAAAAATCTTACATGGGAAAACATATAAAAGAGGTCCTGTCAAGGCCCAAGAATTTGTAGCATGTTTATGGAAAAATCCGAAAGTGTGTCTGACATATTTTCCTAAGTTTCATTTCACCATGAAGTATGAATTGCCTCAAAATCTCTGACTGTGGGAAAGAATATTGGGAAGGATAAATCATCAAAGAAGCCCTGGAATTTTGGTAGGAAAATAATAAGGTATAAAAGAATCACTACTCATTTCCAACATCTATAATCTGAGATCTTTGGCTCACAATTATTTGTGCCTTGATTTGATTCATGGAAAACCCTGCAATTCCCAGAATCTCTACAATACCATGCATATAAAAATGTGTCTCAAAAACTCCCCAAATAAAATTCCAAATGAGGGAAATTTCACACACTATCCTTTATGGAAGCTCCTCAAACATATGGTTCAAAACCCTTTCTTAATAAAATTATTTTACTGAGATTAATAAACCATTACATAAGAGGAAGATTTTTCCTTCATTTATCACTTATTGGTTATGAACCCAATATTAATTGAACACCATATATGGGAGTTTTCCTTTTGAACATTTATGACAATTCATATATTAAAACCCACTTCCAGTCAAATTAAGATTCGAATGCTCTAATCAACCCAGGACTTGTCTTCTTCCTCTCCTCAATTTGCTCAATCCACATTTGGAGATTATAAGACTTCAAATTGGATGCGCCACGCTTCCTCACATCGACCATATATTATTTTTTTAAACAAAATGTTAAGAAACATTACCACAGGTTTCAATTATATGTGTGCCCTTCACTGTATAACTTACCAACTCATGCAATGGCACTCCATATCAAAGTTATATTCTTTTGACTAGAAATTGAAACCAACATTGCATACCTATCCATCCAATGATGGATATTCAACGTGCTCAACCTTTAGTGATCCGGCGAATATAGCATTTCACGAAAAACCCCACGACTTCTGAATGCCTTGACGCTGGTTACAACAAACCTCTGGTTCATTTCAATAGAATTTAAATCGCCTCTGTCAAGTACGGCAATTAACTCTAGATTGTTCAATTCACACAAATATCAAATTGACTCTGTGTCCTTACCTTTCAACGCCTTCCTCTACATTAACAATCGGAGTCGATGTCAGACATCTAGCACTTGCATAAACAGATCTGGATTTAACCCAACGGATTCAACACGATTTCTCCTGCGTCCCCGTTGCAATTTCAATGAATTTCCAGATTATACTTCGTTAATTTTCCAGCGCTACAATTTATCGACTTTTCAAGGCTCAACTCAGAAGAAGTTGACCTGCGTTTCTTCTGTTCAATTTCAGATTTCCATTTACTGCTTATCTATAGAAATCAAAGCCATTAAAGCTTGTCTTCTCCGTCTGAAATGTTGTGGATCGATTGCCAGAAATTGACTCACCAAACAAATCATTTAATCCCCTACAAACGCTTTCATTTAATTTATAATGTCTTCGCCCAATTCCATGGAATTCAACCCAGTTTCAAAAAATTCAATGCCATCCTTTAAGTCGATTTAACAAAACCAATATGCCAATACCAAACCAAATTTTAAAATTTGATTCGATCCTTTTTCCATATTATCGATCCCCTTTTCCATCCTCTTCAGCATATGTAGATTAAATTTGATTCAAAGTATAAATTGATATTCATTTAAAATCGATACTTGCAATCTCTTAATACAGAAATTGCTCTTCTTGTCCAAGCCTAAAAACACACTTTGATTATAGAATTCCTCTCATAAACACGCAGCAATTTGTTACCATCATTGGAAGAGCATTCATTATAGTTCTTCTCTTATAAACCAGCAACATATACCAATTCAATCAATATTAAATTCCAATTCATTCATACAAAATAACTCAAGAAGAAGGCATAAACTTCAGAAATCAAATGCTGTATTAATACACACAATACTTACATACCAATCTCCTTCCTTGGCCTCATCTCCAAATCATTGGCCCTTTTACAATCTGCCTGGAGGCTTCTAATAGAAACCCCTGCTCTCTCCTCTATTCCTCTATGCACACTCTCTGTGATCTCAATGCCTTTGAGGCTTGATAATTTATACAAATTTAATAGAACCAATTTTGGTTCTCATCCCTTTAATCACTCAAAAAACCCCCAAATATCTCAACAAATCCTAAAATCACTCTTGAATCCCTAAGTATCCTCTCTCACCCATAATTAATGAAACTAATTTCTAAATTAATATTTAGAAAAATCTCTCAATCCCTCTGCATCCTCAACTGACCAAATTCTCTCATATTCTCAATTATTTACAATATTTAATTAAAAATACATAAAACCCACTCAAGTCATTCATAAAAACCTAGCCCCTCTAAAAACTTAAAAACCCCTAAGTTTAAAAAACAAAGTATTTTCCTCTTCGTCTAATGCTCCTGCATCAGACTCCCAAGGTTGAAAATGATCATGATCTCCTGATCATGTGTATTAAATATTTGTCCTTGTCTTCCCGGATCCCATACTTTGTTCTGCAAGTCATCACCTTCTGTCGCTCGCTGCTTTTCTCCAGGTTTCCATATCTTGTTCTGCATTCTGCCTCCAGCTATGCTTTCATACTCTTCTTTTGTCTTCCCCTTGCTGAAATTCTTCTGGTTTCTTGCTATTGTCTGCTGCCTCTGAGACACCTTCATCATCAGTCTTCTGATGCTTTCAATCTCTATGTCCAACCTTTCCTCTATCTGGAAATTTCTTTGCCTACTACTGTTGCTTTCAAATTCTGTTGTTTCAGCTGTTGTAGCTGCTTTGACTGTGACTGCTCTTCTTGTTGCCAACATTGATTTTACTACTGCAGATGTCACCCCACATGTTGCTGCCTCCCAAACTTCCTGTCCCTCTGCAACATTATTTTGCTCATCACCTGCAAATTTATCTTCAGAAAATAAATTTTCATTTAATTCTCTTCCTGCAGTAACATATCCATTTATCTTTGTTTGTAGAATAGTAAGCAAAATCAATTTTAACAAACTAGTATCTGCTCCTTTCACAACTTCAAGCAAATTTACTTCAGTGCTTGCAACTTCTTTCTCTAGTTCAAATGTCTCCAACAAACATTTCAGCCATTTATTTTCAAGCATTTCATCAACATGCTGCAAATTAGTTCTAGCATAACCTTCGTCTTCCCCTTCGACAATCTTCAATAATTTTCCATCATCATCCTAATTGATTTTGGCAATCAAATCAAGTTCTTCAAACACTGTAGCCTCATCCTCTATCACTTTAGCAGTTCCAAAATTTTGCCCCACAGTCTTCTCTTGGCTATACAGACAAGCCAACTTTTTCTTGTCACCCATGGTAACAAGCCCTTGCATATGAGACATGATTGTCTCATCTTCTTTCTGCAATAGTTTCCCTTCTTCCAAGACATTTCCAAGTGATGGAATGTCTTCTGTATCACCTGTAAACACAATCAAATTGTCAGCTTCAAAATCACAAGACCCAATGGTCTCACTTGTTGATTCGGTCACCAAGTTTTCTCTCTGCAGTTCCAAGTCTTCTTCAGGACTCAGAAAATCTTTACTGGCTTTCTCCTCAGATTTCTCTGGTAACACTTTAGTATGTTGCTCTAAGTTCCTTTCCAACTCCTTTGTCAGCACATCAGTATGCTGATTTGCATTCACCATGAGACTATCAGCTAGTCTCTCCTTCTTTCCATCCTCTACTTCATGACTGTCATTCATGAAAAATTTCTTGTATTGCTTCTCCAGCAAATTATCCTGTACATAAGTCCTCTGCCTCTCCAATTCTCTTCTCTGAAGATCTAGTTTCCTATACAATTAAACAATCTCATTAGGAGTAGAACTTGGAAACTTCACACAATTTTCCATACCTTCACCAGCTTTTGACTCATCATCAGATGGTCTTCCTTCTTCTACACCAATATTCTGATTAGACTTCTTTGTCTTCATTTCCTCCTGAGATCTTGCTATCTCAGCATTGATATGAACAGACTTCAGATTTAGCTCTTCTTGAACAAACTTTAAATCTTGTTCATCTTCTTGTACTGTACCTGCAAACATACACAACTTATTAGTTTTTAAACCACAAGACTTTTCAGTCTTGACTGCTTCCTCAAGCACTTCCCTTTGAACAAATCTGCATGTGGAATCTTCAAATTCCATCTCTGACTCAAGAAATATAAGTTCCTCCTTCAATAAGGCAATCACACTTTTCCTCAACTTCATCTGCAATGGTTGCCAAATCACTCTCTTTCCTTTAAGTGGAAAGATCCATCCTCCATTCTGGTTTTCCTGCTCTTGCAGCCATTTCTGTAGTACCTACAATCGTACCTTCATTACTGCAATTTCTCTTTCTCTGACTTTATCAGTCATCTCACCTCTGTGGCATTCCTCTGAACCTTTTCTCTGATCCTCCATGATCATCTTCTCCATGAGTTTCTCACTCATCATGAGTTGCACTAGCCTCTGCAACAACAAGCTCTCCTGCTGCCCCTTACCTCACCAATCCATTTCACTGGACCTAGTCTTTTGGTAAGTACTAGTTCACTGCCTTTGGAACCTCTTGAGCACTCTCCTCTACTCTCTCTAGGCTATCTCTTCAACTCCCCTTCTCTTTTGAGAACACTTCAGTTGTCATCCTTATCCAACCTTTAGCTGGACGTCAGGTTCACTACCATCATCTTGTCTGCAACCATAAACCTTAATCACAAATTTCAAATCAAAAAATTATCTCACCTTCAAGATCCTGCATGATCTTGTCCTCCATTCATTTCTACAATCATGTTCACTGCAATTTTGTAGCTTGCATATCAGATTTAGAACACATTCAAATAAAACACACTTCAGTTCTCAACAGAACCTTCCTACACTCATTCAGAAAAACAAACATCTTCAATTTCAACAGAGCCTTCCATCTCTGATACCAAAATGATGCAGTGCAAACCCTGTAATTCCCAGAATCTCTACAATACCATGCATATAAAAATGCGTCTCAACAACTCCCCAAATAAAATTCCAAATGAGGGCAATTTCACACACTATCCTTTATGGAAGCTCCTCAAACATATGGTTCAAAACCCTTTCTTAAGAAAACCATTTTACTGTGATTAATAAACCATTACATAAGTGGAAGCTTTTTCCTTCATTTATCACTTATTGGTTATGAGCCCAATATTAATTGAACACCGTATATGGGAGTTTTCCTTTTGAACATTTATGACAATTCATATATTAAAACCCACTTCCAATCAAATTAAGATTTGAATGCTCTAATCAACCCAGGACTTGTCTTCATCCTCACCTCAATGCGCTCAATCCACATTTGGAGATTATAAGACTTCAAATTGGATGCGCCACGCTTCCTCACATTGACCATATATTATTTTTTCAAACCAAATGTTAAAAAACATTGCCAAAGGTTTCAATTATATGTGCACCCTTCACTGTATAACTTACCATCTCATGCAATGGCACTCCATATCAAAGTTAGATTCTTTTGACTAGAAATCAAAACCAACATTGCATACCTTTCCATCCAATGATGGATATTCAACGTGCTCAAAATTTAGTGATCCGGCGAATATAGCATTTCACGAAAAACCCCATGACTTCTGAATGCCTTCACGCTGGTTACAACAAACCTCTGATTCGTTTCAACAAAATTTAAATCGCCTTTGTCAAGTACGGAAATTAACTCTAGATTGTTCAATTCACACAAATATCAAATTGACTCTGTGTCCTTACCTTTCCATGCCTTCCTCTGCATTAACAATCGGATTCCATGTCAGACATCTAGTGCTTGCATAAATAGATCTAGATTTAACCCAATGGATTCAACACGATTTCTTTTGCGTCCCCAGTTGCAATTTGAACGACTTGCCAGATTATACTTCATTAATTTTCGAGCGCTACAATTTATCGAATTTGCCAAGCTCAAATCAGAAGAAGTTGACCTGCGTTTCTTCTGTTCAATTTCAGATGTCCATTTACTGCTTATCTACAGAAATCGAAGCCATTAAAACTTGTCTTCTCCATCTGAAATGTTGTGAATCGATTGCCAGAAATCGACTCACCAAACAGATCATTTAATCCCCTACAAACGCTTTCATTTAATTTATAATGTCTTCGCCCAATTCCATGGAATTCAACCCAGTTTCACAAAATTCAATGCCATCCTCTAAGTCGATTTAACAAAACCAATATGCCAATACCAAACCGAATTTCAAAATTCGATTCGATCCTTTTTCAAGATTATCGATCCCCTTTTCCATCCTCTTCAGCATATATAGATTAAATTTGATTCAAAGTATAAATTGATATTCATTTAAAATCGATACTTGCAATCTCTTAATACAGAAATCGCTCTTCTTTTCCAAGACTAAAAACACACTTTGATTATAGAATTCCTCTCATAAAAAAGCAACAATTTGTTACCATCATTGAAACAACATTCATTACAGTTCTTCTCTTATAAACCAACAACATATACCAATTCAATCGATATTGAATTCCAATTCATTCATACAACATAACTCACGAAGAAGGCATAAACTTCAGAAATCAAATGCTGTATTAATACACACAATACTTACATACCAATCTCCTTCCTTGGCCTGATCGCCAAATCATTGGCCCTTTTACAATCTGCCTGAAGGCTTCTAATAGAAACCCCTGCTCTCTCCTCTATTCCTCTATGCACACTCTCTCTGATCTCAATGCCTTTGAGGCTTGATAATTTATACAAATTTAATAGAACCAATTTTGGTTCTCATCCCTTTAATCACTCAACAAACCCCCAAATATCTCAACAAATCCTAAAATCACTCTTGAATCCCTAAGGATCCTCTCTCACCCATAATTAATGAAACTAATTTCTAAATTAATATTTAGAAAAATATCTCAATCCCTCTACATCCTCAACTGACCAAATTCTCTCATATTCTCAATTATTTACAATATTTAATTAAAAATACATAAAACCCACTCAAATCATTCATAAAAACCTAGCCCCTCTAAAAACTTAAAAACCCCTAAGTTTAAAATAAAAAGTATTTTCCTCTTTGTCTAATGCTCCCGCATCAAACTCCCAAGGTTGAAAATGATCATGATCTCCTGATCATGCGTATTAAATCTTTGTCCTTGTCTTCCTGGATCCCATACTTTGTTCTGCAAGTCATCATCTTCTGTCGCTCGCTGCTTTTCTCCAGGTTTCCATATCTTGTTATGCATTCTGCCTCCAGCTATGCTTTCATACTCTGCTTTTGTCTTTCCCTTGCTGAAATTCTTCTGGTTTCTTGCTATTGTCTATTGCCTCTAAGACACCTTCATCATCAGTCTTCTGATGCTTTCAATATCTATGCCAAACCTTTCCTCTATCTGGAAATTTGTTTGCCTACTTCTGCTGCTTTCAAATTCTGTTGTTTCAACTGCTGTAGCTGCTTTGACTGTGACTTCTCTTCTTGTTGCCAACATTGATTTTACTCCTGCAGATGTCACCCCACATGTTTCTTCCTCCTAAACTTCCTGTCCCTCTGCAACATTATTTTTCTCATCACCTGCAAATTTATCTTCAGAAAATAAATTTTCATTTAATTCTCTTCCTGCAGTAACATATCCATTTATCTCTATTTGTAGACTAGTAAGAAAAATCAATTTTAACAAACTAGTATCTGCTCCTTTCACAAATTCAAGAAAATTTACTTCAGTGCCTACAAATTATTTCTCTGGTTCAAATGTCTCCAGCAAACATTTCAGCCATTTCTTTTCAAGCATTTCATCAACATGCTGCAAATTAGTTCCAGCATAACCTTTGTCTTCCCCTTCGAAAATCTTCAATAATTGTCCATCATCATCCTAGTTGATTTTGGCAATCAAATCAAGTTCTTCAAACACTGTAGCCTCATCCTCTATCACTGTAGTAGTTCCAAAATTTTGCCCCACAATATTCTCTTGGCTATACAGACAAGCCAACTTTTTCTTGTCACCCATGGTAACAAGCCTCTGCATATGATACATGACTGTCTCATCTTCTTTCTGCAATAGTTTCCCTTCTTCCAAGACAATTCCAAGTGATGGAATGTCTTCTGTATCACTTGTAAACACAATCAAATTGTCAGCTTCAAAATCACAAGACCCAATGGTCTCACTTGTGGATTCAGTCACCAAGTTTTCTCTGTGCAGTTTCAAGTCTTCTTCAGGACTCAGAAAATCTTTACTGGCTTTCTCCTTAGCTTTCTCTAGTAACACTTCAGTATGTTTCTCTGAGTTCCTTTCCAACTCCTTTGTCAGCACATCATTATGTTGATTTGCATTCACCATGAGACTATCAGCTAGTCTCTCCTTCTTTCCATCCTCTACTTCATGACTGTCATTCATGAAAAATTTCTTGTCTTGCTTCTCCAGCAAATTATCCTGTACATAAGTCCTCTGCCTCTCCAATTCTCTTCTCTGAAGATCTAGTTTCCTATACAATTCAACAATTTCATTAGGAGTAGAAAGGGAGGAAATGATCAACAAAAGGAATGTTGTCCTCATGGAAAGGGATGTAATGATGGTATTTGCAAGGCATGACACTGCTTATTGATCACATAAATGACCCTCCAATTGGCGAGATGGGGATTGTAGGGACGATGACAAATTACTATGTAACAGATGCCCCCTAAAGCATGAGGCCCAAGAGAGAGAGGGGGGTGAAATGCTTTACGAGATCATCTCCAACTTTAAACACTGCCGTCGGAAAACCTGTGTAGACAAGTACAACTGATATCTCAAATACATGATATATGTGGTATGGGTGCAACCATCCATAATAGAGTATACAATAATCAAGATCCAAGCCATGGACACATCCATCCAGGAAGGATCGATAAATAGACTCAGGTATGGTCGCAGCCATCCAATCAATGAGTCATGTGACCAATCATAATAATCCACAAAATCGCACCCTGGATTCTAACAGACACAATCCAGGGTCTTGCGCTCCATCTCGACCCAAGAAAAGTACAAGTTCAAGCATGTGAACAAGTGAGCTGAAGTCAAACATGCAAGAACATTGTCTGATTACCAGCCAATGATGAAAGCTGTTAAGAGATGCGAGAGGAGCCACCAATAATGACAATGGTCCTTAAGGTACTATAGGTATAATCTGCGGAATTTAAACATTGAGCTGGCGTCGAACACCCACAGAATCATCCTATCAAAGGTCAATGATGAAAACCTTGCGTCGAATGTGAAGAACCTACCACTGAGGCATGTAGGCTCCAAGGTACCAGGAGGGAGTCTCTAGATCAACTTCCTGGATAATGAGCTGAAGTTGACAGGAAGTGAACTTGATTGAAGGTAGGCCATAGTGTTTCCCACATCATCGATGCGAGACAGAGGAAAATAATGTTTGTGAATCAGGGTCAGTAGAGAATCAAAAGATGGTTGAAACTTGTAGAGGTCAAATTCTCTTGAACATATCGGTAGCACGACAGTGGATTTGGCAGTATTTAACGTCAAAATATTAGAGGTCATGATGACGAGGAAAAGAGAAGATGAGAGGTCAAAAAGGATCACCCAAACCCACGGAGGCAAACAGAAAATGAGATGAGATGTCCCCAACCCGACACGAATGCAGATAGGTGCCATGTTCATGAGTGACATATTGCCGACACGATGACGATACTAGTTCCATTTTTCCCCACCATTTCTGGCGAGTACCCCAATTATTTTTTAGAACAAGATTGAAGGGGATAGCATATGCTTGTGATATAAGTTTTTCCTTTGGACGAATCCATCCTAGTAAATTTAACGAGCCCTAGGAAGGAGAAACTCGAATATCGTCATTACAACTAAATCCGATGTCATCAAGGTTTAACGAGTATGAAAAAGGAAGAACTCAGAATCTTTTCATGTTTAGAGAGTTTTAAAAGACAACAAAAAATAAAACACCAACGGTCCCTTTTCGTAAATAGTTTCTCAGATCTAAAAAGGTAGAAAACTGTGTCTGAGAAAGCCTCCTAGTCATGATAGGCTAGGGTATTCCTTTTTCATAAATAATCTATCCCAACCTGAAAAAGGGGTAAACGTATATTGGGTAGATTTCGTTTCACAGCCACTTTAACGAGATCAAAACGACAAGCGACTCGGAAATCTTTTCATGTTTAGAGAGTCAGAGAAGAGCTGAAAGATGAATCCACTTGGAGGAACGAGTGGTATAAAGGGTAGCAACTGCTTCTGGTGATGGTGGAACTACTCAAAACAAATAAAGGTCAAGAGGCTGGCTAACAAGACCACTCATCACAGCAGTTCCTTAGGAATGAGTAAAACAACCAAGTGAAGGCATATGACCGCCCAGGAAGATAGTGACGATGGAGTGAGAAAACCAAAGTTCATCTGGCAAGAACAGGCTGATAAAATAGCAATCACAAGATGTAAAACGGGAATGGTTTCATTTTTACACAAGCTTGAAATCAGGAAACTCTGCTTGAAGTTGGTTTCATTTTTACACAAGCTTGAAACAAAGATAAACTATGCTTGAAAATGGTTTCATTTTTACACAAGCTTGAAATGGAAACAAACTATGCTTGAAAAAGTAAGCATGCCCCCAGCATGGTGACTCAATTGAAGGTACATGCCCCCCAAGCTTCAGTCCATATGAAAGGCAGATGGAGTGAAGGTTCAAGTTACGAGATCTAGAGATAGACTCGACTGGGATTTTACGAGATCTTATCAAAGACTCAAATTGAAGGGGAACGTGTTTCATTGTTTTAATGAGGTTGACACATTAAAAGAGATATCCTCAAATGACCTTGTTTCATTTTTTAAGGAGCTTGACACAAGAAAACGAACTGTGCTCCAACGACCTTGTTTCATTTTTTAAGGAGCTTGACACAAGAAAATGAACTATGCTCCAATGACCTTGTTTCATTTTTTAAGGAGCTTGACACAAGAAAAGAACCATGCTTTTACGACCTTGTTTCATTTTTTAGGGAGCTTGACACAAGACAAGGAACTCTGCTCTGAAGAGCTTGTTTCCTTTTTTAAAGAGCTTGACACAAGAAAATGAACTCTGCTCCGACGACCTCATCATAATGAATATGAAGTCATGGCTTCTAAGAGTTCCACTCTCGATGGAAGTAAAACATCTTGGAAGTCAGGACCCAATGCCCCCAGCACCTGATGCACAACGAAACTATCACTGAGTACAGGCATGGGGTAGGTAGCCACATAGTTGACCTGCGATGGGGTAGATACAACAGGTGGATAAAAACCAGGAAGGGATGATGGTGGTCTATTTTCCAAATTAGGACCAAAGAAAAAAAGCTGATCAATGGTCACGATCCGTCCTTCATGTGGAAAACAGACTACATGAAAAAGGGAGGAGACAAGCGCTCCCATGGCATAGGTGTAATCGCGCTCCAAGAGCAGATTGAAATCTAAGGGGCCTGGAACAACCATCACATCCATATGGACGGTTTTACCTCCCAATGTGATAGGTAACCTTGGAAGTATCCCTAATGGTTGACTAGTTATTCTGTTAAATACCAACACATTCTGCGTAACAGGCACAAGCGGCAACGAACCAAAAGCTTGCCAGGTAGTCGAGGATAAAATACTAACAGACGCGCCTTCATCTATAATGGTGCTGGGTACGACCAGACCAAAGGCCTATACCGTTATCTTGAAAGGCACATAAGATGGAAGGCGGTATCCCAGAAATCGATTCCAATCAAAGGAAGCGGCCAAACTACTTAGAGGGGCTACCATCGAACCAAGATGGTCTTCCCCTAGTGTTACAGTAGAAGAAGGAGCATCCTACTCAACCTCCATCTCGAAGGTGGGAGGGGTATCCTCCGGGACCTCCATCACGGGAGGCAGAGGAGAAGCTTCTTGAGGTATGGGGACAAGAGAATCTTTCTCCAAGTCCGAATAATCTGAAGAAACAAGAAGAACCTGAGAGATATGAGGTCCACTCTCCATGGAAAAGACCTGGTGCAATGTAGAAGGGGCCAACTCAACCAATCCCACGACCAATGGTTGGTTGGGAATGGATTCCTAAATTTGAATTTCTGGGGGAGCGGGATTGACCAAGGATGACTCTTGACCAATCGTAGGATCAACTGGTGGATTACTGAAAGAAAGATATTTGTAACCAGCCAGAAGGCACGGCGTGGAAATAGCCGAGTTGTCCAAAATTCTCTTGGCTTCATCCATATATGGACAAAGGTGAATGGCATGGTGCCCCCCACACAACTTACATGGATTGGTGAGCTTACCCTAATTCTTAGGAGTTTTACCAGCACTAGTTGAAGATGTGCCCCCAACCTGACTCCCATATGCCAAAGGCAACGTCAGACGATCATTGGACCATACTTCGAGCACCTTGGGAATGCCAGGGTAGTCTCAAAGAAGATGGTCTCCTGTGCACAACATGCAAGGGAACTTGACTTTCTATGGAGGGTTGGGAGGTTTATCAAGAGTGAACATTTTTGAAGCAGTAGCTGCAGCCTTAGCCTCTCTCCTATTGGACTTCTTCTTCTTTGTCTTCTTCTTCTTCTTCTTAGCCACCTGGTTACTTGAATCCAGACTTTCACCAGGTGAAGTAGAAGAGGAGGACGTAGAAACAGGCGTAGAAGGGGAGAGGTCCACCTTGGAATCAACATGGCGTTGTTCAGGTGGAGGAACTGATTAAATAGTAGCCAGGGCATTCGAGACCACAGAGGTTGAAAACAACCAAACGGGCAACCTAACAGTTAACCTAGGAAGGGACAACGTTGCCATATAAGGAGCACCAACATTTCCACAAGGAGGAAAAGGACCAGGATTCCCTTCGAAGGGGATTCCTTGGCTGGTGAAATCCGGAAATGTTGCCATCAGAAAGGATCTTCAGAACAACACCCTAAGGAAACTAACTTTAACCAGGAATATTTCATGGGTAGTTATTTTTTAAAAAATTGAAACAAAAATTTACCATTTCATATTTTAAGAGTCAAGAAACGAGTAAAAGGTGACTCTATCGCTTTCATATTGGAAACAAGCATGAAAGGAAAAGTGCTTGATGATCTTTTCAAATTTAATTAGTCAGAAAAGATCGAAATGACTGGTCTGGTAATCTAGGCAGATGGGTGTACCAGATATCTGTGAATTGGAATATACACCTTGGTTAAAAAATGAAAGAGAAATCAACCAAGGACTTGACGTACGTGCATGCAATCTCCCTGAATGCTGTGTCCAGTGTATCACGGGTATAAGGCGACAGATTCAACTTCCTACAAATAAAGGATAGCAACCTAGTGGGGTCTCCCTTTATATACGCGACGGTATGGGGAGCACAAGTCCGTACTAGCACTATCTAAAGCCAAAAGGCGAATGACAGCTACCAGGTTTAACGACTCTGGAACACGTCACTAGCCTAGACCTCTAACAAAGTTTCGTTAGGTTTCAATGCTTCCTTAGGTTAATCAATTTTTTTTTAATGTTGATCTTCAATTATGTTTCAATTTCAAGGCCCTACCGCATGTCATTTGACAATCTCCTATATGTAGCTATATGAGAAAATAAATCTTTCAATTCGATGAATGCTATCTAGTAAAGGGAAGAGCTTCAAAAAATGATGCAACAGAAAACAACACTGCAAACGAAATTTTTCCAAACAAGATGGCTTTCACTATCCAAAAGTAATCTAAAACATCCAATGATGCAAATTATGCAATGTAATCTATGCAAAATAC
Source organism: Pinus albicaulis (assembly GCA_034641835.2). NCBI lineage: Eukaryota > Viridiplantae > Streptophyta > Pinopsida > Pinales > Pinaceae > Pinus > Pinus albicaulis. The sequence goes on along the minus strand of CM076577.1, from coordinate 396,138,568 downwards.
CCTTTTTGAAAACTATGCAATTGTAATCTATGCACAATTTCCTTTTTATTTTGAAATGATAAGAATGCACTCAATGCATTTTTCGATGAAATGAGAATCTACTTCATGCATGCTTTTAATGAAAGAGAATGCACTCAAAGCGATTTTTAGCTTTCAATCATTAAACAATGTAATCTAAGTTCAATGATGGATCTCAAAAAACACTTTTCAATGCAATGTGATCTAATGTGTTTTAACAAAACAAAACTTTGATATGAAAACTAAATAAACACAAATCTTCTTAATGGAAGTATGAATGCAAAAAGGATGCAAACAAACACTAAGAACACAATCGTTGTTTCAAAACGCTTTGTAACAAAATTCCTCAAAAGGTGACAAGACATATGAAGTCAAACACAAAGAGGACTTCCAAAGCATGAGATCAAAACAAGGCATTCATTCCCTTTTACATCAAGCAATCATGGAGATAAAACATTTCAAACAATGAGGAATGTAATCTATGCTCATACAGAGAAAATACCGGAAGGGAAATCCATAGTGGTGAAGGATTTAGGGAAAAAGTCTCAATTTTCACACACCCTGAAATTGGCACGACTTTTGTAGGTGAAACTAGCGCCAACTGGCACGAATTGCTCACTGATAACTAGCGCCAATGGCCAATTGGCACAGGTTGCTAACTAACAACAAGCGCCAACGCCTGAAAATGAAAAAACAAATAATTTCTCCCAACCAAGACCAGACTCACCACTCCAAGAAAAATCTAAAACCAACCCAGAAGTAAATTACTGACCAAAAGAAACTTCCGAACAAGGGAAAACCCTAGCACCTATAGGAGATGGCGTGACTATCTAGCTGTAATCTGCGCTAGACAGGGCATGGCACGAGTGATGAACTGATAACCTACGCCAATGGGCGTGACTATCAGGGTGGAAACCACGCCAATCAAGCCAACCATGAAAAGATGAAAATTCAGAAAAGCTGAGGTCAGATCTGATCCTCTGGGGCTGAACAAAGGTTTTACACAAGAAAAAAGTGAACCAAAAGAGTTGATCAAGTAGACAAAGACCAAAATCAGCCAAAAAGACAAGAAAAAATCCAATCAATGTCTCCCTAGTGGAATCGCCAATTTTTTGGAGAGGTAAATCCCCTCTGTGGACAGAGGTGATCCCTACTAGCCCAGATTGGGTCTAGCAACAACCGAGTCACACTAACATGCAAGTTCCTAATTTCAAAAGACCAAGATGCGACAAGAGGCCTACCTTAAGTCCTACACTGCTGTCATTTGTGGAGAAGATGGCGCTTCCGTCCCTTGCTTGGGTAGATCAAAATTCTCCTGCTCGACGTGATCGAATACCTGCACGTATAAGAAGAAACAACAAACAAACAAGAAAACCTTATACATGCAATTATGTATCAATCAGAGAAGATACAACTCATAACATAAAACATGAACATCTGAGTGGAACCATAATCGAAGTCGTTTATTATTAATCAAAACAAAGAAATATACAACCTGAGCTCTAACGCTGGATCTTCCTTTGGCGGGTCGACAATAGAGTACGTCTCGATAAAGCTCGTCAGGAATGGGACAAGTCTCTCTTTCTTCGGCTGTCTGGCGATAATCTCCTTACAATTGATTCAACTCTATTCATGCTAGAAAGACTACTTTTCTCAACCATTTATCCCCTTCATCAATGGAAGATGGCTATGTTTATAGAGGAGAGGAAGAGGTTGGGATCCCTAGAATAGTGGAAGGGAGGCCTTATCCCTTGGGAGGTTCCCCATAAGGTGGAAACAAGAGGCCAAAGGAGGAAGGCCGTGGTTATTCAGTTGAAACCACTCCTCATGACTCATCCACGAAGTTGTTGTAATCGAAACTTTGCCTCTTTTTTTAAAAAGCTTTCCATAAGAAGATTGGCATGGGTGCTTAACTGGGACAGAGCGCCAACGGGCGCGGGCTCAGTGTTAATTTTCCTCATTGGCGTGAGGACATAATGGGCTAGCAAAGCCAAGGCAAAAACATGTGTTTTTACGGGTCTGCTCAGGAAATGATCAACAGAAGGAATGTTGTCCTCATGGAAAGGGATGCAATGATGGTATTTGCAAGCCATGACACTGCTTATTGATCACATAAATGACTCTCTAATGGGAGAGACAGGGATTGCAGGGACGGTGACAAATTACTATGTAACAATAATCTTCTCCACAAAATTTATGCAAGAAAATTAATGAGTAAAAAATAATTATTCCCATAGAGTAGAGAAGATTGGATCAAAAACCCAAGGAATATAGTAAGAGGAGGATCAATGGTGGAAACCTTTACTTGAGTACTTCCCTCTCATAAAAAAATACTTAAATTTAATGAATAGGGATGGATAGAAGGTTAGAGTTGTTACTAAGTCATGGATATGGGGACATGCTCCAAATCTATCAAGATTTCTTTTAGAAATTCTATGATTAGAACACATACTATAACTTCTAAGTAATGCTTATGACACCCCATACAACGACAGGTGCATTTAGGAATCAGGATGGAAGAAGGCAAAAAATATCAGTCTTTAAGATGCACATGTAACTGAAAGGGAATATTTCATAGGAGCACTCAAAAATATCGTTGTTAGGTCCAATGGGAACCTTGACCATCTAGTATGGAAACAAATAATCAGGCTAGAAAGTACAAGATAAACTTGGGTTACAAATAAATATTTCATTCCATGACTTCCTAGAACCTTGAAACTTGTATCTCATTTGGAAGCTCTAATATCCTCTTGTAACCAAAATATTCCTATGGATAGGTCTAATATAAAAAAATATTACATGGGAAAACATATAAAAGAGGTCCTCGAAAGGCCCCAATAATTTGTAGCATGTGCAAGGAACAATCTAAAATTGTGTATGACATATTTTCATAAGTGTCATTTCACCAATAAGTATGAATTTCCTCAAAATATCTAATTGTGGTGAAAGAAGGTTGGGAAGGAGAAATCATCAAAGAAGCACTAGAATATTGGCAATAAAATAACAAGGTATATAAGGATCACTACTCCCTGCCAACATTTATTATCTGGGATATTTGGCTCACAATGATTTGTGCCTTGATTGAAGATACATAAGTCTCATCCCTTTAAATCTTCCTTAAATAGATGGAACCTAATTGATTTAGTCAAATATTCCCAAGAAAAAAGACAAAGTCAAACAAAGCCATAAATCTCCACAAGCTCACCACATGGTTTCCTTGATAGTGCATTAAAAGCGATACCTGTCAAAATGACTAGAGAAATATTGATCACCATAAATTCTAACCATATTTCTTTTGAATGTGTATTAGTCGCATTGCATAAATAAGGGTTGGCACTATTTTTGATGAGTTTGGTAGGAGAAGAGTTGAGAAATTTATATATTTATGGGGATTCCAAGTTATTCATTAAGTGGATGCATGGATCCAAAAATAAAAGAAGCATTCAATTACAAAGAAGTATCTAGTAACCCAACCTCTGTCTCATTCCATCACATCTACCAATAGTACAACCAAGAGGAAGACACCAAATCCAGGAAGAAACCAAAAACTTCATAGAAGTAAAGGCTGTCATTATTTATATGAATTTGGAAAGAGAATAAGGGTTTAGAATTTTATGTATTTCAGATTGGTCATCCAGTTGATGTACGCATCCAAAAATCAAAGGAGTGTTCAATTACAATAAAGTACTTTAAAATGAAATATAACATAAAATAGTAAGACATCATCATCAATAAACACATAAAAAAAGGTATGACAGACACAACAACTCTAAGAATAGATTACGGGCTTAAGATGTGACATGAGGTTACAAGCTTGAGCTATGGACTCAATCAATGGCTATGAGATTCAAATAACCTCAATTTTTTTTAGGTTCAATGAATTTAAGCCTCAAGGTTGAATTTTGGCGAACCTTGTGAGGAAAATCACATCTATAGTGAGTACAACAAAGATGTGGACACCATATAAAGTAGGAATGTAGAAGAGAACATGGTTCTATACAACTCAAAGTTTCAAAAGACAGTAGGGAGGAAACACTTCCACCAAGGCACATCAACTTCTGATATGAAATCTCTTCCGACATTGAATGCAAATGTAGAAGAACATTTTTAATGATATCAGTTTGTGTATTTTCCTAAGTTGAGAAAAGATATCAACCCTCAAGATTCCCATGTGCTCTTCTTTATTACAATTGAAACACCTTTGTGAATGTTGATTGATTCCTCTTCATGTGGAAAGGATCTCCTGGATAGTAAACTTTATTTTTATCTAGATAAAGCCTTAATGGCCTATATCTTGCATATAATACTTATATAGTAATTGTTCAATTTTTTTGGAATGAATTAAAAATAACAGTGACAAAAATATTTCCCTTACTGAATTCCAGACAATAATAAGGTTCAATGTCATTACACAAATATGCTTGTTATGAGCTCAACATGTCACTTATGTAAATTGAAACTGGGTGGGAAGGATAACGATCATTCCTCACAAAGACAAAGATAAACCCAATCGATAACTTTCTTTGTGGAGCTTATAATTAATATCATGATGCCCATAATTTTTTTTGTAGAAAATTCATTCTACTCTTTGAATAAGATAAAGCACTTTATGTTAACAGGTCTAGGCGATAGGTATGCATAACCAAGAAAGGAGTTTGGGATTGTCTGGGATATTTCAATTATCATATTTTTATTTCACTTATTTAGAGAAAATTATATATTCAAATACAAACTCAATTCAAATCAAACTAAAATGGAGAAGCCTATTTATAAAGATGTTTCTCTCTCTACTACCTTGCAATGACAATTTGTTTTTAATAATACTTGAATTTCATTGATAATAACCTAAATCTATATATTTATTTTAATACCAAATTCACATCATGATAAACATAAAAATATCCCATTAAGTATGACCTAAATATGGTTAAAATAATCTCAGGTTTATCCCATGCACGTGGCAGAGTAATTTTTGAGGTGTGAAGTATTATTAGAAGCACTATATGTTTGTTTGTTTTGGTTAGAAAAAGGGTTTGCTCTTGGTTTTATGTGACTTTCAATTTATCACTTGTAGCATGTCGAGAAATGGAAAAGAATAATGTGTGACATTTATCTTGCTGAATTTGATGTTGAATGAAAGAATATAGACTTTAACCAAGCTAGTATGATTTGGTAAAGGCAAAATAACATATTAAAAAGATGCCTACAAATACACTATATGTAGAGTTTGAACCCAAGTAACATATGGATTTTTCTTTTGCACATATGTTATATTTTCAACCCAAGATATCACTGCAAGAACAATATTGATATTGTAGGAATTGTTTGAGGACATCATTAAGGTCAATTTTTATGATGTCCTACTTTATTGATACCTTCTCATGATTAGAAGGCTTTAAATATGAAATAACATGTTCCTCAAAAAAATCATATTCAAATTTTATATATATAAAAGACAAAAAAAATATCAATTCCTTCCTTTGATTGTTACTCGAATCTGGTGTGGACATGTTACATGAAATGGGATTGGAAAAAGTATGGGGAGACAATGCATAACACACCTTGGATATGATTCATTTGTTGTTGGAGATCCTTCGGGCAAGTGAGCCATCGAATTTGGAACTGATTCTAGCAGGTATTCCTATGGTTTTTAATGTTATGATTCTTTCACTTCATGGTTATTTTGGGAAATCACATGTTTTAGGAATGCCGAAAAAGACATTGGTGCAAAGGTAAACAAATTTCTTATAATTGCAATGTTCATTCCATGATATACTCTCTCTATTTATTGATTGCATTTTCAATGTTTATTTTGATTTTGTTTTGTCTTTTAACTATGAAATTTAAAATAATTGGTATCACGTCCATTTAAAAAACGTCCAAAGGTTTAAGATGAGCTTAGTGTTACAAGATATTAATTTAAATCCTTTTAGTTGTTTTGTCTTAAAATATTTTCATGACTATTAAAAAAGTTTACTTCCATGTTGTTTTTTGAGCACATGTTTTCTATATACTTGACCAAGTTCATGCGTTAGAGAATGAAATTTTGTTGCGAATAAAATGACAAGATTAAACATAAGAGCTCATATTATTTTTTTTAACAATTTATTTATAAACTGATATTTTTAACATGTAACTTAGTTGGCATGATTGTGCCTAAGCTTTATCTGAGGGTTGAATATAACGAAGTTACTAAGGTGTTCTTTTCTATGGTGATGTTTTATTTTCCTTGTTTATAAAAATCATATGGTGACATAATGGCTACTATCCCTAACTGAATAAAAATTGTTCAACTTTCTTTCTTTCATGGGGGAAACTGGGATTGGCCATGTTGATGTTGAGGTATATGTCGTATAATGTTTTTATAGTCTACTTTATTTTATACTCAAGTATTCATTGTCTTTCATGTCTTATCCTCTGCATTGTATCTTCTTACATTTTCAGGAGAGGAACTCAATATTGATGGTAAGAAGCATGAATTGAAGAAAGAGGATAACAATAACACTCGAGCGACAAATGCAAAGAGAGTGAGAGAGAAGAGAACTGATCTAGAGCCAATATCTTGCATAAGACACACACATATAGACTGATGGTCAAGTCTTCAGAGTTCATGAATTCACTTATAATGCCTTCACAACACAACAATAATGTTTTGAAATGATGAAACAATATTTCATGTGTAAATTGTAGTCCAACCAATAATAAGTTAGAAACTCATATTGTAATACATAATATTTTATATAATAAAATTTATGTGGTTGAAATTATTTTTATGTCTAGTTGATATTATTTAGTCTTGTAATTAGCATATGTAACTTTGTGTTATCATAATAGATGAACATTCACATTATATGACATTTTTTTAAAAATTTAGTCGCAGAATCATACTAACTAGTTTATGTTGATTAATAATTAACACATAAAATCAATCTAAAGCTAATAAATTAGTAGTTCATATTGATTAATGATGAGCACAAATAAAATTAATTTATGGCTAAATTAATTGTTTATATTGATTATGAATGAAATTAAATGAAATGAATAGAAACTAGTCAATTAGTCGTTTATGTAATGAATATGACAACAACAAAAAAGATAAATTAGTACTTAAAATAATAAAATTGTGATTACAAATGATGACTAAATTTTACATATATACGACTATTAGTATCTAATTTACAATATCTTATAACACGACTAAAATTTAGTCATATCTTTTTGGTCATTAATTGATTTCAAAGGATGACTAAAATTTGCATATATATGACTATTAGTATCTAATTTATAGTCTCTGATAACACGACCAACATTTTGGTCATATTTATTTGGTCATTAATTGTTTTTTTTGGGTAATCATATATTAATATATTTGGTCATTAATTGTGGAAATTATAAATAAATCAATGACTAAATTAATGTCCAAATTTATGACTAAATATACTACTAGATGGTAAAATTGAGACAATCAATTAATGACTAAGCTAAAAATGACTAAAAGTTGGTCATGTTATAAGATATTATAAATTAGCTACTGTTGGTCACCAATGGAAAGATGGTCTTTTATATGAAAATTTTAGTCATTTTTTGATTAACTAAATAGCCATTTTGTACTAGTGTAAGTAGCACATATAATTCAACTTATCTAAGTTAAACATCAACATACCTTTACTTTAGAGTTTTAGGATCCATCACCCAGGATATTACATTCCTTCCCCCCTAAGAGGTACCCCATACTTGGTGTATCCAAGTTCTGTTCTTCATGGAAACAAAGTTATAAAATCATACTTCATCTTATCTTCTAATTTTCAAGTGGCATCTTCTCGACAAAAGTGCTCCAATAACACTTTATTTTTAAGATCGATCAATTTCCGAAGTAAAACTAACTCTTTGAATTTCACATTCCATTTACAACTTTTTCTCATCCATGTTCGATGTGAATCATTAGTTGTATTTTTTTTTTTTTTGTATACCCATCAAGGGTTGGTGATACGATTTTAATAAAGGTTAGCAGTATTAGTGTATGCACGTTGACCATGGCAATAAAATTTCTTTGTATTTTTCCAATGGCTATGCCAAATGATATAGATCCCACCATGTGGTTCCATGGTAAATAAAGATATGGAAATATAATTTCCATTCGCAATATTTACATATTGACAATAACATTCTAAATTTTTGTTATTGTTCTTTCCTTTTAAGGTGATAACAACTAGTGATTTATCTCACCGGTATTGTTACTTATTCTTTTATCTCAATTACAGATGTTGCATATGTATTAGTTATGAATTATTAAAATTTAGCATAATCTCATTTTCCTGTCATTTTCATGACTATTGTGTTGATGGTTATTTTGTTCAAGTGGACTTCGCTATGTTCATCTTTGCCTTCTTTTTTTCCCCTCCTGCATCATAGGTTGTTGATGATGGTTGTACGTTGTTGTACTAACATATAAATTTATGTGATTTTTTCTCTCCTTTTGCAGTGAAATACAAAATTGTTGTCTCAACATAATGTGTTAGTATAGTATAGGTGTCCTCATTACTTTAGTACACCTTTTTAATATTTCTAGTAATTAACAAAAACAACATCTGAACTAGCAAAAGCTAGGTTTAGCGATTCCTCTTCATAATTATGGATTCACCTCTTAGTGATAACATTTTCATCCACACTAAGTTTCTTCCCAGTATTAACTTTGTACAGTTCCTTTTTGTTACTACAGGAACTTAATTACCATCCATCTATCCATTCTAGGGTGTGACTCAATTCGATCCTTGGCGGGCACCAATTTTTTATATTTAAACTAACTAATTCACAATGCCATGTATACATACTAGAATACCAAAATACTCATACACACATGTATAAAAAATGCTTCTTAGGAAAAAGCGCTAGGCCTAGCCAATCGTGTGGTAGATTACCAAGGTATCCCTTGAAAATTTAGCATGATTATTGTTGTTTTGTGAATCCTACATATATTTGTCTCCAATGACTTGACAATATAACTATGTGCATATCAGCACATGTTCTCTTTCCAAAAAATTCAGAAAAAACTCATGTATTCCTTTAACAAGTTCTAGCGCAAAAACTATTCTATCATGCAATTTTTTTACTTTCCATCACTCAACCATTATTCAAATTCATAGAAACAAGACAAAAAAATATATAGTAGCTTAAAGAAATCATGATCACTTTATGAAATTTTTTAACTATAGGTGTTTTCTCAATTATGGAAAACACTCTAAGAGGTGTTTCATATTCCAAAAAAAAGCACCTAGGGTGGTTTAACAACATTCATGGAAGTAAACCTATAATGTAGGATCATAAATTCAATATAATCATAGTAATTGCAATGACGTGACTTTTATTACTAACAGTCACAATCAAATGAAATACTTTTAAATATAAATCATTTGTGCAATTCTATATGATATTTTAATAATAGTACTTTCACAAGTAATCAGAGAGGACCTAGCCCTTAAATCATCAAATGGTCAACAAATACGTCAAATGCATACTATCTTAGCCGTCGCTAAAAACATTCACAAGGTTGATAACATACTAAAAGAACTATACTTACAGTCATTCCTTTTTGGGCACTCGTCTCTCTTCATAGCAATATGTACATAGAATTCGTAAACATACACATAGAGATTCGATTTTTATCAGATCCTTTATCTCATTAGTTAATTTTTTATGGTATGAAAACCACAGTGCCAAAATTATGCTCCTCCCAACCATTGGGAACTGGTTTCTACAACTAGATTGAGCAATTTTCATAGCAAGGATAGTTTTATGACAATGGCCACATTTGATATAATACAATATTCCTCTTAGAAACATCCACCTATTCCCTCAGCAAGATCATGTCTTTTATGAAATTTTTCCACCAATATTTATCTCCCACTGGTGTGATTTTGGAATTATCATATTTTATCTCCCACAATAATTCCAACCAGATACAAACTTGTTGCATTTATCTCCAACCAATATTATATGATGTGTGAGGAATTTAGAGCTCAACAAATCATTATTTGGGACTCCTTTGGACTTTCATAATTGTCCACAAGTGTGTGGCATGTAAAGTTATCTTTAACACATTTTGTAGTTGCAATTTTCATAACTTGACTATATAGACATTATGATTAAAGAAAGAAGAACATTTATGTACATTATACATTCATTATTGTCTCTCTCAACGTGAGTTCATAATAGTAAAAATAAATTTGATAGGGTTTCATAACTGACATCTCATATCTATATATGAAAGGTTGTTTCACCAAACGCTATGCAAATGGCATTCTCACCTAATTCCCCTTTACTATTCCTTCCAGTTTTCAAGGTGCCAGAGTTTACCTTTGCTCATTTTTTTTATCTGTTTTTTTTTTTCCAGGCTTATCTTGTCAAGGGCTGGTTCCAACTAAAAAAGCATGAAATTCAGTTTGTATATATTTATTATTAGTTTAGAAAGTTAAAAAGGAGACTTGAGGAATATTTGGAAATTTTACCACAGTAATCTCGGTTGGGACTGCCACAACCTTTAATCTAAATTCTAATATATATATATATATATATATATATATTTAGATTAAAGGTTGTGGCAGTCCCAACCATGTCACTTAGACACCTTGAAATATTTCTATAAAATGATAGTATATCTATTTAAAAATAAAACCCCTATGTTATTTATACATCTCCTTATGATATTGGAAAATGAAAATAGTTGTTTCCTTTTCCAAAAATATTTCCTTGCATACATTATGCTCTTATTTGTGTTAAAATTGTTATTATGCTTACTTTTTATACTAAGAGTTACATTTTCATGTTTTCTTTAGGCCTGATGCTACTTTATCACTTACATATACTACTTTTTTTCCCTTTACTTTAACTTTCAGGGTCTAGAAAAGCCTTAGTGGAGATGATATTCACATGATTTCCAATTTTCAATCACTTCTGCTATAAAAAAAAATCAATTTTCATTCTCGATATCGGTATTTTGAACGTACTTCTGAGACTACTCCAACAGTTGGGTCTCGTTATCGAATAGTAGGTTTCTAACTCAGAATAAATGTGACATTCAACTTGATGACATAGTGATATTTGAATACTTTTCGCTTCTAAGATGTAGTAAAAAAAAAAAAAATAAACATAGCTAACATGATCGTAATATAGTTAAATATAGTTATAGTCACCACAATACACCGTTGAATCTTATTTTTTCATTTTTCTATTTGTTATACAACATCTCTAGTTTAAGGAGTTTATTCCTCATACATGTTCCCAACATGGCTTGCATAAATTTTTCATACAAAATTATTCAGCTAACATGCAATATTTAACAAGATTTCATTTATTTTGAGAGAATTATTTCTCTTTAGAACTCCTATCTACCACATGGTTTTTTTTCCTTTTAAAGGAAAAAAAGAAAGAAATTCCTCTGTTTGTAAATCAAATCTACTGTTTCATTATCTACCACACAGTAAAAATACTTATCTTGATAAATATTCCTTAAAATAAATACTTCAAGAGGTTATTTGAACCTCCCAACCATAAGCTAAAACTTATTAGCTTCCCTCGATTTTCTAGTCCTTCGGGAAAAATAACAATTTCCCTTTTTTTTCTTGGGTCACAAGTTTCCCTCACTTATTTGAAGTGATGTCCTGATCCTAACATGGTTCACCATTATCTATCTCCCACTAGTGTAGGACCATTGTTGCCTTTTCTCCAACAACAACTCCTTGTGAGGATACTGTAGGAACAACATCTATCTCTAGCCACTATTAAGTTCTAGTTTCCTTATTTTAAGTTTTCCTCTCCCAAATCAATGGAATTTATCTCTCACCCTATTTTTGCCAATTTTTTCTCTTTTCTCCCTTCTTTCATCCCCGCTCCAGAAGAAGATCACGAAGATGAAAAAAAATGAGGGTTTTTTTTTTTTTCTCTCTTACCTAAGATGTAAAAAATTAATTGTTTTCATTCTGCTAAAGGAATTAATAACTCTTCAAATAACCCTTTTATGTAAACGTCATTATGGTATTATTATTTTTAGTATTTAATATCAAAATAAATATTCTTGTAATTATTACGCATTTACTGCTAGATTTCCTTGGAAACAAAAGAAGGAAATATACAATTTCAAATTTTCCTTTTTTGGGCATAACTAACTTTTAAAATATTTTTGACCTAAGGGGATTTAACTCATGAAGTAGCCCTTCATTGTTAACATGAAACGAATAATTATCATTACCAACATAAAACAATTTTTTTTTTATTACTATTATTATTATTTATTCATTTCTAACATATGGTATATGAATTTCGTTTGAAACGTTTTTCCAATAAATAAGTAACACATATAATTAAACTTATATAAGTTTCACATAAACACAACTTAACTTTAAAGTTTTTGGATCCATCACCCAGGATATTACAATAAGTCAATAGGAAGAAAGAAATTTAATCCTATAAAAAAAGAATAAAGGACCAAGAAGATGCTCTAAATCTGGGACCTTTGTTAATGAATTCATTAGAAACACCAACAATAGTGCCCACAATTACTATTTGTGACACATCGTATATATTTTATAAATCTATCAACTTCCTTAATATCATGAAAACATCTACTATTAGAAATATATGTCAATGATTACAAATCATTGAATATGCATGGAAAGTAGCTTTTGATCTAAAGCATTTGGGACAAAGGGGTAAGTCATTTATCGAGTGCATTAAATGTGATCTTTAAGAAGACAAGTATTTCGTGAACAATGACATATTTTCTTTGAGCCAGATTCACTATATGATGCGGAGAAAAGAGAGAAAAATTGATAAACTCCAATCGAATGAAGCAACTCAAAGTTGCATGGTGTAAGAGAATTAGAATAATGGAGAAAGTTGTTTATGAATATCAAAACATAGATAATGAAAGGATATATGCATATGTCAAAGCCATAAAAATTGTCCAGGATCTGAATGTGCATGTATCACATATGACTTTGGATTAATTTTAAGACAAGCGCTAACAGTTGAACTAGATAAGTTGAAACGGTCAAAGGTAACAAAATTCGATGACATAGTTGATTTAAGCTTAAAATAAAAGAGGGAATGGCTAATTTACTTTGTTAATGTTAATGAACATAACTCCACTTTCGTTGTAGAGTTGCTAGCAGAAGCCACAAAAATTAACAAAGAGATATCTTGTCAGTGTGAAATTGCAAATTACAACTACTCCTATGAAACATTTCATATATGAAAAGTTAAAGAAATTTCTTCAAGAATATGGAAGCTCAGTTAACAGTTAAGCAACAATGACATATTATTTTACATAGTGTAAGTTTCCTTAAACCTCGGAATGTTTGTTTTTCTATTTACTAGTGATCAAATGTTCATTTTTTTATATATGTTATTATGAATTCAGACAATCTCTGAATGATGTTTTTTTTCTTTCCAATGCAACTGTATTTTTCATACAACGATTCATGGGATTCCAATTCATTTACTTTTTCTCCTAGGTATAAATGTTTTTATAAACTCTTTATAAACCAAATGTTATTTTATGTATCCATAATTATTGAGGTTCCTTGCATTTACAAATGGTATTTCCTCTTTTTTTCCCAAATAGCTTTCTTTCATAGTCACATTATTATTTATTATTTGAATTTAATTAATTGAGGATGAATTGTTGTTATTTTTCATGCTAATTTTCCACATCGTAGGTGTGTAAAGTTAAAGAGACAAAGAACCAAAATGGAAATCGTGAATATGGTGGTAAACTACGATATTGGAAAAAGTGTTGCTATCGATAGAATAAATATTATGAGTAGCCATATATTATTTTTATTATTCGAATTATATACCTTATTGTTAAAAACTCATTTTTTTGTGCAAATTATGACATTGTTTACCAATTGTGTGAACAATTTGAACATAATTTCTCTTTCGTTAAAATAAATGAGAATGGATATTCAATAAGTATTTTTGATTCTCAGAAATATGTTTTGAATTTGATGTTTATTTTAGTCATAGTTATTCTAATTAAATTTTTAACTTGAATAAAATTCTTGCTATCCGAATGACACGTTTAAATTTCTCATACTTTACCCCCAATCAGGGTGTGGAGAGGGCTGAAATCCTAACACGGAATGATTAAGGGATTTAAGGGAAGGTTGCAGGATGGGTATACCAACATGGCTAAGAGAAATTGGCATGGTACTTTCGGCGAGGGAGGCGACATGAAAAGAGGGGGGTGCTACTTTTGAGGATGGCTTAACGTGAGGCAGAGGGATAAAACAAGTGGGATAAACCAGAGGGATTACATTCATTTTTTCCAGTTCCTTGCATGTAGAGTGAGGAAGGTGGTGAAGTAGTGTACAACAATGGATGGAGGGGTAGAACCTGACTTCTACATCTTGCTACAGAACTTTGAGGCTCAAGGGTATGAATATATATATATATTTCTCCAATTCCCCTCTAAATGGATCATTTTAAGGGATGTGTGATATATGTTGTTAACAGCGTGAATGGTATGCGAAGCAGTTTTTGGTTGCATGATTGGGATTTTGGGGGTATAAGAGGGGGTAATTTAGGCATATGTGAGTTGATTTCTATCTTGTTTGGGATTATGATATGTAATATGGGGGATGAGGATACAGGGATGAGATTATAGTGCTGGGCTGACTAGGACAAGCCCTAGCTAACCACAAGAAATATGGGGAGGAGAATTGAATTTATGAATTTGACAGGTCATCAAGATTCCAGGGGTGGTGATTATGTCTGTTGGGTGCATGTCACTGGTAAGGGAGGAGGATATTCCTTTGAAGGAGGATATAAGAACATACATGGGTTTTATACTAAGGAGGAGGGGTCCTAGTCACATTTGAGAGGGTATGTGCATAGTCGAGTTAGTCAAGATCAACCTGGGAGACCTCTGCATAGTTTGGGGGGTTAGGGACTCGGGTCTTAATTGGGAATATATGTGGTGATTTGGGTTTGTAAATTGGATAGTCCTTGCAATGAATTTTCAATGTTGTGTTCTATGAAAACTCTCTCTCTCTCTCTTTCTATGACAACTTCCAGAAGGTGCATCAAGATCTCTGGTGGAAAGTCACGGTCCCTTAGAATTGTAGAGTCTCCAACTATGGTCAAGTAGTGTCAAAATGGCATGGGAAAAGGCTTTCAAGGAAGAAGTAAGAGGGGGGAATAGATGACAGACCTAGAAAAAAGGCCAACAGAAGGAAAATGGTGAGACATCCACACAAGTTCTTAGACTGTCGGGGCATAAGCCTCAGGCCGAACACATTCTAGATGCAACCCTCACTTATATTCAGGAAATACTATCTTGTGTGAGGAATATTATTGCCAAATGGGGGAAGTTCTTACCCATCAAGATGAGGAGGAGGGATTAATTATCGAAGGAGAATTGATAGTACCTGATTCGAGCAACACGAGAGATGGAGTTGCCCAATCTCAACAAACTATGTAATTATATTGGTGAATGAAGAAATTGGTGGAAAAATCCATCATGTAAACCACTAAGTTCATGCAAGTAGATTCTGAAATGTAAGAAATTTAGAAGGATTTTTAGCGATTTTGATTCCAAGTCCAGCTACAGAATGCCCAAATGCACAGAGTTGAGAAGTTCCTAAAGAATCCATAGCAATCGCAGATTCCTGGGTCTTCATAAACAGAGATTCCCGGGTCTAGTGCTAAAGATGGGTCTAGTGCTAAAGAACCGGCTCTGGTTGACTCCTCAGAAGGTTGAGCTAACTGTAGTATTGTTGTATTTATTGTTTATGTTTATCTATGTTGATGTTTCTGTTGTTGCATTATGCAAGTAGTAGGCTTGTGTCCAATTTTTCAATATATGTCAAAGTCACCAACATCGCGGCTTTAAAATCTAAGTATGCTAGACTGAAAGTGTTTTTTTTTTAGATGGCCTACAATGCCTTCCGATGGCCAACAGGTCTAGTTTCCCAGCATGGAAAATTGACGTCACAGAAGAGATTATATCATGTAATCTTCCCTTTTGAAAATGAATGAAAAAAACTAGTACTAAGCTTACCAAAAAGATTACTTTGAATATTGCCATATAGCTTTGACCAATCTTTGAAACTTCATTTGTTCTCTTATCTATAGAATATAGAAAATGAAAATTAACAAAAAAAAATTTGTGAACAACAAAAAATGACATCTAATTTATAAAATCATTCCATATTTTGTATGATGAAATATTTTCTTTCAACTCTCTCTCCCCATTGTCCTGTTTTCATTTTTTCAAAGAACTCGCAACCTCCTTAATCCTGTCATAATTGAGCAGATAATATATGAAATAAAATTGAACCAGTATCAATTTTAATAATATGAAATCACATTTAGCTACTCTAAGAAGGTTATTTTATTAATATTCTAGATCATATTCTATTTGGATTAACCAGAGTTCTCCTATCAATAAATGAAAGTTATTTTTTTCCATTTATTCAGCGAAGCAATGTGTACTCAGGAAATTCACAGCGTAAAATTATTTTAATATTTTAAAATTATGGGTTATACAAATGCACTTTTTTCCATTGTACTCGCATTATTTAGTATTAACCAAGCTTAGTTCTTTAGATAGATAGTAACAATTTCATTTTATAAAATTTATTTCTACAAAGTAGATAGGCACTTCTGATTATAGAATTATAGCTTATCATATTTTCTTATTTGCAATTTTTTTGATGTCCTCCATTATAAGAGCAATGGTAATAGGAATTCCAACTAGTAGTCCTAACAACTGAAAAAATTCATACGTCAATATCCTGTCCATATTGATGCTCTATAGTACATCGTTTAAGCAAACAAATAAATAATACTAATTACATTATATAAAGGATACAATAAAATCAAATTGTAGAAGACTTCTATTCCAAATGGTTTAGAAATTAGAAATTGTAGATGCATATGTCAAAGTTGTACAAATTATGTAGAACCTGAATGACCCTCATATCACATATGACTCTGGATTAATTTCAAGAAAAAAATTAATAGTTGAATTGGATATGTTGAAATAGTAAAAGCAAACAAAATTCAACAATATAGCTGACTTTAGTATGTCACATGAAAATAGGGAATGTCAAATTGAATTTGTTAATGTTAACGAACAAAACTCTTCTTTAGTTGCATATTTGTAAGCAAAAGCCACAAAAATTGACAACAAGATATTCAGTCAAAGTGTCAAATTGAGAATTAATTTTTCTCCTATGAAACATTGCATATAGGAAAAGTTAAAGAAATTTCTTCAAGAAGACGCAAGCTATAAAAATAGTTAACAATTAAGAAATAGGGACATATGATTTTACATAGTGTATGTTTCCTTAAATATTGGAATGTTTGTTTTTATGTTTACTATTGATCAAATGTTTATATTTTTATATATATTATTATGAATTCACACAATCTTTGAATGATTTTTTTTTTATTTTCATTGTAAATGGATTTTTATTTTTATATATATTATTATGAATTCACACAATCTTTGAATGATTTTTTTTTTTTTTTTTCATTGTAAATGGATTTTTCATACAATGGTTCATGGGATTCCAATTCATTTAGTTTTCCACTTGGGTATAAACGTTTTGATAAACTCTTTAAAAATCGAATGTTATTTTGTGTATCCAAAATTACCTAGTTGCCATACATTTGCACATGGTTTTTCACCTTTTTCCCTCAACATAGCTTTGTTTCAAAGTCACATTATCATTTATTATATGTATTTAATTAATTTCAAATTAATTATTTCTAGTTTTCCATAATACAGGGGCACAAAGTTAAAGAGACAAAAGAACCAAAATGGCAGTCATGAATCTGCTAGTGAACTATAATATCATAAAAAGTATTTGTATCGACAAAATAAATATTATGAGTATCCATATAGTATTATTTTTATTTAAAATATATGCCTTATTCTAAGAATGTCTACCAATTTTGTAAGAAATTCGAACATAAATTCTCTTTTGTTACTAAAAATGAAAATAGATATTCAATAATTGTTTTTGATTGTCGGAAACTTGATTCGAATTTGATTTTTATTTTAACCATATATATGGTAATTAAAATTTGAACCTAAATACAATTCTTGTTATATAAATGGCATATTTTATTTTCTTCTAGCATTTATAATAAAGTGCATTTTTACTTTGAATATTATCACATAACTTTGACCAATATTTGCAACTTGTTGTATTCTGTTATATATAGAATATAGAAAATGAACATTAATTTTTTTTTTTTTTAATAATAGAAAATTGCATCTAATGTTTGAAATCATTATGTATTTTTTATGATGAAATCTATGCTTTAAACTATCTAGCCTCGCTCCCCTCCCATCCACCTTGTCCCATTGTCGTTTTTCCAAAGAAATTGCAACCACCTTAATCTTGACATAATTGAGCAGATCATATATGAAATGACATAATCTAATATTGATTTTAATGATATGAAATGACATTTAGCTGCTCGAGGAAACTTATTTTATTAATATGCTAGCTCACGTTCGATTTTGATTAACCAAAGCTCGACTATCAATAAAGATATGTTTTTTATTTCTATTTATTCAATGAAGTTACATGTACTCAACACATTCATTATGTAAAATTGTTTTACTATTTTCCAATTATGGATTAGAAAATTACACGTTTGGCCATTGTACTCATATTATTCAATATTAATCTAACTTGGTTCTTCAGGTAAATAATAAAATTTTAATTTCTTTCCATAAAGTAGAGAGGGACTTCCAATTGTGGAATTAAAACTTACCATATTTTCTTCTTTGCAAATTTTATGATGTCCTACAATATCCATATAATGAGAATAATATCTTCAATTAATAGTCCCAGTAACTGAAAATTTTCGTACGTTGATATCTATCCATGTTGAATCTCTACATCAAACGATTTAAGAAAACATATAAATAATACTAATAACATTATTTAATTTTATAATGAAATCCAATTAGAAAGGACTTCATAATGATAGGGTGCTCTACTAGTGTTTTGACGAAATATGGAGATTTGAATTGATGAATCATGCACTTACATCCCATCCTCACACTTTCACCTCTGCTAACATGCTTTGACACAACCTCTGGGCTGAGTAGGCTCACAATGGGTCCTTCCAGAGGAGGGATGTCTGCCTCCTCCTTCAAATTTATCATCAATGGCTCAGAAAATCCTCCCGTGGATCCTTCATCTAGTTCCGACCAACACCAAGGTAAACAATATGAATTTTCACCCCTAGGTGCTCAATTTCAATCATGCATAAGAGGTTGCTTCCTTCCAAAAGCAACCAAGAATCCCCGAGTGGTTATTCCCATCAACCACTTCAAGAAATCTCACAAGTTCATGTAGAATCATGAAATAATCTGTAAATTCATGGGTATCTGGCCCACACAAAAAAATATCCTGCATTGGATCCAGATCAAATGGAAGTTGAAAGCCTCTTTTCATATTCGCTTACGAGCCAAGGGATTTTTCACAGTAATATTTGTAGATATGTATGATCTCAAGAAAATCTTGGATAGTGGCCCTTATTTCATGAATAGTGCTAGTTTATTCATGAGACACTTGGAACCCTGCTATAAACTAGAGAGGGAACAATTATTAGTTTCCCCCATATGGGTTTGACTTTACTTTGTTCCAGAGGAATTTTGGGAGATGGATATCCTGGAGTCAATAGATGATTCCATAGGAGACTTTTTCCAAGCCTTAGAGATCATAATACACCGACGATTTTCTTTGTATGCTTGGATTTGCATGTAAATGGACATATCTCAGCCTCTCCCAGAATCGGTGGAAATATAATAACAGGATGAGATCTAGTCTCATCCGTTTGACTATGATCATGCTCCATTCAAATGTAGAAGCTTCCATGAATATGGGAACCTATTTTCTGACTGCCCTTAATAAGATTTGGCTCCCATAACAGCTCCTTCCTCGGATGTATTTCAGGAAGTTTAGAGGAGACTTCCTCCTCCATGTAAAACCTCTCCATCCCAAGCTTTGACAAGCACTTCACAAGAAACCCCCATCCAACCTTTGGAGCCCGCTCAAGCAACCCCTATTCACCCCTCTAACAACTCTCAAGTGATTCCAATTCATCCTTTAGGTAATCATTATGCTCTCTTAGCAGATAAGAATGAACTAGAGTAACCAATGACACCTGTGGTTGTGGCTCAATCCCATGAAGTGATGGAAGTAGAGGCGAGGGTGGAAAAAATTAGGAATAAATATCCAAGTAAACGCAAAGACTTGAAGGAAAAGTCCAACAACAAATAAATCCAATAAGTCCTCACCCATGAACACAACATGTTAGAACACGATGTGAATATGGATCAACTCAACTCTTATGAAATGGTTATGGAATCCTTTTTGAATTGGGATAAATATGGATCAACGGATATCCCCTAATATTAATTGGATAAATTATGTTAAATCTACAAGCACTAGGAGAAACTCCAAGCCATTATGGATCTCCCCCCTTAAATGGATCTCTCTATTTGGGAAGATGACTCATTCACCCTACAGATGGAACCGAGCTCAGGCTCTAGGAACAAAGGAAGAAAGCCTAGTAGTGAAATGATGCAAGAAGCAGGGGCTATCTTAGTCAACTCAGGACAAACTAATGTCTTGATGGAATATTATATGCAATCCCTCGCTCCCCCCGCCCCGATGAAGATGCTATCATGGAATATAAGAGGCATTAACTCCAAGGGTAAGTTGAGATATCTAAAGGAATGGATTCAATTTGAGAAACCATACATTATAGTCCTATAAGAAACCAAAGTGACACAGGAAAGAATAAAATATATTGCTAGCAAGAGTTGGTCTCTCATGGAACATGCCACTAGATGTAAGGGGTGGTGCTAGAAGCCTAGGTATCCACTGGGATCCTCAATCCATATCCTTTGGGAACTGGATCATTGAGGACCACACCTTCTCAAACCAATTTGAATGTATAGGCTCCCCCGATAATGTTTAAGTAACCAAGGTTTATGGCCCTGCCCTTTTAGGGTCGAAAGCAGGTTTCCTTTGAAGCCCGCGGCACCTAAAGTAGATTTTGGGGGACACAGTGTTACAATTTTTTTTTTATCATTGTACTTTTACTCCCCGTTTCTGATCCTGGAGACCCCTAACAGTGACTCTTGTGTTTTTTTTCCATCATGAAAATATGCCTTCATGTCCTTTTCAGCACAATGAATAAACTATTTGATGTCCATTCCTGAAGTAGCTCCTTGTAAACCTAATTATCTGGAGCAATGCGCCCTCTCTATGTCTTGCTCATGTCGATGGCCTCTTTTTGGTCTAGGGATATGACCATCAGCACTGAAATTAGGATCAGACTCGCGTCGATCCTCTTTTGGGAAGTTTTCTAAAATTGGAATTGAAGCTTCGAGATCTGGAAGCTTCGTGGAGGAGATCTAGTTGTTTGTTCCTGAGGATAGAGCCAAGCTTCTTCCTTTGGGCTATTTGTTCCTACAAAAGTGGAACCACATAACCCATTTCCCCACATAAAGTGGATCCATGCTCCCTCCTCCTTTGTTATATAATGGATAGTCTCCCATAGCACTGCTAGTTAGAATAGAGATAGAATAACAACAGAGAGACATTTTGTTGCTATAGATATCGAGTGAGATTTGAGACCTTTTTCCCTCACATAAATTTGAAAGAGCACTGTGGAGATGTGCTTGGATTAGGACCCATCGAAGGAGAGTTGTGACATAAAGGGGTAGGTTGTAACTCCCCCTCTCTATTTTAATATAATAAGATTGGTTCGTGCTTTCCATTCTTGTCTTAATGTGTGATTAGATTCTTATTTTTCCTTGATCAGCTAAGTAGAGTGTATATGTAGTATGTATGTTATGCTTTCACGTTTGATGCTCTTTCATCCCTTGTGCATGTAACCAAGCACTAGTAGTAGCGAAGATCTGATGATGAAACACGAAGGACTAAAGGATTCAAACAGGAATTAGCATCAGATTGAGGTAGGCAATGTATTCACGATATTCATGCATTTACAATCTAGGAAAGTAGGTTTCTAATTATTCCCTATTTTTAGTAGACCCATCCTAGGGCTAGAGGGATCGTCTCTATCCGTAGGGATGGTTTTACTACATAATAAATTGGTGACTTAGCTGGGGAGTGCTAGCCTTTCATTCTCCTGTTTTCGAATTTTTTATTTCTTATCTTGTCTTTGATTTTTGTCGAAGGTCCATCTCCTTGTCTCTGTAGCCCCTGTAATTGATTACAAACCATTATATATCTACTAAAGTGATAATCCTGGTGTCAATTTGGAAAAAAAAAATTATTTTTTAATCCTTTCCTTAATCGGTGCTGGTATTGCTCTGACATTCGCGTCGATTGGCACATTATGCATTTTTCATAGTCGCGCTTTTACCCTTCCAGCACGGGTTGCAGCCTGAACAGTCACACTGATTCCTCTATATGTTTTTTTAGGTTTTTCTTCATCTGATCAGCTACTGAGTCTTATCATTTTGAATTTTTTTGCTTGTTTAATTGGCTCCCTTCCTTCTCTTTTTAGTGACATTTCTGGTTCAAATTTTTCACCTTTAGTTGTCTCTTTTGTGAAGCTATTGCATCTTTGTATTCCTAGGGTTTCTAGGTGTCCTCGGGCCATTTGAGTGGTTGCTTACTTTGTTGACTTCCAGAATTCTCATAGAATCAAATCCTGTCATACTTTTTAGGCTTGGTGTTTGATTGGTTTTCATCTTTTGGTTGGTTCTCACGGATAGTATTTTTTTCAAGTGTCAATTCTGAATGCATTTGAGACTCTATTCACCGTCAAGCATGGATTACAATTTCTTGTCTTCTAGCTAAAGTTAATTTTCTTTGAGTGATTGATCAGTGTGTGAATGAAGAGTGCTTTGTTTTGAAGAAAATGGTTTACGTTTCTCTTTGATTTTCAAAATATTTGCCTCTTGAATGCATGTTTGAGAGATCTCATTAGTACTCAAAGTGCTGCTGATTAATTCGCATTCTAAATTTTGCATTGTACTTATAAGAAAAATACAAAAATAATTTTTGTTTCATTTCGCTTTAGAAAATGAAAATTTCATTTCGAATCGCTTCTTAGTGCATTTAGTGAAAGGAAGGAAATTGTAAAAGTTTTGTTTCGCTTCTTAGTGCATTTAGTGAAAGGAAGGAAATTGTAAAAGTTTTGTTTCACTTTTAGATTTATTACTTGAAGAGAAAAGTGAATGTTGACTTATGCATTTTTTTGTTTCTGCATTGATTGTGTGAGTTTATATCTCCCTCATTAACGTAGGATTCACCAAAATGAATGGTTATTTTCTCATTTAGCTACTTTTTAGGGATTCAGATGACATTGGTAGGGCTTTGAAACCGAGACATAATTCAAGGTCAACCTTAGAATTTATTCAATCAATTTAAGCAACAATTGGAACGTAGCGAATCACATTTAGAGGTCTAGGCTAGAGACGTGTTCCAACGGCATTAAGCGTAGGAGCTGTTGCTAACAGTCTGCGATACAACCTAGGAGTGAAATCCCGTTCCGTGTATGGAAGTATATTGATGTATGAAAATTATATTTTGGGACGTTCTCATCGAATGGTTACACATCAGACAACACTACTACAGATTTGGCTTCCACGTACTATCACATATATTTTGGGAGACACCACTAGGCTGCAAACCTACCATAGGTAACTTAGTCGGCTTCCTTGTAAATGTGATACACTGAACACATCATTCGGGGAGATTGGTTGCTGTACGTTAAGTACCTGGTCATTTCTCTTTCATTTGATCACCAAGGTGTATATTGCAGTTCAATTTGTATATATATATAAATAAATTTTTTCATTTTTTCTAAAATTAATTACCCACGATCACATGGCTTACCTATTAGAATATTTCTTGGCCTCATCATGAGCAACTCCTTATAAAGATATTTTTTAAAGCCTTGAATTAATCATTCTCCTCTATTTCTTTTTGAGATAAGATCATCATGGATGAACCAACAAGTTCAGTTTCCTCTCTATCAACTCCTTCCGAAGGGAATTTATCACATGTATCTTCTGATTCTCCACCTTTGACTGGGAATCAAACTGATGAGTTCACTCTCGTTCTGAGTATTCAACCTCTCGCCTCTCGATATACACCTAATGTTCCAGTAGGCTACATTTCCTACCCTCCAAATCCATTATTTGATCCCATTGAAATCTCCCCTCAATGACCCTATA
This sequence comes from Pinus albicaulis, assembly GCA_034641835.2. Taxonomy (NCBI): domain Eukaryota; kingdom Viridiplantae; phylum Streptophyta; class Pinopsida; order Pinales; family Pinaceae; genus Pinus; species Pinus albicaulis. The sequence continues at coordinate 396,114,303 of CM076577.1, read as the reverse complement.
GTCCATACGATACACCTAGTGTATCGTTTGTGAATTTACCACGTCCATCTCGAAGCGCTACCCATTAATTCTAAGGGATAAGTTTCATGCCCCCTAGAGGTTTCAAGCACCATTAGTGGTGTAGATGAGACTACGTATGAGGGACCTTAATTCCCTCCCAAGGTTTTTCGTTATGTGATGACTCAAACTTCCTCCTAGCCGTACATTCTGTAAAATTACATCTCGTTGGGACACTTGATCTTGAATATGTCAAGTGGTATACCTTTCTATTACAATACTATTTTCCAGAATTCTAGAGTATCTGCCCTTGGTCTGAGAGCTTCCAGCGTAACCATTTCTATGCCTGCTCGAACTATAGTCATGCATACTTCTGGAAAGCCAATTGTTTGCATAGGTGTTTTGGTACCTCCTGTCAGTACTCCGATGTTGATCCCTTCGACTTCGGTTTCTAGAGGAGGTGCTACCCTATCAAATTTCTCCCAACCTATCATTAGACTATCCATGAGTGGATCTTTGACTTACATTCTAAATTTCTCTCAAGCCGATGGTAGCATTCCTCTGACTGTTGGATCATCTGGCCCAACAGGGCCTGAATATTATCAATATCAGCAATTTTTGCAAAGTCTTAACCATCAAAATTATCTCCCGTATGGTTCCCAATATTTTCAAGCTCAGCTAGTAAATCCTCAAATATTTTAAGGGCAATGTGGTGTCGAGCCAAAGGGTTACATCTATCAGCAAAGTTTTAACTATAGTCAAAATCGACCTTATGGACAACAAGGGCAACCTTTCATACAAACAACAGTGTCTTACATACAACCTAATCAACCTTTATTCCATCAAGGTAAATTTTCTTATTTTCATCAGGGACAACCTTCTGTTCAACTAGGCCAACCCCAATTTCAATAGGGTCAGCCTTTTGTCTAGCAAGGAAAACCCTCCATTCAACCAAATCTGGTCTTTGTTCAGCCAGGGCCTCAGGTACATCCTTGTCCCTAGTTACAACCTGGTCCTCAAGTAAAACCTAGTCCTTAGGTATAACCTGTCCCTCAGGTACAACCTGGCCCTCAGGTACAACCCAGCCCTCAGGTACAACCTGGCTGTCAGGTACCTGATGGTCCTCAGGTGCAACCTGGTCCTCAAGCACAACTTTTTCAGCCTCAATAACCTCAGGGTATGATCCAGAAACCCCAGTGAAAACCCTAGGGACATCCCCAGGGAAATCCATACCAAAAATTCCAACAGCTGCAAAATCTGTATGCTCGGAACTATGGCTAACCTGGAACTCAGTGGTCTTCTATAGGTCATAATCCATTTTTGGGTCTGTTTCAGGAATTAATACACTAAAGTTCTTGGGTTAACAACCTTCACATATCAGGGGCATGCCATTCAAGAAGGACTCACTTTAACCAACTTCTACACTGAAAACTAGATACTACTAGTTGCAGAACTTACTCAAAAGTCCCTCAGTTGATGTAGATCCCGTGGGGTGCAAACCCCCTGCAACACTTTGTGCTCTGAAACCTGTAAATCCATAAAGAACGAACACAAAAACCTATTTTTACAACATATACAGTTCCTAGATGTTAGTGAAAACCATGTACAATATCAAGAAAAAATTATAAAATGTTCAATTAACGATTATTACACATATATAAAGCATCATTAACACGTAAATCTTGGGAATAAGATGGCTCTTCTTATTGTGAATGACACATACAGTAATCAAAATGTGGAGAGATCCCCTAGATCCTGCCACAACCTTCGAGCATACCGTCCTCTAGAACCGTTTAGAACCGTCCAGCCCTAGCCTCACAAGAATTCTTCCAAAATGTGTGCACAATAGATGTCATATAGGGTGATGAACATCTCAAGGAAACAAGGGTTTCCTGAATATACCTGGGAAGTGCAGGAGGCACAGGAACATCAGACTTGAATAGGGCTCCAAAAGAGTATAATATCTATATATTTCCTCTCTCCCTTAGGCCATACCTTTGAAGGGATTTTATACTCCCTCAAATTATTTTATGCAATTAGGAGCAGTTGGGCCATGGGCTGGGGTGGTTGAATTATTGGAATAATCATCAAACCCGCCTGAAATATAGGGATTTTGTATATTTTTTAATAATTCAAAACGTATACGCAGATATCTATGAATGGAAATCCATATATACGAGGAAAAGTCTAGGCATAATCACGTATGTGTTTTAAGATACTGTTTTTGAGAAAAATATTCAAGTCTAGAGGAAAGGATGCCCAAGGCCAAAGTGTAAATAATCAAGTATATGAAGGTGAGAAATAACATTATAATAGATGCCCCATAACATATGAGGTCAAAATGGGTACATGATGGCCAAAATGTATTATGTGCATAGAAAGAACCTTGCAAGGACTAGAGAGGACTTCACCAAATTTCAGCCTACCAAAAGACTAGTGAGAGAAATCAGAGAGATAGCTCATGTATGAGGTAGGCATACCCATGCTCAGTAAAAGCATGTCCTCATATGGAATATAGAGTGGATCCAAAATGTATAAAAGTATAACTAACAAAATTTAAAGTACATAATGAATCATCTGATCACTGATCACTGCCTGGAAGTACAAGTCAAAATTAGGTCAAAGTATCACATATAGAAGATTGATCAATGATGTTGTAATAGGAATCTAATCATAAAAGTCACAGCCGAATCTCCAAGTACCAAATCATAAGTTGTGGAACAAATGGTACAAAATGCAACTAGGGAGCCAACATATAAGATGTTGTTGTGGTGAAACTGCAGCATATAAGGGTGTACAACAACACTGGAAAAAAACTGAAGAATATTTCTAAGTGAACTGAATCATGCTGATGCAAACTCGAGGTCTTCACCGATCACTATAGCACAATTCTACACAATGGGAATAAATGAGCTAAACTTGACCATGTGAGAAATTGTTTTATTACCGATCATTAATGTGTACCATTAACAAATGTGAGACAACCCACCGATAATGATAATGAGCATCAAGGTTCCCCAGTAAAATCCAACAAGTGTGAATAAATGAGTTGAAGTCAAACACTTGAAAGAATATACCAATTAGGAGGCAATGATGTATCCTCACTTTCGATGGCAAATAATTTGCTACTGATTACTGCAAACCCTAAGGTACTGACAAAAGGACTCTAGATCTTATTCCCAGAGCAATGAGTCGGAGTCGATGGGAAAATATCTGCTGGAAGGAAGGCATTAAGGCATCCCACATCATCCCAGTGTGAGTGTAACACACAGGCCAAAATTTGGAAGGAACCAGATGAAGTAGAGTGAAGTAACCAACCTGAAGTATGTTTCCGGCATGCACAAGATGGAGCTAGTGCATGATAGAAACCATTCGAACCAACCAATAATAAAAGCTAACAAAGAGGGGAGATATCCATCGAGAGGGTCAAATGGAAATCAAGGTACTACATGAATCCCAGGTGTGATAATGTAAGATGATGTCGAACACAAGGGAAACCACTCAGTCAAAGACCCATGATGATGATCAAATGCTAAGAACAAGGTCACCTATCAATGATGTAAATAGGGCCAGGGTGCAACTCTAGGTTTTCTCTCAGAGAAATATGTCGTCGTCGATAAGAGACAAACCTTCCAACAAGAAGTCAATGGAGACCTTCTCAAACCAGCATGAGCATAGGACCAAATATCTGATGTGATAAAACAAGACATTGAAAAGACCGAGAAGGTCGACTAAAAAATGAGTCAAGAGACACTGCAGATAGATTGACTCAGGTTAACTTCCCTTGAACAAAAGCACTAATCATATTGACTATGGCAGCAGATGATAACTTTGTATAATTTTGTCATGCAGGAGGCACGAACAAACCCTCCATATGATTGGAAGAGATAACCAACCGGGGGAGAGCTAACACATGGAACAAGGTTATGACCTCTCCTAAGTAAAAACTAAAACCATCCCAAATGAAGGAAAGACATAGTTATTTGTGTTTTTTTCAAGGGTGAAAAAATTGACACTGTAGCTGCCATGAAAATATGAAGTAATATCCCGTTGTCACTCTTTTTCACATATTTAATTTTTTTTGTTTTTCATATTCAAAGCCTGAAAAAAATAAAATAATGCTATAGTACAAAGGATAGAATGAGTATCATAAAATAGATGCACTAGTTCTGGGGATAGGAACAATCCTATGTGCAATGCAAGGAGGCGGAAATTGGTAAGTGATACTCAAAGGAGTGTTCCATCCATGGGTAGCAAGGTGTCAAGTCGTGGTAGCTAAGTGATTGCATGGTTAACTTGAACACAAATTTAAGGTCAAAAGATGGCTTAAACATTGAGTTCAAATGAAGCTAACTAAAGGCCAAGATCAACAAGTGGTCAATATGCAATGTAGAAATACAACTCGACAGCCAACAAAAGGGATCTTCTAGGGTAATGGCCAAAAAAATGGTAGCGAAGAAGAAGAAGAATGTAGCTTCAATGTATATGTCATGGCAGAAATAAAGAGGACTCCCGAGCCTACATATATTTCAGCATGGGTGACAAATGCTAGCGAGGAACTAACCAAGAAGCCCATGTAAAGGAAGGCTCTACCACCAAGTCATGATTTAAAAATCAGCAAGTGAAATAGGTTTAATACTCATGACAAGATGGGATCGACACTATGGAAAGTTATCAGAATGGAGCCTAGTATGAATAATGCAAGGGAAAGTAGATTCCCTAACCTATATGGCAGTTCAGAATCATATACCTACCATGATAGGTCAGCGGTCATGGATCCGAAGAAACCAGAAAAAATCTCAACTACAGTAAAATGTCCTTGAAATAATACCTTTCCAAAAACTTACAAGCAACACAGTTATACAACTTGAGACATATTTGAAAAATAAGCATAAAGAAATTTTGCAAAAAAAATTCAAATTCTAGGTATAAATAGACCATTTACCTCATATTTGGATCATTTTCATATTGCAGAAGTGGAGGAGTGACTTTTGGATCAAAAATTCCCCTTCTCAGAATAGGAGCCATCGACCGTCAAATCGCACTAAATTAGTCAGGTAGGCTCTTATTTTATCTTTGCCATCAATTTCATTCCATTTTAAGAGAAAAGTTTATAAATTTGACCGTAGGAAACATTTTTTTTGATGAAACCCTTTACGCATACGCTAGTTCGTTTAGACGAATCTGTGTATGATACGTGACTGAGTGTAAAAGAAGTCGCGTATGCGCAAACCGAAAATTTAAAAGATGGACCTAATGAATGAATTGATGAATTTTTGTAGGATTTCAATAAGTTTGAGGGGGAATGGGCATAGTACCATTGATAATGAAGTGATGGAGGATCAAAATTCGCTCGATATGCTTCGAAATTACAGATTTCTCAAATTCTTCAAAATGCCAAATATGAAAAGTAATGTTCAGTTTCTCCGAATGTTGGTAGATCATTGGGAACCGGAGGAAGATTGCTACATGATATATCAAATTCCTATATGCATAGAGGTGGAAGACATATATTTCATTACTGAACTCTCACGGAGAGGAGATCCAGTAGATTTGCATAGAAAGCCTTTTGGAGGGCTTACTGTGGAAGACTACGTCCAAGTCTATTGGGTAGAGGGGTCTCAAAAAGTAGGGAATCAGATTGCAATCAAATATTTGAAATAATTATACATGAAAATTCTCCTTTTTACCATCAGGAGGGTAGCAGGATCTTCTTCCCTACATCAGGCATCCAGGAATCAGATGAGTATTGCGGTAGAATGCTTGATTCACCTCTTTGATTGGTGCATAACCTTGTTGAGAAAAATGAAGAGACAGTTGAATTCGATCCGAAAGGGTCAAACTAAACATTTTCAATATGGAACCATATTACTGACATTCTTCTTGGAGAGGATTCTAGGGCTTTGACCCAAAGTGATCGCTACCATCAACATCCCCAAAGATCCACGAATAGCCCAATGGGATGACCTGATGAAGATACTGGGGGGATGTGAAGTTCCCCAAACCACATGGGATGAGGAGTTCTTCCAATGGTGGGAGAAAAAATTTATCATTGTGGAGTATTATCCCTATGCTGGGATGGATTTTCGCGGTGATCCATATCTAGTCCTTCTACCCGATGCAACATGGGGTGCAATCGGTGAGATTTCTATTTTTTATTTTTGATAATATGATTTTTTTTTGGATTTTTGCAAAATATGAAAATGAAAAAATATTTTTTGATTGGACTTGAATGAATTACAAGATTATGATGATCATGATGCAGATATGGGACCAGTCAGACATGAAGGCATAAGCGCCACAGAGGTGAGGCAGATGCTGAAGACCCAGGTAGGACCCTCCATGCCATTCAGAGGAACTTGAAGGGTTTGACTCGCCAAGTGCCTATGTCTGCAGTAGAGGACTTACCAAAGGCTATCTAGAGATGGGTAGTGGGAGTACCCTGAGACTGGGTGCAGTTATTTCGCCATGTAGCAACTGCTATCATCTTCTATAGGAATAGGAATGTTGGGCAGGGACCACAAGATTTGATATATAGATTTTATCGAATTATTGTAATATATTTTTGATACTGAACATGATAGGGCTTGTTGAGCCCTAAAATTGTCTTCTCTGTTGCAAACCTTCACTCCATTTCATCATTTCTTTATCACTTCATAAACCTAAAAATCAATGAAGAATGATTAATATTGCTTAAAGGTTACATACAAATGATTAACATATTGTATTTTCATGGTTTTTGCTATTTAATAATTTTTTACAATATAGCTACAGAATATAGACGTTCCATAGCCGATCAGGCATTCCACAACTATTTTTGTGGTTGAATATGTTCGAGGTGTCAGTTGCAGGATTGGGCCACATGGGTGTTTCTAGAATGATGCCTACATGGATTCTGTCCTACTCGTTCAGTCCAGATTAATAGAAAATGTGCCTAAACTCATGGTCAAAGGTGGAGTCAAAATATGTTATCCAAATGCAGTAGGACTCTTGATTTGAGTCTAGCAGTCCTATTAAAAGTCTAAATTTGAATAAGTAAGATTCCAACAGTCATATTGCAAGTCTAATTCGAATTAGCCACCTATAGCAAATATATCTCATAATAAGTTATGTAATTTCCCTTTAAATATTGGTTGTACAAGACCAAAAAGACAGTTTAGAAAAAGTATAGTGCAGTTCAGATTTTCAGTGAATACTCTGTTTTCCATACTCTATTTTAATAAAGAAGATCAGTCCTTTGATTTTGTTTTGATTACAACCTTGAGGAGTTAAAGGATTAATGTCGAATTGATAGCAGAGGGCCCCTGCTATTCGAAGAGGTTTTACATGTTTTCTAGATAAGTCATTTTTAATTCTGTTTTGTCATATTTCCTTACTTAGACTGCTTTCTGAAATCATAGCTTTTAGCATTATGTTTCATGTCATTTTCTTAGATAAAGGATCCTCATGATATTATAGTTAGTCTCTTTCTCAAGCTCTTCCAATACATCTCTATTAAATGAATGGGATTCAATTGTAATATTCTGAGTTATTAGCATTTCATTTTCTGTTATTTAGTTAAAAATAATATCCTCATTATGTTACAGTTAGTCTCTTTCAAAATCTTTTCCAATAAACGTCTAATTCACGAATGAGACTTAGTTGTAATATTTTGAGGTATTGATTGCTTTTCTTCATAGAATATCCTTATCACATTATGATTAATCTCTTACAAAAGCTCTTCCAATAAACCTCTAACTCATGAATGAGATTTAGTTGTAATGTTATAATTTGTTTCAACATTTCATAGGAGATCCTTACTACATTATAGTAATCTTTTTCTCAAGCTCTTCCAATAAACCTCTATCAAATGAATGAGATTTCACTGTAATGTTCTAAGTTACCATTTGTTTCAACATTTCCTTTTATGTTTTAGGAGATCCTCATTGCATTAGAATTAATCTTTTTCACAAGCTCTTCCAACAAATCTCTAACTAAATGAATCACATTAAGTTGTAGTGTTTTTAGTTACTTTTCATTTCATGAATTTTCATTTAGAAGCTGTAATATCCATGTATTAGGACTCTTCGTTTCCATCATTCTCTAGTTAGAAACAAAACTTGCAAATAAAATCTATTTTAATTCATTTATTAACATTTCCTTTCCTCCCTCTTGACATAGATTTAACTTCATCTTTTTAGCATAGAGTAGCATACTAAGAATCAAAAATAAAAACCCCAAAACATCAATAAAACACTAAAAACAATGAAGTAAGAAAAAGGGATACTTAGGCACATATAGTGCATTACACTTCATCAATTTACTAGCCGTGGTCGATAATTTATGTTAACAATTTAGGACACTAAATTGACGAAACATTTTGGCACCGTTGCCGAGGAAGTGTAACTAAGTAATCTTAATTCTTACATTAAAAAAAAAAAAAAACTTTGATCACCTACCACATCCACTATATCATGTGGTGCAGTGAGAGCCACACATCCACATCATGAATTCATATTTTTGCAGGTAGAAGAAGAGGTGACAAAGGAGGTTGAAGAAATGGATGGAGATGCTGACAATGAGGAAGATCCTTTTGGATTTCCCATTCAAGAAACTGATATCAATGTTCAAATGAAGAACATTCATCCATATGTACTTCGTAACTTCAAAGGTATGATATCAGAAGACACATAAACCTTTCTTTTTAAATTTGAAATCATTTGTAGATGTTATGGCTATTCATTGCACATTCAAAAATTGAATTTGTTTCCAACAACATTGAAGGATAGAGCTCTTATATGGTTCATGACTTTAGGAACAAATTCTATAAGGACATGGGATGATATGAAAAGAGTATTTTTGGAAAAATTTAAAGATTTAGAAATGAATTCTTTAAGATGAGCCAAAAATATGATGAAAGCCTAGAAGATTTAGTGGAAAGATTTACCTATAATATCAAAAGATCTAGATTGCATAATTTAGGATCACACGCATTAAAAACTCTCCTACTAAATGCTATAAAGGATGAATGGATTGACATTCTTAATATTGTGGGAAAAGGAGATGTCTATCAATTGTAGTTTCAAGAAATTTGTGACCTATGTAAGAACATATCAAGAGGAAAAACAAAGTATGTAAGATCCCCTCAAGATCCATTTATGGCAAGAGTAAGTAAGTCGGCATCAGGATTGGTAAGTCAAATTGAACCTAACATTCTTGGTAATTTAAATGAACAAACTGACATGCTAAGAATGAAAAACAAGAAGAAAGTTGCTTTATTTATATTTTTCCCTAAATATATAAAGAAACATACTTTGCATGAATGTCCACTTGATAACATTAAAATGTGTAAAATTTGTGCAGGAATACTTACTGCTGAAGATTTCCCATCATTACCAGGGTTGAAGGCAGTTTACCAGAATGATAATGGAGCAAATCAAGCACAAGAGAAACTTTGTTATGTAGCTCCAACAGGACTATGGCAGCCCCATCAACCCAATATGATCAATATCCTTATGCACAGTTTCAAGGTTATGTAAAATAATCTCAAGGTAATTGGAAAACACCCTTGCCTTGGCAACCTTGGAAATCTCAATACCAACCTCAAAACCAACCTTGGAAACCTTGGCCATCTCAATCCCAAATTCAAAATCAATCTTGGCAACAAATTTGGCAAAGGCCTTACAAAGGAAATCCACCATATCCTCAATATTTCCTTCTCTATCCTCAATACCATCATCAATGTTATCGATACCATTTACCTCCACCACAACATCAATATCACCCTCATTTGACCTCAACTCGACCTTTCGCATTATCATCCACACAAGCACCCCAAAGATCCTTTCCCACTCCACTACATGCACAACCATTTCATATCCCCAACAATAAAACACCTCAATCAACTTACAATTCTGAGTTATTGAAAAATGATTCACCAGCTATCATTGAAGAACAACAACCAAAAGAAGAAGACTCAGATAAGGTCCAAGAATCATGGATTTCTATCGATAAAGAGAAGTTATTGGAACAATATATTGGAAATTTTCATAATTTCCTATCACTAGATTCTAGAAGTGAAGATCACATCTCTAAAGACTTGCATGACATGATGGCAGGAAGCCAAGGAATACAAGATTACATTGAATCTTGGTTCATGAGAGTCATCAGATCCCAATGCTCAATTCTTTAGTATCTTCTGATATCATCTCAATCAAGGCAATTGGTCTCTCATATATGGGTACATATCAAAGAATATATTTCAAACATGCATATGAGTTTATCTATCATCTTATTACAGACATGGTTCCACTGGAAGTATTCATATACTTGAATAAGATTTCTTTTTCAAGTAGAGTAGGACATATTAAAAAAAAAAAAAAAAGTAAAGAGAAAAATAATTCCTATTGTGAAAATCAGCTTGCTCGTGCAATTGGACATGAGTTTTGCTTGAAAACCAAGAAACTGGCGAGAAAATTTCACAATAAGTTCTGCAATTTCATGATGGTTTCATTATTTTATGGTTCTTCAAATAATTTTTGGTTCTATGCTCGAGTTGGATGATGTGGAATTCCTTAAGGTCCACCTTCCAATAGATCTTGTCCCATTGACCTCAACACTTTATCTGGGATCAAGATCAGAGATTATTTGGAGTGCCTTGGAGCTTGCATACATCAATGGCAAGCCTCCTTGTTGATAACAATGAGAATATAACAATGTTTCCTGATTGTCAAATCTTGCAGGCAACTCGACTTCAACACATTCATTCGTCCCTGTCAAGATGCACTCAGGTACCTTGACACTCATTTACATTATCAGTGATTTTTCTCCCATTGGTTAATGATTTTCATCATTGATCCATAATCTAATGATTTCTTCCCATGCTTGACTTCGACACATTCATTCGCATGGTAAGAACTGTACCTTGAATTTTGGCTTCGATGAAGACTAATGGTTTTATGGAATCAACAACAAATTGTAGCAGCACATTTTATTAGTTTCTTGTAGAAACATGTTCATCTTTTTTTCAATTCAACAACAGCTACGGAAAGTGGCAGTTTCTGCAGCTATTGCTATAACATACTGTTTTTGTTTTTGCAACTTTTTCCAGAGAGTTTTGGCGCAAATATTGCAAGAGATTGGAGCAGAAATAAACAATTCTGAGCTTCTGGGTTTTCTCAGAATATGATAAATTGAGTAAGACATCGACAAAATTAAAAAATAATTAATTTTGAAGGACATTTCAGCTGGGTTTCTAAGGCAGATTTTCATTTTTCAGCATTATGGACAGATTAGGACAGATTTTGGTATTTTTGCACAGCAGCGCCTTTTGTTCATCAAAATGAAATTATGAAAGCATGTGACAGTAGAAAAGGTAAAAATACATAGTTTCCTTTTCAATCACTCAATTCAACCTTAAAATGAGTTCGTGGCGTATTTTCTTTTTTTTTGCAACCTTGGGCAGCATGAAGGGCAAAACAGGGCAGAAATTGATTTTATCATAACTTTCAAACCGTGCATCCGTTGGTCTTGAAATTTTTACGGTAAATTTGCTGTGGTAGGATAAATAAACACAAAAAATTTCAGAAAATTTCAGTTTGTATTTTTCAAGAAATTGGCCACTTTCAGCTATAGCGATTTCTCATTTTCGGGAGATCCGTGCAACCAATGGCTGAGATTTTTTATTCCAAAGATGCATAATAATAATGGTAACAACCTTGAAAAAATTTAGAGAATTTTGATGTACCATTTGAGAGAAATTGAAAAATTCATTTCATTTTACAATTCCACTCCATCTCACTCCACTTTCACTCCATCTCACTCCACTTTCATTCCATTTCACAAGTCATATTCCACTTTCACTCCATTTCATTTCACATCCATATTCAATAGCCATAATTCATTTCTTTTTATAGATTACATGTTGCAGCCACATCTTATTCAGTAGTTCTGACACAATTGTACAGCTACAAAGAGATGTGATTACAGGAAATTGAAGGATTTTGTTTTGAAGACCAACATGCTAAAGGAGGACCAAAGGAACAACATCAAGCACAAAAATTAACAAGGTCAAAATTCTGAGGTAAATTGTGAAAATTGTTTTAATAGAAAAAAGTTAAAACATGAAATAGATACAATGTGTATAATCATATGTTTCCTAATCAACCTATCATTTGAATTGATTAACATATATTGGCCATATCCCTTATCCAACATTCCATAACAGTCCTCATTAAAAACTTGATTAATGACTAACGGTCATAATCACAAACGTAACCTACTAGTCCACGTCTCCTTAAGATTTTATCATTCACTTATTTCACCACAAGTTCATCATAAATTCTCCATTAGATCCGTAGCCACTTCATTTTCCCTCATAGCTTAATTACGTCTATCCATTCACCTCCATTACACTTTGCAGCCAATTTATCTTTAAGCATAGGAAAGTAAATATGAAGGGTAAGATAGTTTGCACAGGTGAAGAATGGGTCTAATTGTTAGAACAGAGCTGGTAGGAGTCAAGTATTTGGAGGGATATCCACAAGTCAGGGAGCTACTACAACAAGCAGGATGGTTGAATTTTATAAAAAAATTGATGGCTTCCGTAAGGAGATTACAAAAGAATTTGCTAGATCTTTTGATGGAGCATAAGTAGAGATTGGAGACATCAAATTCACAATAACAGAATCATTTTTGGCTGAGGCAAAAGGACTCACAAGGCAAGGAGAATGGTGGTTCAAGAACAAGGAATTTCATAATGAGTCTTGGAAGGAGATACTGAAAATCTAGGTATGGATGTTTCAATCTTTAGAAAAGGAATTCCAAGAACTGCTTTGAAAAGTAAATGGAGAAATATTCTGCTAATTTTGCAAAAAATTATAACATGTGAAGGTAGATTTGGTACAATGTATGTTTATCATATCAGGCTGTTGATTAATTTCTTAAAAGATGGGGAAATAAATCTACCTTTATTCTTGATTAATAGCCTGAAAAAAATGGCTTCCAATGTTCAGAAAAGAGTCTGATTTCTAGAAACTACTCTACACCACCATGGTCTAGTTAAAATTCTGATTGAATTCCATATGAAGAAAATAGGAGATAAGTAGGAAGATTTTATACGAAGAAATCATTTTCAAGAGTTAGAGGAGACATAATCTAAAGAAGAAACTGTTAGGAGAAGCAAGAGAAGAAAAAATGGTAAGGCTGTTAAAATAAACATGATACATCATCACAAGAAGAGAGTGAAGAATTGATTTCTGAAAATTTGGAAAAAATTAGGAAACAGTTTAGGGTTAAGAGAAAAGAGAAGATAACAAGAAAATATATTGATGAAGGAAATGAAAATCCACCAAAGTTAAGGAGAATTTATAGACTCAAAGGAATAATGAAAAAGACATTGGTCAAGAACACAGGAATTATAAATATTGAAGATGAAGAAATTCCAGTTCAAACACCAGTTGACAGATCTCTTTTACATCAGTTTGAAGAAGACCCTCATAGAAGAACTCCTGATATAGACCCAGTTCAATAGAAAATCTATGACTATGAGGAATCTTTGGAAAAAAAAGGCCTCAAAAAATCAAGGAAGATCCCTCAGTCCACAAGAACCTCCAATAGAAACCTTAAGAAAATATAACTATGAATTGGAGATATTGAATGGACATATAAAAAATGAGAATGAAATCTTGAGAGAACAAATTAAATTGAAGAATGCTATGAATGATACTCTCACTCTACAATTTTATACATTGCACAAAGAAAATAGGAAGCTAAATAAGAGAAATAAGAAACTTAATAGGGCCCTCATAAATCTCAAGTTCAAATTATTCATGAGAAAACCCAGAGTGACACTGACCACCAAAAGAAGAAGAAAGATAAGGCTGGACGTTCTAGCAGAGGTTTCAGAGCACGTGGAATAAAATTTTGATGGAATTGCATGATGGCATGCAAAAGTTTTGTAGTGGGGGTATATTGAGCCCTAAAATTGTCTTCTCTGTTGCAAACCTTCACTCCATTTCATCATTTCTTTATCACTTATTAAACCTAAAAATCAATGAAGAATGATTATGATTTATTAAAGTTTACATAAAAATGATTAACTTATTGTATTTTCATGGTTTTTGTTGTTTTAAAATTTTTTGCAATATAGCTACATAATACAGATGTTATGTAGCCGATCAGGCATTCCACAACTATTTTTGTGGTTGAATATGTTCCAGGTGTCAGTTGGAGGATTGGGCCACATGGGTATTTCTAGAATGATGCCTACATGGATTCTATACTAGTCACTCAGTCCACATCAACAGAAAAACGTGCCTAAACTCATGGTCAAAGGTGGAGTCAAACTATGTTATCCAAATGCAGTAGGACTCTTGATTTGAGTCCAACAGTCCTATTACAAGTCTAAATTCGAATTAGCAAGAGTCCAACAGTCCCATTGCAAGTCTAATTCGAATTAGCCACCTTTAGCAAATATATCTCATAATCATTTATGTAATTTCCCTGTAAATATTGGTTGTACAAGAACAAAAAGACAGTTTAGAAAAAGTACAGTATAGTTCAGATTTGTAGTGAATACTCTGTTTTCCATACTCTATTTTAATAAATAATATTAATCCTTTGATGTTGTTTTGATTAAAACCTTGAGGAGTTAAAGGATTAATGCCGAATTGATAGCAGAGGGCCCCTACTATTCCAGGAGGTTTTACATGTTCGCTAGATAAGTCGTTTTCAATTCTGTTTTGTCATATTTCCTTACTTAAACTGCGTTCTGAAATCATAGATTTTAGCATTATCTTTCATGTCATTTGCTTAGATAAAAGATCCTCATAATATTACAGTTAGTCTCTTTCTCAAGCTCTTCTAATACATCTCTATTAAATGAATGGGATTCAATTGTAATATTCCGAGTTATTAGCATTTCATTTTCTGTTATTTAGTTAAAAAGAAGATCCTCATTATACTACAGTTAGTCTATTTCAAAAGCTTTTCCAATAAAACTCTAATTCGCGAATGAGACTTAGTTGTAATATTGTGAGTTATTGATTTTTTTGCTTAATAGAAGATCCTTATCACATTATGATTAATCTCTTTCAAAAGCTCTTCCAATAAACCTCTAACTCATGAATGAGATTTAGTTGTAATGTTATAAGTTGTTTCAGCATTTCATAGGAGATCCTTACTACATTATAGTGATATTTTTCTCAAGCTCTTCCAACAAACCTCTATCAAATGAATGAGATTTCACTGTAATGTTCTAAGTTACTATTTGTTTCATCATTCCTTTTATGTTTTAGGAGATCCTCATTGCATTAGAATTAATATTTTTCACAAGCTCTTCGAACAAATCTCTAAATAAATGAATCAGATTAAGTTGTAGTGTTTTGAGTTACTTTTTATTTCATGAATGTTCATTTAGAAGTTGTAATATCCATAGATTAGGACTCTCTGTTTTCATCATTTTCTAGTTAGGAACAGAACTTGCAAATAAACTCTATTTTAACTCATTTATTAACATTTCCTTTTCACCCTCTTGACATAGATTTAACTTCATCTTTTTAGCATAGAGTAGCATACTAAGAATCAAACATAAAACCCCAAAACATCAATAAAACACTAAAAACAACGAAGTAAGAAAAAGGGATACTTAGGCACATATAGTGCATTACACTTCATCAGTTTACTAGCCCTAGTCGATAATTTATGTTAACAATTTAGGACACTAAATTAACTAAACAGGGCTTAAGCCCAAATTTGTAGGATAGATGGGTCCAGATTTTGTATATTTTTGAGCACTCTGATAATATATATATATATATATATATATATATATATATATATATATATATATAT
This sequence comes from Pinus albicaulis, assembly GCA_034641835.2. Lineage (NCBI taxonomy): Eukaryota > Viridiplantae > Streptophyta > Pinopsida > Pinales > Pinaceae > Pinus > Pinus albicaulis. Next base: position 396,098,475 of record CM076577.1, on the reverse strand, counting down.
ATATATACAGTGATTTATGTGATGCAATGACTCAAATGTTTGAAAAATAGATGATGTATTTGATATGTTGATTAAAATTTTGAATGATTAATATGCCAATCAATTTATTTATTATCCAATAAGTCTTCCATCCAATTATCAACTCGAGGAATATAAATGAATGTTACGAATTGAAATGATCTCTGTAAAAAATGAACCCTAAAAAACAATCAGTGCAAAAATGGGTCTCAAACCCGATATGTGTTGTTCAACTGTGAAACCACCAGCTGTGAATCTAAGAACGCTACTAATGAATCAACACCCGAAGATATTGCTTCCAAGAGTAGATAAACCACTGCAGTGTATTCTACTATGTTTTTTGAAGTAGGACCAATGCAGAAACCTCTTGAAACCAACAACTGACCGGATGGATAATGAAGTACCCAAGCTACGGAAGCCAAGTTCCAGGTATGTCTACTAGCACCATCAGCGAAACCAAAATGAATCATGACATCCAACACAACCTGCCCAAGCAGATGAAATGCATCATAATCACATCAAAAACTAAAAACTCAGATATGTACAATATATATATATATATACAAAATCAAGATGCAAGGCCAAAGCCTAGGCACAATACTTTTTCAAATAGAGCCCATTTCTGGGCTTTGCCAACTCATTCCCATGAAAATCAACCAAGACATAAGCTCTTTTTTTGAGGACCTTTTTAATGATGAAGGGGCCATACCACATAGATTTAAACTTTTCTGCTCCTAGGGCATCCTTCTCTTGTGCATAAACCAAGACAAGGTCTCCTTCAGAGAAAACCCTAGGTTTGATCGCTTTATCGTACTAAACCTTAATCCGTTTCTTATGTGCCTCATTCATCGTGGTGGCATCCCAATGCTGCTCATTGAGATGTTCAAGGTGAAGGAGATGTTCTTCAAGATTGGAGGTGTCAGGAAGAAGCTCTACAACTAAATTAAGAGAAGGAATTTCACATTCAATGGGAAAGATAGATTCCAACCCGTAAGCTAGTTGAAATGGAGTAAAACTAGTTGTAGTTTTGACAAACATCCGGTATGCCCAAAGTGAAAGATACAACATAATGTGCCAATTGGATTGAGATTTATCAGTTGTCCATTGAAGAATGGTCTTCAAGGAGTTTTTACTGGCCTCCACTTGCCCATTGGATTGAGGATAATATGGAGATCAGTGCTCCTGCCGAAAACCTAATTTCAGAGCCAACTTAGCCATCATGCTATAATGAAATTACTATCATGATTAGTGACAATCTCTTTGGGAATACCAAAGAGAGAAATTACTTGATTGAAAAGGAAAAGAGTTGTTGTCTCACCATCATTCCCAAAAGTAGGCATAGCCTCAACCCACTTCATAAAGTAGTCTACGACTACAATAATGTACTTGTGACCTTTAGTCAATGGCCGGTTACAAGTAGTATAATCAATACACCACTTTGTAAAGGGACCGACAATGATGACAGGAAAGAGTGGAGCTAGATGAGTGCGCATATTTCAAGTGTAAACCTGACATGGATGACACTTTTTGACCGCTTCCATACAATCTTTGAAAATTGAAGGCCAAAAATATACTGCACGGAGAATGTTTTGGGCTATAGCAAGCCCTGATAAATGACCACCATAAGCTCCACTGTGGAAATAATTCAACACAACATCAGCTTCTTCGAGATTTAAGCACTGCCTAAGGATTGAATCAACCTCGTGATGATATAAAGTGTCACCAATGATCAAGTAACCTTTAGCCAAGTGACGTAACTTACGACGCTCACCTTTCAAAAAATTTGATGGAAACTTTGCAGTATGGAGATATACTATGAGATCTCCATACCAAGGATCCTATGAAGAAATGAGAAAAATATGCTCATCCGAGAAGGATTCATCATAAACTGTCTCTTCTCCACAGGGAAACTCAGAAATAAATTCCATAAAAACCAATGATTTCTTGGACTTGGCAGACATAAACTCAAGATAAAATTCTTGCAAAATCAGAATCCGTCGATTGTATTTTCCCCCAATCACTTTCCTGTTGGGAACAAATTGAAATGGATTAACTACTGCCAAAACATAGGTTTTTTGAAGAAGAACAGAATGTCTGAGCTGCTACACAACATGGACAAGTACCAAAGCAAGCTTTTATATTGGAGAGTATCAGATTTTAGGTTCTACCAGGCCTCGACTAAGGTAGTATATAACATTCTCTCAAAGGGCATCGTCTTCTTGAACCAGAACCATACCAATGGTAGATTCTGCTGCCATGAGGTAAAAAATGAAATCTCTGCTATAATCAGGTGGACATAGTAGAGGTGGAAAGGTCAATGCTTTTTTAAAAGCATTGAATGAGTGCTGAGCAAATTCATCCCAAAATAATGGAACTCCTTTCTTTAATAATTCCATAAACCCTTTTGTAATCTCGGCATAATTTGTGATAAATCTCTGCAAAAAAATAGCTCTTCCTTGTATACTTTGAAGTTGATGAATTGAATACGGGGGAGGTAACTGAAGTATTGCCTCAACCTTGAAGGGATCTACCCGAATCCCTTGCATAGACACAATAAATCCCAACAACCAAACATATGTGACTATGAAAACACACTTGTTCAAATTCAACCAGATTTTGTAATACCGCCATCATTCAAATACTTGACAGAGGTGAGAAGGATGATCAATTATCTTACGAGAAAGAGTAGCTAAATCATCCAAATATGCCTCGATGATATGATTGAAGTTGTGGAAGGCATAAGACATAGCCTACTAAAAAGTAGCTCCAGCATTTTTAAGGCCAAAAGGCATCTTCTTGTAAGAAAAGGTACCACAGGGATAGATAAACACAGTCCTATGCTGATCTTCTGGATGGATAGTAATTTGATTATATCTGGAGAAGCCGTCCATGAAGGAGAAAATATCATTTTTTGCACACACATTGATAATCTAATCTATAAATATTTTTGGGTAGTTATCTTTAGGACATGCTTTATTTAGGTCCCTGAAATCAATGCAAACTAGAATTGCTCCTTGTTTCTTGTCCATAGGAACTAGATTCGAAACCCATTCTGCCAAAGGAACAAGAAAAATGAACCCTCCCTTAAGCAGCTTCTCCACCTCATCTTTGATAGTTGATGCCTTCCTAGGTTTGATTGGATGAAGATTTTTCCTAGTAGGCTTAGCATTTTCATACACCTTGATCTCATGCTAGACAATAGATGGATATATACCTGATATTTCCTCATAAGACCAAGCGAACACATCCCTAAACTCTCGAAAGAGATCGGTATAAATTTGAACCTTTTTAGGGGAACATTAAGCTCTAATGAAAATGTTCTCGATAACATTGGGATTTTTGGAAATGTTCACCGAGATAGTAGGTTAAATCACAGCCATGTTCCCTTTAGAAAAAACCTATGCTAGTGCTATAGGGTTTAGGACTGGATGAATAGAACTAGAAGACTGAGGGCTGGGAAAAATTTATTCAACTTTACTCAAATCTAGTAGAAAAAAAGATCGACGATGGAAATCATCCCATGGTCTCTCTACACCAATCATTGCTTCTAGGATGGCCTCTTCAGATGGAAGAGTAGTATCAAGACAATATTGTGCTAAAGATGGACTAAGAGTCCAAGCCGAAGCCACATCTCCATCCAATTCCTCCGGTGAAAGAGAAACTAGGATGGATTATGTAGAATCAACAATAGATTTATAAGCAATCTTAGATGAAGACATTGGAAATTCCATTCCACCCACTTGAACTTCTGCTAATGTGGAGGTAGGAGAAGGTAAGGTCGGAGGGTCCAAAAAATAATGAGTTTTAAAGAACTCACATCAAATGGGAGCCCTGGAGGATGAAATTGCATTAATATGAACTGATGGAGGTGGAAGATCAAAGTACCCATCAAAGAAGAATACATTCCAACCCCAAAATTCTCAACAGGTTCCTTGGTATTATCCACCAAAGGAACAATTGAGTTAGAAGATGCATCATGATCTATAATAGAACAATCCAGTTGGTCAATTGTGATGATTCTCCCTTCGTGAGGGAAACAAAAAATATGAAGTAAAGAGGATGCAATGGCATCCATGTGATAGATCCAGTTTCACCCCAATAGAAGGTTATAGTCTAAGCTTGCATTGACTATCTCAACTTCAATATCAATATTTTTTCCCCCATCATAGATGGGCAAAGACAGAACAATACCATGCAGCCTCTGAGAATGACCGTCAAACGCAGTCAGAAGAGTAGCTAAAGGAACAACTGTGGGAGATCTAATAGCCTTCCAACATGCAAGAGAAATTACACACGTGGAAGCACTTTCATCAACAAGCGTTTGAAAGATATTACATTTTCGATAACTCGATCTAATATGGAAATCCATATGATCAGGGAGCCTCTTTTTAAAATTAGACATATCAAAGGTAATCATAGGAGAGTGTTTCGGATCTACAACCCTAATATCAATGAGCAAAGCACTTCGATGAGCAGGACAAGGTTGGAGCAACTCTAATGCAGACATAGCACAAGGGCTCCGGGCTATACCTCCTACAATGGAGTAGTTTTGAGTAGCCTTGGCATTTGGATTAATCGTTGTGCATTTTGAATATTCTTTCAACATCTCAGGTATAGGCTCAACATTAAGCTTCATAATATGAAGTGGTTCAACACTATCAAGAGTACCCTTAGCTTTTGAAGACTCAGTTTCGCTATAATCATGAGATCGCGTAGCGATATCTACGTGAGCACTCGTCATATATATGTTTGATGAAATTTTCCCTTCCTGGCTACCCCTAGAGGGAGCCCCAGTATTTTTATTTGTGCCAACAATCAACTACTACACTTGGGGAAAATGATTTTTTAGTACATCTTGGGAACTAGAAGAACCTTGTTGAGCGAACAAGTGTTGCACATCCTTAATTTTAGAGAAAAGGTGCATAAGATGGTCTCCAATGCATAATTCTCATGGAAAATTTACTTTCCGCTTATTGTCCTTTTGACCCTCTCCAACATTGTCATTGGTTTTGTTCGCATTCTCGTTCCCATCCTTGCCTTTCTTTTTGTTATTCCGTCCTTTCTTTTTCCCATCAGATTGTTGATTTCCTTTGGGGTTAGAATTTTGGACAACATTAATTTTCAAGGACTGAGAAGGGGTAGACACTGAAGGCACAACCTAACCAGAAGAAGCAGATTGAATAGAGAACTACTGCAAATGACTAAGTAGGTTAGCTACACCGCTATCGATCGACCCAATAAGCCCATCACCATGAGGATCGGTTTTAGTTTTGGACAAGTCCAAATTGGAGTGAGGAGCATCTCACAGCATTTTATTGAGGACCCCAGACTGAGAATATATCAATTCCAATTGCTGAGCCCTAAAAATAGCCTGCTCTTTAGAAAATACCCTTGACATGGATACATCTTTAGAAATATCTGGCTGTAAAGACTTCAAAAACCATTCTAGAAGGAATTCATTTGGAATATGGGCTTTAATGAGCTTCTTCCTTCTGCGTCATTCCTGAATATGATCAGAAATGTGAGTTGCCTTATCCTACTAAAAATTAGCCAGGACGTCAGTCCCAGCATCATAATGAATAGGAAACTGAAAGTGGTTTAAGAACATAGTAGCCAAATCTCAAAAACTGGAAAAAATACCCCCAGTTAACTCAATATACCACTTGGCAGCATTTGAAGTTAAGGTGCGTTGAAATAACCTCAACCTAATTTAATCGTCAATTAAGGAGTTGGATGAGCACCATAAATGGAAAGTGGTGATGTGATCTGCCAAATCCTCCCCATTCTTCCCTTCAAACTTTAGAATGTCTGAGGGGAGTTTGGTGGGGACTGGAGGCCATACAGGACTATATCGAATTGGATTGTTAGTCAATTTCAAAAAATTTAGCAAGTTTAACTTTGCCAGAAATGGTAACCAAGGAGGAGCCTGGGAATTCCGTCCTCCAAAGGAAGGATTCCTAACGTTCTGAAAAGAATACCTTGGATTTGTTGAGGCACCAGGTTGCCAAAATTTGTTCGTAGAGAATTATGGGCCATAGGAAAATCCTTATGACCCAGCATTCAGAGAAGGACCCCCCCCCAAAACATAGAATTACTGTAAACAGAACCATTTCCCCCCACCGAAGTAGTTAATGGAGAGGAAACCCCTTGATAAGGGTTCCAAGCATTTGCAAATGGGGAAAAATCCTGTGAAGTACTAGATGAAAGGAAATGAGCACTTGCTTGCTGACCAGTGAGAAACTAATTCCCCGCTCGCATCGTCGCAAAAAAAAGTTCCAACCTATAAAGGTATTATAACTTTGACCTATAGACCATGGATTGAAACCCTGGGTCTGAGAAGTGAAAGGTAAATATCCTAAGGAAGCGGTCAAGTGAGGTATATGCACACTCCTAAAGGGGAACCCTCCAAAATAAGCTAATCCACTAGCCATATAAGGCATGGGTGCAGATGCAGTTGAAGTAGCAGAAAAGGAGAAAGAAGGAATCCCATTAGTGGGCATCCCAAAAGGGAAGGGACCAAATTATGAAGCATGTGCCTGGGTGCGACCAGAGCCAAACATAGAAGTACTAGAAGTGATCATAGATACAGCAATAGTGCCCCCTCCTTCTACTGAAAGAGGGGTTTGAACACTTGCAGCACTCACAACTGAAGCTATGTTCCCAATCGTGGCCATCGAAAGGTGCGAATATGAAGGATAAGGACTTGTGGATCTCTGAGACTCGGGTCTGATGTACTGAATGATGAAACGATGATCAGTAGGAAGAGGAGATGGAAGAGACTCAGCAGGCTGAGGAACTTCTTCTACATTTACTTCTTCTACAGGAAATAAGACTCTCGAGATGAGTGATGCACTCCTCTCTGAACTGACACCAACACCAGAACCACCCACAGAAGCAACAAGCCCTAATGGAGGATCTCTCTCTGGTACATCTGAAACCACTGGGTAAAAATCACCCTCCAAATTACTCTTATGCCTTCTTGAAGAAGGCTTGGCACTCGCGGGAGACAACCCACGAAGCCTCCTTGATCGAGGAGGCGATCGATCGGCCCATTTAATAGATTTATATTAAAATAAAAAATGTGTGAACCTAGAAAATCTAGGAGCAAAGAGAACTCTGTAAAAATTTCCTAAGATCCAGCCAAACAAGAAACTCTCAAGTATTTCCGCTCCGGGTGATGAGGATAGGACACCAAAATATGAGAAATAGAAATAAGAGGACCTTCCGAAAGTAGTCTGGGGAAATTACGACCCAAATCCACTAGTGAAGGTAAAATAAACAGTTACGTTGACCTCCTAACCGTAGCCTTTGCTGGTGCAAGTACCCAAGCTTCACAAGGGCACCCTCCAAAAGTACTGATGGAAGTGATGCAATGTTTGCCTCAGGTACCATGGGTATCCCCCCCCTCCGTAGTCACTTGTGTGATCCCTAGGATAGGAAATTATGGACATCTACCTCAGGTACCATGGGTATTCCCCCCTGCAGTCACCTGTGTGATCCCTAGGATAGGCAACTATGGGTACCAATCCATACCGGCAGTTGGGCGAAACGGTCTTAGGTCAATATTCATCAAATACGAGAGGGGTTATCTCTCTTCTCTACCTGTACTATCCCTCGTGCTTGACTCTTTAGAGGATAGCTTTCCCGGGCCACTTAACGGTGTTGGATTTGACTCATTAATCAACTTCTATGTTTAGCAGTTTGAGCAGCCTTGGAGAGTTAACTCTCCACTCACCTAATCCAAGGCCCTACAACCTAGCTAGTTGGTGTATGATTAATGACAATAATACAAAAAATACTAGTTGTTTTTAATTATATCACTTATTTTATATGGGTTGTTATTTAAGTCAGAGGTGCACGGAAGTGACACTGATGGTGTTTGTAATACACAAAAGAAACCAATGAAAACCAAACTACATGCAAATGCAATTATTTCCTTTCAATGAAGAGTGATTTCTACTCAATTTCTACAAAACTAACAACAATTTTTTTTTGTTTTCTTTCAGTCATTCACAACTCAGAAATTTATGAAAAGGACTACAGAATTCTTTAATGCATTTAAATGCAAACTACCAATGCAATGCAAATTCTACGATGCTAGTTCTAAAGAAGCAAAAGGGAAGTCTCTAAGGAAACCAAAAGTTCAATGAATTTTTGACAATCAACAAGGATAGCTCCAAATCGGAACTCCTGTGTATAAAAGCACCAAAAATCAACTGATATAAAATAGGGCAATCAAAGACAGAATTCCTTCCAAATCAAGTCACAAACCGAAGACTATAAACTTGACCAAAAGCTTCAAAAGATGAAAAAGAAACCATAAACAAAGGTAAAATAAAAAAGCAATGAAAATGCACAATGTTTTTTTTGTTGAGCTTTTCAACTTATCAAAGAAAGAAAAGAGATTTCAATAAGACAAGTGAAACTATCCAAAAACTAAATCAAGCATATATGAATTCCTATCCAAGGCTTCAAAGTACTCAAGCCAACCATGAAACTTTTCTAGCGGGGATTATGCAAGAAAAAAGAAGCAAGAAACTCAATCAATCAACTCAGTGAGATAGCATAATTTTGCAGTGAACAACAACTCCAAAATATCAACAGAGATATTTCAAGAATCGCAACAAGACAAGTCTACGAAATCAAGAAAACCAAGTACAACAAAGAGGCAAAAATCAAATGCGAAGAAACACATAATGCCAAGAAGAGAAAACGAGTGAAATATCGCTATTCTGAATGTTCAAGAGAGCCAAAAATCTTTAGAGAAAGTTCTTGGTGCTCAAGCTGCAATTGCTGGTACACAAGACAAGGATTTCACCAAATGGCTAGATTTTCATTCAAGCAAGAGAGAAACAGATAAAAAGTCACTTCAAACACAGTCCAAAGGTCTTCAAGATGCTATAGGAATAGCTCAACATAGACAGAGAAGACCACAGGGTCTAGAAACTAAAACTTTCAAATATTCCCAGGTATACACACTTTTTCAAGAGGAAACAAGTGTGCATATGCGACTGTAACAAAGGAAACTCGCATATACGGGGGTCCCTTTGCAAAAAACAGCGTGTATATGTGACTTTGTAAAGAAAAACTATGTATGTAAACAAGAATAAGGAAAAAAACACAAGTTAAGCCTAATGAAGAGACCAGGTCTTCTGTCTGACTGAAAGAGGACTTGATAGATGACAACAAGTGATAGAAACTGTTGGGAACCCACAAGATAGATGAAACAACCCAAACGGGAAATCCCAAGAATGTAATCCCCAACGGAGTCACCATTTCTATTTCGGGAATTAATATCCTAAAGGTCTTGGGTTGAGAACCTTCACAAATCAGGGGCATGCCATTCAAGAAGGACTCACTTTAACCAACTTCTACACTAAAAACTAGATACTATTGGTTGCAGAAATTACCTGAAAGTCCCTCTGTTGATGTAGATCCCGCGGGGTGCAAACCCCCTGCAACACTTTGTGCTCCGAAACCTGTAAATATACAAAGAACGAACACAAAAACCTAGTTGTACAGCATATATAATTCTTAGATGTTAGTGAAAACCATGTATAATATCATGAAAACAATATGAAATGTTCAATTAATGATTATTACACATATATAAAGCATCATTAACACATAAATCTCGGGAACAAGATGGATTTTCTTATTAGGAATTACATGTACAATAATCAAAACGTGGAGAGATCACCTGAATCCTACCACAGCCTTCGAGCATACCGTCCTCTAGATCCGTCCAACCCTAGCCTTGCAAAAATTCTTCCAAGATGTGTGCATAATAGATTTCATATAGGGTGATGAACATCTGAAGGAAACAAGGGTTTCCTGAATATACCTAGAAAGTGCGGGAGGCATGGGAACATCATACTTGAATAGGGCTCCAACAGAGTATAATATCCATATCTTTTCTCTCTCCCTTAGGCCATACCTTCGAGGGGATTTTATACTCCCTCAAACTAGTTTCTACAGTTAGGAGCAGTTGGGCCACAGGCTGGGGTGGTTTAGTTACTGGAATAACCATCAAACCTACCTCAAATATAGGGATTATATATATTTTTTTTAATGATTAAAAAGTTATACATAGATATCTATGAATGGACTCGTGTATATACACAGAAAAGTCTAGGAAGAATCACGTATGGGTTTTTATATACTGTTTTTGAGAAAAATATTCAAGTCTGGAGGAAAGGGTGCCCAAGGCCAAAGTGTAAATCATCAAGTATATGAAGGTGGGAAATAACACTATAACAGGGTCAGCAACTGAGATATGGTCAGAATCCACAAGGTTTCAATCCTTATGGGAAAAACCCTTCAGGGCAGCACCCTTGGGGGTAGAATTACTCCCAACCTGGTTGGCATCCACAAGTGGGCATGTATCAAAGACCAAACACCATGAATTTCAATTCACGATTGCAATTTCTCGCGACGTTGGAACTTCCTCATGTTTCAAGATTGACCAACCATCCAATTCTTCACAATCCATATTGGTTCCTGGTTCCAACCAAAATTTCAAGAAATTTCCCCAAGTTTGAAGGAAAATTTGGGGAAGACCCCTAGGTGCATGTTATGACGTACCATATTTGGTGCTCCTCCAATTCCTGGGTTGAAGATTCCATCCGTTAACGTCTCTTTCAAAGAACATTGACTGGTGTCACTGCAAAGTGGTACCTTGAACTCCCATGTCGGAATTTTCAGGATTTCAACTCCTTAGCCATGGCCTTTCTCATGCATTTTCAATTGCATGTTTTTTATGAAACAAGAACCCGCCTCCTAAAATCCTTAAAGAAAAATACTTCTACACATATCTCTGATCATATCCATGAATGGAGAAGTTGTTGTCCTTTGATCGAATTTGACATTCTTGATCAATTGTTGACATAATGGTTTACCATATCGTTCGTCAATCATATTGCTAAAGATATCGCTATGGGGGCAGCTGTTACAGAAAATAAAGCCATAGCTCATGCCCAGTACCTCAATCTAGTTACTCTCATTTTGACACATTATATGATATCTTGCTTGACGCCCCACATCCAAATTCTCAGCCTTCAACCTCAAAATCTCCTTTTACCCCACCGGTAGACGACGTCATTGGTTATGTTTCCCAAAATTCACGGAAGTCTTCTTCTGCTTCTGAGTAGAAATCATCTTCTATCTCTAATTTTGTTCCTCATAATCCCCCAAATCCTGGAAAACTTCAGAGGTTAACATTTTTTAGTCTTCTGCGACTGATAAATCCTCTAAAGGAAAGAATAAGGGCAAAGGAAAATCTAAGTCGGATGCCCCAAAACAGGATTCCTCCAATCCTCACACTGATGGTGGAGATAAACGTAAACCAAAGTATCTTTTCTTGATATGTGATGATGAGAATTACACCAAGGATTGTCCGTGATAGGCCAAGGTGAGGCGATTGTTGAAAGGAATCCAAGGGATTCTGGATATTCTTAAGGAACTGTTTCTATCACAACAGACTCAAATGGTAGATCAACCCCAATATTCCACCCCTTTTGGCTCTCAAGTTTTCAGGATGAATGGTACTACACCCATATCCATCGCTACCAGATCGAAATATTATGTGGAACCATGTCCATTGGAGGGGAAAGAAATCATAGATTCTCCTACTCCTTTTCCCCCACTCGCTTCTAGCCCTCTTCATATTGAACAACCTAGTTCTGATCCTGTTGTACGACCACCTTCCAAAGGTGTACTCCGTAAGTCATCCTATAATATGAATTCCCACGCCAGTGAATATTACAATATTGTTGAGAATTTGGCTTAGGTGCCATGTGTTATGTCTGCACTAGAGGTGATTCAGAGCTGTCAGTCACAATGGAAGGCATTGTTATCCAACATCGGAAGAGTTGATCCAGCTGATTCAAGCCTTATTACTTTCAATCTAGAGAATTTCATGCCGCTTCTCCCTCATAAAATTTCTTTAATCATACAAGTTGGTATTAATGGTAAGAATATCCACTAGGAAATCATGGATGAAGGTGCATCTACATGCATTATGTATGTTTTGTGTTGAAAATCCATTGGTTCTCCAACTCTCAATCAGTCTCCAAATACGTTGGAGGCCTTCGACGAGAGAGATTCTCATCCCTTTGGTATCCTTCCAAGTTTTCCTATCACATTAGAAGAAAAAATGATCAATGTTGAGGTTGAATTTGTTGATACCAAGCTCAATTATAATATTCTCCTTGGTCATAGTCGGACTCATGTTATGCTTTGTGTGTCATCCACTCTCTTTCGTGTTTTCCGTGTACCACATGAAGGAAATATTATCACTATTGATCAGTTGTCCTTCTTCACTTCCTCTTCTTCTGATGGAAATGTTCCATATGTAGACCATACCGCCATGTCGTATGAGAGTGTGAGGGTAGGGCTTTTCAAAGGTTCTACCCTTATTGGTTTATTTTCTCTTCCTCCACCAAACACTACTTAGGTCATATGATCTCCACTTATTTTGATCCCTGGATCATCCCTTCACCTGATCAGGTCAATTCATTTGGTGATGTGATGCCATTAAGCTCGATAGAGGTCAATTATTGTGAAATCGTCTTAGCTTCAGCTAATCACTCTGAACATGCTGCTCATAGCATGCACTTTGATGCGTACTCCCAATATCCCTCGCTTGGTTCCTCACATTCATATGATCCCTTGAATGAGAGGTTTCCATCCGATGAGAGTATTGTGGAAACTATGTCTCTCGAGGAAACCCCTTGGAATGATATCCATCATCATTCACTGTTTCTATTGAGTCCTAGAGTAGCTCAGTCGTGTCATGAAGATATCACTCCCCATGTTCTGCACGACCCGCTCCCAACCTTGATGTCAGCCCATGAGGTCCTCCTTGAAAGGAACATGTGCAATATTTGTTGGGTCTCAATCTAGTCTCCTAAACTGAGTTCATTTAATTGTCAACCAGGATTTGTAAACTGATGAAGTGAAATGTACCATATGTACCTAGGTGCTTGTTTCCTAGTGCGTTGTATGTAGTGTTTTGTGATGTTTTTGGTCTTTTATGTTGATTTATGATGTTTTTGGTCTTTTGAAGTTTTATGTTTACAATGAAAATGCCTAGAAAACTAATGAAAAGAAGTTGGTGGTTAAAAACACAGTTGAGCCTAATGTATGAAATGGAAAATGTAATTAAAAACACTGAAGCAACATCTGAACTATGACTGAATAGAAACAAGAGCTTGATGATGACTTCTTAGACAAATGACACAAACTAGACTTGGGAAATGATCACTAAATATGCAAGTTTTCTAACTAGACAGTTAGACAATAATCATGATGCAACATTTTATTCTAAGCTCATCTATTCCATGAATAATTCCTAGTTCTATTCTGCAATTTTAATTGAATGTCACAGAGCCTATACTCAAAGAGTTATTGGTTTCTTTTCAAGGTAGTTCTTTTGAGGAGGAGCTCTGTTTATGATGAGGAATTTGCAGAGATTTTTCAGACCTTGTAGTGATGTTATCTTCTGTTCCTATGGTTATGGTTCACTGGTGGTTTTCAGAACAAAAAGATATTTGTAGATAATGAAGGCTGTCTTGTGGATCCTATCAACTAAAGTAATCTACTGTGCAAAGGGTGACAGTGTGACTATGAGATGCAAGTGCAATGAATTAATTTAAACATGAACTTAAGATGCTTCTAAACTAGAACAATGTTAAACTATAAGTCATCATCAAACTTGAAACAAAGTAGGCTAACATGAATTAAATGCAAAATGAAACTCCGGAGCGTTCTAACTAACATGCACTATTCTATGAAGTTACACAATCTGTTTGTTCATCATTAGTGATATTTTGGAAGAATTCCTTCTTGTGGAAGAGGTAGAACAATTTTGACTGTGGACTTGTATGCAATTGAAAGCAAATGAACTGAAAGCAAATGAAAAACTAAATTATCACATCACGGTCATATCTTGAACTTCTTAAGGATGTTTTGGAAGAATTTCTTCTTGTGGAAGAGTGATTAGAACAAGTGCAACTGTGATAGTGAAGAGAAAAAACTACAACTAATTCCTACAGTACTATAGCTATTCATCATTCATCATTATAATATGTTGGAAGAATGTCTTCTTGTGGAAGAACTGGAATGAATATAACTACAGTATCTAGTTAAAACAAGTACAAATTCGACTCCTATCCTACAGTACCATAGTCATTAAACATTCATCATTTTAGTTTATTGGAAGAGTGTCTTCTTGTGGAAGAGCTGGAACGAATATGACTACAGTAGCTAGTTAAAAACAAATACAAATTTAACTCCTATCCTACAATACCATAGTCATTAAACATTCATCATTTTAGTCTGTTGGAAGAGTGTATTCTTATGGAAGAACTAGAATGAATACGACTACAGTAGATAAAACAAAACAACTACCAATTCAAATGCAGAACGTAAAGACAGCTAGGAAAAACTTATCTAGTTTACGCAAAAGAAATCCGTGCAAGGGGCAGGGGCCCTCTACCACTTGACGGCATTCAACTCCAAATTAAATCACGCCTTCAAGATAATTTTTTCTGATCCATTAACGATGCAATAGTTTGAACATAATGCTCTGTGTCTTCAAAGACGTAACACAGAGTTTACACAAAATCCAACAGCAAATCTAACACAAAATCTCTAACTAAGCTCTCGGCCTACTCAAGAGTTTATAAAGTAAATGCAAGTAACAATAATTACAATAATTTAGGAATGATGTCTTTCCTTATCCAAATCATCTTAGGAGTCTTTGAGGTGGCTGCGTGAAGGAGAAAAGACACCTGGACTAAGACAGTCCTAGTAGGAGTCTTCCTTCACAAATGTGTTCCCACGTGCATAACCGTACCCAGAATTCATTTCCTCTTCCATGATGAGCAACACACCATGTAGGCACAACGTGGATCATGCCCATATGCGTTTTTCCTCAAGAGGCCACCTGGAACATGCTCAAACATAAAGGTAGTTGCAGAATCGCCGGTTAGCTACAGAATGCCTGCATTCTGCAGCTAGTTCCGGTCAAAATGCTTAACAATGGCAAAAATCACAAAATTCAACAAGTCAGTCATGTAAACCATTCTAGAAGTAATTTTAACTATTTTTATTGATCAATTGGGTTAAAAATAGAAATGGATAAGGGAAAATGAGGTAAAATGAGGTGAAGGAAACACAAATTTGAGGCTCAACATACCCCCACTGCCGTCTCTTTGCATGTCCTCATGCAAATTATCCTATGAATTCTGAGGCTTCTGCAAGGACATCTAATCCCCTTCTTCTCCTTTGTCTGAAAGCTAGAGGCCTTCTGGGTGTCCTGATCACAAGTTTGAACCTGAGGTTTGTGAGTGCCCTGATCAACTTTTTGTTCCTTGTCTTCATCTTCTCATTGGTCCTCTCCACTTTGTCTATATGCATGGATAAGGTTGAGTTCATGTCAGTCTTGAGCTTGATTTGATCTTTGAGAATTTCATTCTCATTTTTGATGTGTCTATTCAATAATTCCAACTCATACCTATCCCTCCTTAATATATCAATTTCAGTCAGTGGAGGACTGGGGGTTCTCTCTTCTCTTTCTGAAGTTGTCCTCTCTAAAGTTTCCACATAATCATAGATTTCCTGTTGAGCAGGATCAATCTCAGGGGTACCTTCATAAAAATATTCATCATCATCCTCTTCCATGGATGTTTCTTCATCTTCAATATTGATTACCCCTGTTTGTTTGATTGGTGTTTTCTTCAGTTTTCCTTTTAATCTGTGGCTTCTCCTAAGCTGAGAGGACCCCTCTCCTTTCTCTATAACAAATTCCTTGATTATCTTCTCTTCCTTGAGTTGGCTCTTGATTCGAGTCAACTTCTCCAAAATGACTTCCTCACTGCTTTCTTGAACTGGTTTGTCAATTTTACCTTTTGAAGTCCTCCATTTCCTACTTCTCTTTGTGGGCTGTGGTTCAGGTGATAGTTCTTTTGCTTCTTCGAAATGATTTCTTATTAAGAAATCATTCCATGTATCATTTGTTTTGGATAGATGATGCTCAATCAAAATTTTGACCAACCCATGATGATACAGGGTTGTCTCTAAAAACTGAACTCTTCTCTGAACACAGGAAGCCATTTTCTTCAGACTTTGATACAAGAAATATGGTAGATTCAAATCTTCTCCTAGAAAATGCAACATTAGTCTAATGTGATAGACATAAAATGTCCCATATCTACCCTCACATGTAACAAATTTTTGTAAAAGAAGTACTATATTTCTCCATTTGCTTTTCAATGCTGTACTGGGAATTCCCTTCTTGAACACACTAACATCCATATTTGGTGATTTTAAAATTTGTTTCCAGGAGTCATTGTGGAATTCCCTATTTTTAAACCATCTTTCTCCAGTTCTGGACAATCCTGTAGCCTCTGCTATAAAAACTTCAGTAACAGTAAACTTGACATCCCCTATTTCAACTTCAGTACCTTGGAATGATCTGGCAAATGTTTTGGTGACTTCCTTATGGAATCCATTAAATTTTTTAAAGAATTGAAGCCATCCTATTTGTTGTAACATCTCCTTGCATTGTGGGTAACCTTCTAAATATTTTGATCCCACAGGCTCAGTCCTTACGATGAAACCCATGATGTTTTTCAATATCAAATTAACACTCTTCTCTACCCACAAAACAATGTCTTTTACTTTCGGATTAAAATGGCTTCAAGTTCTAAATGAAAATGGCTTCAATTTTGGAATGACATACCTTTGATTTATAATAGCAACAGCTTCAAAACCTCTGGCTGATATGCCTCTATTTGATAATGAAAAATGCCTTCGAAACCTCGGACTGATGTACTTCTGTTGAACTTTGGAGTGATATGAAAGCAATTTCAATTTTCGAGCTAATATGTCTCTGATAGACAGTGGTAGATGATTTCAAGTTTCTTTTTGTGCAATACCTCCGTCTTTGGTAACAGAAAGACTTCAAACTCAATCACTGATAAACACTTCTGTTTCTAGTACAACAGACTTCAAACTCAACCTCTGTCTCTGGTAGCAAATGGTATGCTTCAAATTCAACACCACAGCATCTCTGTCTCGGGTAACAACAGACTTCAAACTCAATCACTACCACACCTCTGTCTTTGGTAATAACAGACTTTAAACTCAATCACTACCTCTAGTAACAACAGACTTTAAACTCAATCACTACCACACCTCTGCCTTTGGTAGCAAAAGTCTTCAATTTTAGCACCTCTGTCTTCTGGTAGCAACAGGCTTTAAACTCTACACGGCCACAATTCTGTGTTGACAGTGAAAATGCTCCAAACTTCGTTCACAGTGATATGCTATCTGTTCACGGGATCAAGTGGTTTTGAGTTCTCACACTGTTATACTTCCAAATTTACCTCTTCTGTTCTGCTCCTGATGATAATAATGCTTCTGCCTTCGGAATGGAATACTGGCTACGGAATGAAGTTATGGCAAATGGTCACGGCATAGAGTAGTGGAGTGAGGTGGAGGGATTATTAATGATTGAGGAGACGGCGGAGGATTTACGACGGCAGGGAAAAATCATCATCATTAAATAACTTGGTTAAGAGTCGTGGGAAATTCAAATGCTTTGGCCGTTTCACCGCTTAAATGCTATCGGATAGAAAGTTTGAAATGAAGGATTTTAATACAAGGTCTGTAGAGGGTTTATTTGGTGTTTGATCAAATAAAACAATTAAAAAAACCTTTCGAATAATCCACAACTAAACTATGATAAATTTTTATGAAGTGCCATCGTAATTTAAATTTGTTACCTCTGCCCTTTATTTGATGTTTGTGTAGCCTTTGTCTTCTCTGCTCATCTTTGGAGGAATCTTTCACAATTTTCTTGATATTTTTGATTCATGAATTCACTGGATCACTTTGTTGTAATTCTGATGTCTGCTGGTTGATGCCTTCAGGGTTTATAGCTTCGAAAAGACTGTCGGGCTGCAGAAAAGGTTGATCAGCTGCAGAATGTCCACTGAGCTGCAGAATGTCCCTGTAGAACACTTTAATCATGAAAATGAAATGTTTCTGGAGGATGGGTGAAATGTTATGAAAATGGATGATGGATTATGATATGTATAAAGTGGATAATGGAATAAAATGGATTCAGTTCATGGAATGAAGGAACATAAGGGCTGTACTGCAATTCATGGCATATTTTATTCACTTGCAGCAAGATATCAAATTCTATGTTTTGACATGAAAATGAAGTGAATGGAAGATGGAGTGAAATGAATGAGATGTGGAATGGAGTGAAATGTGAATGATGGATGAGATGAAGTATGGATGGATAGTGAATGGAATGAGATGAAATGAATCATAAGTACTATGGCACTGAACTTATGATTTTTATAACAACTGCTTAGAAATAAAAATGGGAAAAGTTAGAGTGTCAGAGAAACTCTGATTTTCACCCTATCTTTTCTGTATAAACATGCCAATCAGTGATTGGTTTTCATGTTTATACCTTTATTTTTTTTTATTTTTTTCAAAAGAGAAATGCTTCAGAAAATTTAATCAAGTTGATGAAGAAGAGAGACTCTTCTTCATTAACTTCACATCATTGTCTCCTTGGAACTTCTTGACAAACTCTTCTCTTGAGAGTGGATTGTGGTATAGCTTCAGTCTATGGCCATTCACAAGAAAAGTGACCTCCTCTTCATCTATAGTTCTGATTTTTACTGCCCCATTATCAAAAATTCGAACAATTTCATATGGCCCAAGCCAATGTGTCTAAAATTTCCCTTGAAAATCCTTGAATTTTGAATCAAACAAGAGAGCCCAATCACCCTCTTTGAATTTCTTCTCCTCGATGTACTTGTCATGCCATCTAGCCCTTTGATGTTGGACTAGACTTGTTTTCTGAACTGCATCTTGTCTGATCTCATCCAATTCATTAATTTGCTCCAGTCTATGCTTTTGTGCCTCCGTTAGATCAAGTCCTAGCTGAACTGCCATCTTGAATGTCTGGATTTGGAACTCTATAGGAAACAAAACTTTCTTCCCATAAACAAGCTCATAAGGAGTATGGCCTGTTGTGTTTCTCCATGTAGTTCTATAGGCCCACAAGGCTTCAGGAAGCCTATCTACCCAATCCCTTCTATGTAGATGAACAGTCTTTGTTAGGATTCCTTCAATGACTTTATTAGTAGATTCCACTTGACCATTTTCTTGTGGATGATAAGGAGTGGATGTTCTATGTCTGATTTTGTACTTCTCCATCATTTGCTCCACTAGCCTTGATGTAAATTGAGCTCCTTGATCTGTAACAATTTCCCTTGGGACACCAAAACGAGTAAAAATATCCTCAAAAAGAAAAATAACTACAGATGATTCATTAGCAACAAGTAATGGTTTAGCTTCTACCCACTTAGTAACATAATCAGTGCAAACTAATATGTATTTCTTTTGTCTTGATGGAGGACTAATAGGTCCTACAAAATCCAAGGCCCATTTTTCAAACGGTTCAATGTGTACCTGAGGTTGTAATGGCATCTCACCTGAAGGAGAAGGTTTCCCTACCCTTTGGCAACTGTCACACCTTTTGACATACTCCCTTGCATCTTTAAACAAAGATGGCCAATAATATCCTAGGTTAAGGATCTTATAGGCTGTCCTCTTATCTGCAAAGTGTCCGCCACAAGGTTCATCATGACATGCCTTGAGAATTTCAGGCATCTCATCTTCACGAACACACCTTCTAATGATCAAATCTGGACCTGTCTTGTACAACTCATTAGCAACCCATGAATATTTTGCACTATCACAAATGATTTTTCTTTTATCCCTTGCATTCATAATTGAAGGAAATTTTCCCGAAACTAAATAATTAGCAATATCAGCAAACCATGGAGTTTGAGTAGAAACTGCAAAAAGATATTCATCAGGAAATTGATCTTCAACCGGAGTGTCATCTTTGACATTTTGAATTCTAGACAGGAAGTCAGCCACAGTGTTTTGTTTTCCAGGCCTATCTAGAATAGTAATGTTGAATTCTTGCAATAATAACAACCATCTTATAACTCTACCATTAGTAATTGATTTATTCATTAAGTATCTAATGGCAGAATGATCAGTGTGAATAAAAGTTTCATAGCCTGTTATATAGTGTCTAAATTTTTTAATAGCATGAGCAACAGCTAAAAACTCTTTTTTAGTTACAGTATAGTTTAACTCTGCAGGAGTCAAATTTTTACTGATATAATAGATGGCATAGGGAATTAAATCTTTCTGTCCCAATACTGCTCCCATAGCTGTATCGGAAGCATCTGTCGAGATATGAAAAGGTAACTTCCAGTTAGGTCCCCTTAATATAGGTGCTTCAGAAATTTTGGTTTTCAGGGTTTCAAAAGCTAACTGACAATCAGAAGTCCACTTAAATTCACAATATTTGGTGAGTAATTTGAAGAGAGGAGATGCTATTTTGGTGAAGTTTTCTATAAATCTCCGATAGTACCCCGTAAATCCTAGAAAACTTCTTACATCTCTTTGACAACTTGGAATGGATAGGTTAGAAATAACTTCAACTTTCGCTTCATCTACTCTAATCCCATCCCCTGAAATGTGATGCCCTAAAACAATACCTTCAGTGAACATCATAAAACATTTTTCATGACTAAGAGAAAGGTTTGCTTCTTGACATCTTTTTAAGACCTTTTCCAAGTTTTCTAAAGCCTCTTCAAATGTATCCCCATAAACTGTAAAATCATCCATGTACACCTCTACACAGTCATGTATCAGATCAGAAAAAATTCCTAATACCGCCCTTTGGAATGTTGCAGGTGCATTGCACAATCCAAATGGCAATACTCGGTAGGCATAGGTACCCCAAGGACAAGTAAATGTGGTTTTATCTTGGTCTTCAAGTGCTACTTGGATTTGATTGTAACCACTAAATCCATCCAGGAATGAAAAGTACTTTTTACCTCCTTATGTATCTAATACTTGATCTATGAAAGGTAAATGAAAATGGTCTTTAAGAGTAGCTTTATTCAGTTCTCGGTAGTCAACACACACCCTCCATTTTCCATTTTTCTTAGGTACAATTACTAAAGGGGAAACCCACTGACTATCTGAAATAGGATAAATGAAGTTAACATTTAACAATTTTTGTAATTCTTACTTGACAATTTCCCTAAGATTTGGATTCATCCGTCTTTGAGGTTGTCTGATTGGTTTGCAATTTGCCTCTATATAGATGTGATGAGTACAAGTCTTGGGACTTATCCCTTTCATGTCATTGTATTCCCATGCATATGCAGAAGAATGTCTCTGTAATACTTTGACTAGCTTTTCTTGTTGAGATTTTTCCAGGTTTTTGTTTATGTTCAAGGTTTTGCCTGGAAAAATTTCACTTGTAGAACTGCCAAATTTGTCCATAGAATGAAGAGACATCCGTCTAGATGACAAGAACTCAATATTGGATCTCTCTTGAAATGATTCTTGTTTGTGCTCTGGAGAAGATTCAAAATTTTCTAGAGTATTCAGAATTTGATTATCTTCACTAATTTCTGAAATTGTGAAGAGTGGTTGCAAATATTCTTCATCCTCTATCCATTGAGTGTCATCTAGATCTGTAATTGTCCTAGCCGGAGGATATAAAGTGAATTTCTTTGTTGAACTTCCATCAGAAATATACATATCACCGGACCTACAACTAATAAAAGCATCAGCTGTAGCCAACCAAGGTCTTCCTAGTATAACAAGATGGCCTCCTAGATTATTCTTGGGTGTCAGGATCATGAAATCCACAGGGTACTCCCAAGAGTCTAGGGACACTGGAATGTCTTCTATTACCCCATTTGGTCTGATCACAGATCTATCTGCTAATTGTAATAGTGTGGGTGTAAAGAGAAGATTAGGAAGTTTCAGTTTGTCCATGATTTGTCTACTCATGATATTTATTGCTGCTCCTAAGTCAATGAGTGTGTTTTGAATTTCAATTCCATTGATGTGAATTTTGACAACTGGATTTCCTCGGTCAAGGTACTTTGGAATAGTAGTCTTACCCATCATAATGTCTGCTATTTGTCCTACCAGTTGAATTTTCTTGGTTTCTCTTATTCTTTTCTTTGTTGTCTTCATACTCAACTCCTTTATTGTTTTGGCTAAAATTGGGATTTCCTTAATGGCTTGCAATAATGGAATTTTAATGCAAACATTTCTCAATTCATCCAAGAAATCATAATTAGACACCATTATTTGTTTTTCTACACCTTTGTCAATTTGTAATCTTTCCGGAAAGGGAGGTATAGAAGTAGATGTGGATGGTTGCTCTAATACTGGAGTTGGGCTTATTAGATCTTTTTGTTTCAGTTTTTCAATGTTTTGGCCTTGAAAGGATGTACCTTCCTCAAGACTTTTATTAACCCGTAGGGAGTCTTCCTCAGAATTATCTTGTTCTTGTATGATCACAGAAGATTTCCTCTTCTCAAGTATCCTTCCAGACCTAAGTTGAACATCACTAAGGTCTAGAGGAGTAATTAAATAAGTTGGAAATTGTTGTCCTTCTATCATGTATGTATTCTGGGGGTTCTTATTATTGGGGTTTGGTATGGGCTGAGCTGGTAATTGATTGGATTTTTGAGGGAATGGTAATGGAAGTGGTTGATTTTGATGAGGTTGGTTCAAATGATGTTGTTGTGAATTTTTTTGAAAATTTTGTTGAAGATTTTGAGGAAAATTTTGTTGAGGATTTTGAGGATAAAATTGTGGATATGGTGGATAGGATGGTGGATATTGATAATATGGAGAGTATCTTCCATAGGGACCTTGTGATCCTTGTGCCCAAGCTTGAGATTGATTTTGAAATTGGGGCCAAGGTTGCTGCCAAGAATTCCAAGGTGGAGGTTGATTATACATTTGATCATGGAATCCTTGTGTCTGAGATCCCTGCTAAGGTCTTCTAGATACAAAGTTAAGAGATTCTGTGGAGTCTGTAGGAGTTTCTTCCTGAAAAACAGCCTTGAGACCAGGAAGAGAAGGACAATTCTTGGTCTCATGTTTCTCAGAACAAATAACACAGGTTTCTACAACTTTTACATCTAGAGGACATTCTCTCAAGGCATGTTTATTCCTACATTTGGGACAAAAGATTGCCAAGGCATCAGATTCAGCCTTTTTCTTGTTTTGTATCTTGAGGGTGTCTATTTGTTCACTAAGACTCCCTAAGATGTCAGATTTAAAATCATCAAGCATGTGTCCTATTTCTGATCTACTTACCGTCCCAGAAGCAGATTTACTTGCTCTTGCAAGAGCAGGATCTCTTGGACCTTTGACAGTTTTGGATTTCCCTCTGGAAAGGTTGATACATAACTCAGATATTTTAGGTAATGTTAGTTGTGATATATCCCCTTTTCCCATCATATTAAGGATATCCAACCATTCATCCCTAATGGTTTTCAACAAAAGAGCTTTTAAAGTGTCTTGATCTAGGTTTTCCATTTGTGCCCTCTTTATGTTGTATTTAAATCTTTCCAACAAATCTTCTAAGTTTTCATCTTCTTTTTGTAACATTTTGAACACTTCTTCCTTATGATTAACCGGCATACAATAATCCAAGTATATCTCTAGAAATGCTTGTTTCATGTCTTCCCATGTCCTAATGGAACTACTGTTTAAGCTCATAAACCACTTCAATGCTGCTCCTTTCAGAGTTGAAGGAAATAATTTCAATTTTTGAGCATCTTGAAGGTAGTCATAAGTCCTACACAGCACTTCAAATTCGAATAAGAAAGTTTCAGGATCCTCGGTTTTAAGTCCATAGAAGTTTGGAAGGACAGAAGGTGAAATGTTTTTCATGGTTGTATTGGTTTCTTCATCAAGTATAGGGAACCCAAAAGAGCTTCCTATTCTACCTCTTCCTCCATCCGCACCTCTACCTCCTCTTCCTCCTTCTCCTCTACCTCTACCTCTACCTCCTCCAAATAATGTGTGTTCTCCATTAACAACTCCTCCTCCTCCTTCTTCTGCCATGGTTGACTCTTCTGTGGAAGTAGAAAGGTTTGTATCCTCAACAGAAGTTTTTGGATCCTTTTCTATGGCAGATTTAGTGGATGAAGTGGAAGGTTTCTCTAATGGAATAGGTGACCTTAGATCTTCTAGAAGTCCAGGATTAGTAAAGAATGGAAGATGGGTTTGAGTTGAAGGTGTACTAGCTCTGGATCTAGATGAAACAAGTGGTGTTCTAGATGTCAAACTTCTGCCTCTGCTGCTTATAAATCTTCCCCTTGAATCTCTCTCCCTACGCATAAAATTGTTTTTGGATGCTAAGAAATAAAGGTTACCTAGTTTTCACTTCCCCGGCAACGGCGCCAAAATGTTGGGTCTCAATCTAGTCTCCTAAACTGAGTTCATTTAATTGTCAACCAGGATTTGTAAACTGATGAAGTGAAATGTACCATATGTACCTAGGTGCTTGTTTCCTAATGCGTTGTGTGTAGTGTTTTGTGATGTTTTGGTCTTTTATGTTGATTTATGATGTTTTTGGTCTTTTGAAGTTTTATGTTTACAATGAAAATGCCTAGAAAACTAATGAAAAGAAATTGGTGGTCAAGAACACAGTTGAGCCTAATGTATGAAATGGAAAATGTAATCAAAAACACTAAAGCAACATCTAAACTATGACTGAATAGAAACAAGAGCTTAATGATGACAAATGACACAAACTAGACTTTGAGAAATGATCACTAAATATGCAAGTTTTCTAACTAGATAGTTAGACACTAATCATGATGCAACATTCTATTCTAAGCTTATCTATTCCATGACTAATTCCTAGTTCTATTCTGCAATTTCAATTGAATGTCATAGAGCCTATACTCAAAGAGTTATTGGTTTCTTTTCAAGGTAGTTCTTTTGAGGAAGAGCTCTGTTTATGATGAGGAATTTGCAGAGATTTTTCAGACCTTGTAGTGATGTTATCTTCTGTTCCTATGGTTATGGTTCACTGGTGGTTTTCAGAACAAAAAGATATTTGTAAATAATGAAGGCTGTCTTTTGAATCCTAACAACTAAAGTGATCTACTTGTGCAAAGGGTGACAGTGTGACTATGAGATGCAAGTGCAATGAATTAATTTAAACATGAACTTAAGATGCTTCTAAACTAGAACAATGTTAAACTATAAGTCATCATCAAACTTGAAACAAAGTAGGCTAACATGAATTAAATGCAAAATGAAACTCCGGAGCGTTCTAACTAACATGCACTATTCTATGAAGTTACACAATCTGTTTGTTCATCATTAGTGATATTTTGGAAGAATTCCTTCTTGTGGAAGAGGTAGAACAGTTTGACTGTGGACTTGTATGCAATTGAAAGCAAATGAACTGAAAGCAAATGAAAAACTAAATTATCACATCACGGTCATATCTTGAACTTATTAAGGATGTTTTGGAAGAATTTCTTCTTGTGGAAGAGTGATTAGAACAAGTGCAACTGTGATAGTGAAGAGCAAAAACTACAACTAATTCCTACAGCACTATAGCTATTCATCATTCATCATTATAAGATGTTGGAAGAATGTCTTCTTGTGGAAGAACTGGAATGAATATAACTACAGTATCTAGTTAAAACAAATACAAATTCAACTCCTATCCTACAGTACCATAGTCATTAAACATTCATCATTTTAGTTTATTGGAAGAGTGTCTTCTTGTGGAAGAGCTGGAACGAATATGACTACAGTAGCTAGTTAAAAACAAATACAAATTTAACTCCTATCCTACAATACCATAGTCATTAAAAATTCATCATTTTAGTCTGTTGGAAGAGTGTCTTCTTATGGAAGAACTAGAATGAGTACGACTACAGTAGATAAAACAAAATAACTACCAATTCAAATGCAGAACGTAAAGACAACTAGGAAAAACTTATCTAGTTTACGCAAAAGAAATCCGTGCAAGGGGCAGGGGCCCTCTACCACTTGACGGCATTCAACTCCAAATTAAATCACGCCTTCAAGATAATTTTGTCTGCTCCATTAACGATGCAATAGTTTGAACA
Organism: Pinus albicaulis; assembly: GCA_034641835.2. Taxonomy (NCBI): domain Eukaryota; kingdom Viridiplantae; phylum Streptophyta; class Pinopsida; order Pinales; family Pinaceae; genus Pinus; species Pinus albicaulis. The sequence goes on along the minus strand of CM076577.1, from coordinate 396,072,430 downwards.
TAATGCTCCGTGTCTTCAAAGACGTAACACAGAGTTTTCACAAAATCTAGCAGCAAATCTAACACAAAATTTCTAACTAAGCTCTCGGCCTACTCAAGAGTTTATAAAGTAAATGCAAGTAACAATAATTACAATAATTTAGGAATGATGTCTTCCTTATCCAAATCATCTTAGGAGTCTTTGAGGTGGCTGCGTGAAGGAGAAAAGACACATGGACTGAGACAGTCCTAGTAGGAGTCTTCCTTCACAAATGTGTTCCCACGTGCATAACCGTACCCAGAATTCATTTCCTCTTCCATGATGAGCAACACACCATGTAGGCACGACGTGGATCATGCCCATATGCGTTTTTCCTCAAGAGGCCACCCGGAACATACTCAAACATAAAGGTAGCTGCAGAATCGCCGGTTAGCTACGGAATGCCTGCATTCTGCAGCTAGTTCCGGTCAAAATGCTTAAAAATGGCAACAATCACAAAATTCAACAAGTCAGTCATGTAAACCATTCTAGAAGTAATTTTAACTATTTTTATTGATCAATTGGGTTTAAAATAGAAATGGACAAGGGAAAATGAGGTGAAATGAGGTGAAGGAAAGCACAAATTTGAGGCTCAACAGTATTACTGAGATTATGCCTATCGAAATTTAATTGAAACCAGGAATTTTAGAGAATATTCATATCGGGGTGACTTTATCTCCAAATGATATCAAGCTCTATACTACTCTCTTTCAGGAATTCAGATATATTTTTGCATGATCCTATAAGGAAATGCATGGCATCAACCTGAGTATAGTGGTGCATGAAATACAGACTTATCCTAATGGAAGCCTGTTCATTAGCGACTTCACCCTGTACACCGTAGAAAGGTCCTCGCCTTTAAGGGAGAAGTTGAAAAAATTCTTAAGGCTAGACTCATTTATCCCATCCCATTGACAGATTGGGTGTCCAATATTATCCCTGTCAATAAAAAATAGGGTACCATTTGCATTTGTGTCAATTACCGAGATATCAATTGAGCCTGCCCAAAGGATAACTATCCCACTTCATTTATTGATCAGATCATTGATGAATGCACTAGGAGTGAGATATTCTCCTTTATGGATGGTTTTTTCTAACTACAACCATATCAAAATCTTTTCCAGTAATCAGCACAAGACTGCTTTTATCTGTCCATGGGAAAGCATTTCTTACAAAAAGCTCCCTTTTGGTCTCAAAAACGCTGGTGCTACTTTCCAGTGCGTGATGTCCTATGTTTTTCATGACATTAAGCACATCATGTAGCCTTATCGGGATGACCTTCTTGCTCATTTGGCTAAGTTTCGTGACCATCCCACACACCTTTGAGAGATTTTTCAACGTTGTCGACTATATAATATTCATTTGAACCCGCATAAGTGTGTTTTTTTGCGTAGAATCTAGTAGAATCCTTGGGTTTGTCGTCTCTAAAGAAGGCATTCATATCGATCCCTTGAAAGTCGAGGCTATCATAAATTTACCCCCTCCCTCCTCTTTATCGCAATTTCAGATTCTGCAAGGGAAATCTAATTTCCTACGTCGTTTCATTCTAAATTATACGAAACTTGCTAAGGGTTTTACACTATTACTGAAACAAGGGATCCCATTTCCGTGGGATGGAGTTTCTCAATGCTCCTTTGATGCTTTAAAGAAGGTTTTCATCAATGTCCCTTTACTGCATCCCCCAAATTATCATCGTGACTATTTTCTATACTTAGAAGCTTCCTCCGGTACCATAGAGATGGTACTCATTCAGGATAATGACGATGGTTCTGAACATTTCATCTATTACCTCGGTTTTAAACCTATGGATACAAAGAATCGATATTCATATGTCGACAAACTGGATTTAGCTACGGTACATTATGTTCAGCGCTTTCGGCATTATATTCTTTTACAAATGACTACCGTGATCTCCAACTACAATCTTATGACTTATATCTTGACTCGCCAGTTGTTGGGGGGGGGATATTCAAAATGGATTGTCATTCTATAGGATTTCAATTTGGAACAAACTACTTCCAAATCAAAGAAATCACTGGTTTTCATTGAATTAATATGCTCCCTACCCTCTGCCTCCGCTCCATTTCCTCTCGATGAGCACATTCCGCACAACACTATCTTCATCATCAACATTGTCGATCCATGGTACGGTGATATCCTCATGTATCTCCAAACCCAAAATTTATGATCCGAGTTGGAAAAATCTGATCGTTGATGGATTCGACATCATTCCCAACCATATCGTATCATTGGGGATACTTTTTATGAGTCAGTGTCGATTCGATTCTTCGCAACTGTCTCACGTTCGAAGAAGTTGAGAGAGTGCTCAATGATTGCCACTCTAGGGCATGTGGTGGTCATATGTCTGGCTATGAAATAGCTCAAAAAATCCTTCATGCTGGTTACTTCTAGCCTTCTATTTTCAAGGACTGCATCCTTGCTGTCTACAAATGCCATGCTTTCTAGATTTATTAATGCAAGATGTGCGCCCCATCCACACCCTTACACCCAGTTGTTACCATCAACCCATTTTCCAAATAGGGAGTTGAATTCATGACATGTAACCATCAGTTGGCAAGGGGGCATGCTTATATCATTTTTGTTGTGGAATATTTTGTTAAATGGGCCGAGGAAATGCCTACATATGTTGTCGATGGTAGAAATGCGGCTCAATTTCTCTTCAATCAAGTTATCACATGATTCAGTGTTCCTCATGTCATTTTCACTGACCATGGATCCTATTTTTGCCATTATATGATGGTTAAACTGACTTCTTAGTTGGGCTTGCATCACGACAGTTCAAATCCATATTACCCTCAGGCCAATGACCAAGTTGAAGTAGTAAATAAGGTTTTAGCTACTATTCTTCAACGAATTATTGGGATGCACAAGTCAAATTGGAATCTCATGTTGTTTTCAGCTCTCTGGGCATACCAAACCTAGGCCAAGAATGCTACTGGATTCAATCCATTTTAATTATTGTATGGCCTCGAAGCAACCTTTCCAATTGAAAGTGAAATTCCTTCGCTCAAGTTAGTTGTCGAATTACTTTTGAACACCTCGCTAGAAGAGGAACGTCTCTTTTACTTGGAATGGATTGATGAAACTCAACAGTTGGCCAATTTGGTTACTAAATCATAGAAGAAATAGGCCAAAGTCCATTTTGATTAGAAAATTTCTCCATGTGCCTTCTCAGAAGGAGACTTGGTCCTTCTCTATGACCAGGCACACGGCAAGTTGGGGGTAGGAAAATTCTAACCCATGTGGCATGGGCCATATATCGTAAAACATGTTTTGGAGAAAGGGGCCTATGTGTTGATTGATTATGAAGGTTATCCTTTTGATAAACCCTGAAATGGGCTTTATCTAAAGAGATATTATGCATGGTTTTATCATTTATCTACTCTTTTACATTAGTGTGCTTTTCATTTTTTTACATTTTTGGTTTGGTGTGTGTTTGCAAGCAGTTTTCTTGCTTACCTTGTTTCGCTAATGGTGCCTGCCATAGTACCCAAAATCTATCTTCTCCAACTTGGGTTATTTATGACCCTAATGGTGAGTTAGAATATCTATAAGGTATATGTCTAGGTCATACAACCAATAATATTTCTGAATACAGTGTAGTTATTGAGCTTCTATCCGAAGCAATTTCTCTCGGAATTAGAGAACTGGTTGTTGACCCAGATTCATAGCTTGTTGTCCTACAACATAATGGGAAATATTTTGTTAGACACCCTCAAATCTTGAGAATTTATTTGTGTGTTTGTTGGTTAGAAATAAATTTTGATTACATCACATATCATCACATTCCATGACACATGAATACATTAACAGATGCATTGGCTAATCATCTTCTAGATAGACATTTAGGGAATTTATAATCATCATAACATACATGGACGTGAAAATAGCATAGGTATATATATATATATATATATATATATATAAGTTTGAAAATAGTGTTTACAAGTACATCATACCCCCCATAAAAAATAATGTATCTGTGACTCGCAAGTCTCCGCAAAGCTGAAGAAAATAAAATCTAATCTACTCTACGTGGTGATCATGATAGCAGGCTACTACTTGAATCACTTGATTCAGCAGTCGATAATACAATCAGATACCTCGACAATATTTCACTGGTACTAGCAGGTAATTTTGCCCATATGTGTGTACTCTGGAATCTCGATGGTCAAGGCATCCAGGTTTCGCGCAATATCCTCTTTAGGGTCTGCACCCTCCACATAATGGGCACCCTCAAAGTCTCTTGCCACCCTTCTGGTGACTGGTGACATCCCTGCCAACCTCTATGGTCCAACATCTACGATACATAAAGTTTCACATCAATTCACATATATATCTATATATAAAAATCATATAAAACATGCAAAAATAACAAAAACATGTTTTTACCTCTATCTTCCCAGTGCTCCATTGGAAGTGGCATATCAGGGTCACCAAGGAAATCTATCCCAGAGTAGGGCCAATCTTCCACCATGATTAGTTGATGCCTCAACCATGTGAAGAAGGAAACTCTGAATGACACCCTTTTCCCGCCTCGTCCGCGAGGCATCAACGCTGCCCGCCTTGCCAACCATGGTTATCATGGCACTGGTGCCTCTATCTCTATCCCCTGGAACTAGAATAGAGGTACTTGCTCTAAGAAGAAGGTTGTTAAAATGTACCTATATCCAAAATACTTCAGTTTTCTATTTTTTCACTTTTTGAGTTGTTTCTTCATGTTTTACACTACGGCCTCACACCAGTTGAATATGGTGGGTGCCATGCAATCCACCACTGTCTACAGTTGAGCATTAGTGGCCTCATAAGGCGCTTACACCCCAGCCACCCGTGTAATACTGTATAGCACCACCTTGAGTGCTAGATCATTTATTGTACTTATGGGTATCTTGCCACTTGAGGAACATGTTACCTCAGAGCATGCCCTAAAAATAATATTGTCCATACTCTCGCTCATGATTCAGGCTGTGGACAACCATGCTCTTTTCCTTCTACATGATAGACCAATGATGAAGTAAATGTCTGCCATTTCTATTTCTAGTTCCTGGTCACTAAGGATAAATATCTCACGGTCTATGTCCCAGATACTTATCAGATACTGTAGAAGTTCTGGTTGGGCTCTTATGCCCAAGGTCATAAATAATTTGAGGATCCCACAGTTCCTCATAGCATCCATGCAAGCTCTGTTATGCATAGTGGCCTGATCAAATTCATCATGATCTCGTTCTTTCCATTCAATCACCTTGATTGATGACTTCTCTTCCTTGTAAAAAAATTCAACAAAACCCTTGTCAGTGTTTAGGCTCAAAAAATTGGTTTAAAATGTTTTTTCTTGAGAATTTATATGCATTTTTCCACTCCGCGGTTGGTGTGGTTGTTTTAAAAATATCAGCGTCGATCGAGGGCCTACCAATTTTAAAAAGGGTAGGTCGGCATAGTCCCAATAGTGGATACTCACGTCGATCTATGACATTTTAAAGTTTTAAATCCTCCCCTCAAAATCAAAATGAACCCTAAAACACACTTATATGAATATTAAAATGCAGGCAAGGAAAGCACCACTCACTGATTTACCTCCTGGATCTCCCGTAATGCACTCCTAAAGATTTTAGGTAAACTAGGGTAAAAACTCCTTCTCAACCAAGTGAAAGTAAAAAGTAATTTGTTTTTTACTTTACTATATTTTATGTACAATGACATTTTAGGGTTTTTCCCATTATTTTAATAATATTTTTAATGCTCTTGCCTCGAAAACAATTTATGGTTTGTTCTTGTGTAGTGATCAGTTCAATTTCTTCATGGATGAGACATTTACGAGTTCTGGTTTACTACTTTTTCAGACTAGATTAAAAACAAATGAAAAAGTAACCCCCCTTGGATTCATCTTTTAACTCTTTTCTAACTCTCTAAACATGAAAAGATTATCAATTTCTTGTCGTTTTGAGCTCGTTAAAGTGCATGAAACATAATTTAGCCAGTATACATTTACCCCTTTTGAGGGTTGGGATAAATTATTTACAAAAAATGAATACCTTAGTCAATTGCAACTAAGAGGTTCTCTCACACTTTGTTTTCTACCTTTTCGGGTATGAGGGAATATTTACGAAAAGGGCCATCTAGAGTTTTCTTTTCACCTCTTTTCAAACTCTCTAAACATGAAAATATGCCGAGTTCCACCTTTTTCAGAATCATTAAAATTTAACAACATTGGATCTGTCATCATGATGACATCGAGTTCCTCCTTCTTAGGGCTTGTAAACTGTACTAGGATGGATTTGTCTGAAGGAAAAACTTATATCACAAGCATATGCTATTGCCTTCAAGCTTGTATACAAAAATAATTGGGGTACTCTCCAGAAATGGCAGGGGAAAATGGAAAGCATTAATCAATTATGTTGGCAGTATGCCACTCTTGAACATGACACATCCTGTGTTTCATGTCAGGTTGGGGATATCCTTCATTCGTCACTTTTCCTCCATGGGTTTGGGAAATATGTTTTTCCTCTTATGCCATCACCATTCTTGTCTAGCATGACCTCTAATTCCATTTGAGTGAAATACTGCCAAATCCGTAGTCGTGTCTCTAATATGTTCAAGAGAAGTTCCTTCTGTGTCTTACTTATTTCCTGGTTCTCTGATCACTCTCATTATTATCTTATTGCCTTCGTCTCCTGTCGATGATGTGGGATACATTATGGCCCTCCTTTGACAGACCAATTATTGTCGACTTCAACACGTTATCTGAGAATTTTATATATAGATCCCTTTTTCAGTACCTTAGAGCCTACATTCCCTAATGGCAGGTTATTCACGTTCAATGATAGGCTTACATCATTGGCCTTCAATCCATTGATTCATTGAGTGTTCGATGAAAAATCCTTATTTGTATTTCATGGATTTTACTATTGGTACCTTGAGAGCCATTGTCATCATTGGTGGTCTCTCTCGCTCCTGTTAATATTTTACATCATTGGGGGGTAATCAGGCAATTTTATTTCATGTTTGACTTTAGCTCATTTATTCGCATGCTTGAATTTGTCCTTGATCAGGTCATGACAAAGCGCAAGACCCTAGGATTTATCTGAGAAAACCTAAGTTGCAAGGCGATATTATTATTCATTATTATGCACATGAATTTTTCATTCGAATGGCTGCGACCATAACTTGAGTCTATATTTATGATCCTCTTTTCTTGAATGGCTACATCCATACCTTGGATCTCATTTCATGATTAATTCTATGGATGGTTGCATCCATACCTTATGTCATTTGATTATTTGAGTGATATCAGTTTATCCATATGTGTGTTTGTTTGCGCAGGTTTTTCGACAACGACGTCTTGGTCCTGGCACTTATTCATAAAGCATTTCACCCCTCACTCTCGTTCGACCTTCATGATTTAGAGGGCATATTTTACACAAAAATTTATCATTGTATTTGTAGTCCCTGTTTTTTATCCTAGAGAGCCATAATGGTGACTCCTGTGTTTGTTTTCCATCATGAAAATATGCCTTCATGTCCTTTTCAGCAAAATAAATAAACTCTCTATTGGCCATTCCTAAAGAAGCTCCTCATAAACCTAATTATCTAGAGCAACGCACCCTCTCCATGTATTTCTCACACTGATGGCCTCTTTTTGGTCTAGGTTTGCACCGATCAGCACTGGAATGAGGATCATACTCATGTCGATCATCTTCTGGGAAATTTTTTAAAAATGGAAGTGAAGCTTCGAGATCTGGAAGCTTCATGGCAAAGACCTGGCTATTTGTTCCTGAGGATAGAGCCGAGCTTCTCCCTTTGGGCTCTTTGTTCCTACAAAAGTGGAACCACCCAAAGGGATAACCCATTTACCCACCTAGAGTGGATCCATGCTCCCTCCTCCATTGCTATATAATGGACAATCTTCCATAGCTTTTCTCGTTAGAATAGAGATAGAAGAACAATGGAGAGAAATTTTGTTGCTATAGATATTGAGCGAGAGTTGAGACCTTTTTCCCTCACATCAAGTTGAAAGTGTGCTTTGGAAACATGCCTGGATCAGGACCCATCGAAGGAGAGCTGCTACATCAAGGCGCAGGTTGTAACTCCCCCTCTATATTTTAATATAATATGATTGGTTTGTGCTTTCCATTCTTGTCTTAATGTATGACTGGATTCTTAGTTTTCCTTAATCAACTAAGTAGGTTTTATATGCATTATATATGTTATGCTTTCATTTTTTTTCTTTGTTTTATCCCTTGCACAGGTAACCAAGTGCTAGTAGCGGTGAATATATGACCATGCAACATGAAGGACCAAAGTATTCAAACAAGAATTAGCATCAGATTGAGGTACAAGATCTACTGACGATTTTCATGAATTTATAATCTAGGAAAATAGGTTTCTAATTGTTCCTTGTTGTTACTAGACCCATCCTAGGGCTAGAGGGATCATCTTTGTCGGCAGAGAGGATTCTCTTGCATAAAAAAAACTAGGTCCTAGTTGGGGATTTCAACCTAATAAAAGATATGAGTGATAAAAATGGATGTCCTCAGAGACTGGATGTGATTTATTCTGCATTCTAGCAAACCATCCAAGATCTGGTCACAAAGAACATTGATTCAAGAATGGATCCTTCACTTGGAACAACCAGCGGGGAGGTAAGTATGAGATAATGTCAATAATAGATTTTTCTTCTTCTTTATTATAACATACTCCAACAACATCTATTTTTTCAAGCATCCATTCTCCCATGCCCGCGATCAGATCAGTTCCTTATCTATTTAGAGATATATCTGTGGATGGCTCCTCACAACTTCCCATTCTACTTAGAAACATTTTGGCTTGACAAACCACAATTCCTAGCTAATATAGAAGAATGGTTTAAAAAAAATTAGGGTGACGGGTCGCAACCCAATGGAAATCTTTCAACTAAATTTGAAGGAGTTAAAATTAAAAGTAAAATACCAGAACCCATCATATTTCAGCAATATCCATTAGGAAAAGTGGCCAAACGAGGAATACATACGATAAATCCAAGAACAAACCATCTTGGAAGGGAGGATTGATGCCCTCATAGCCAGTAGCAGGGTCAAGTTCTAACAGATCTAGAACAATGATGGAAAAAGGAGGAAAACATGTTGAGACAGAAGTCGTGAGTCCAATAGATCAAGGAGGGAGAGCACAACAAAAAAAATTTCCATCGGATATGCCGAAGCATATACATTTTAACCAAATTTAATCCATTAATGGTTTTGACGATTGATGACTGGTGCAACATGACGATATTTTCGAAGAGATGATTGCCCACTTCGAGACTCTATTCATAGATCCAACTCAGTATAGAAATGAGGTTGTCTCCATGATCAAAAAATGTATTCCACATTTAATTTTGGCAGATAAAAATGAGGCCCTAATGAGAGAAATCTCCTATGTACAAATGGAATATGTGATACAAGATATCTCGTCAAAAAATGCCTCACGTTTGGATTTCTTTACCTCCTCATTCTTCAAATATGGATGGAATTTTCTAGTAGACAAGATATTGGAGCTAGTAGAATACTCGTGATGCTCTCAATGGATTTGGTCAAGGTTGAATGCAACAATTATTACGCTCATCGCAAAGAAAGGTGTGGCACTGAACCCATGCGACTTTTAGCTAGTTACCATGTGCAACGTTATCTATAAGATTCTATTAGGAATACTAGGCCAAAAAATAATTGATGGAATACTAGAGGCTCGGATATGGTGCAATAATTGTCCTCATCCTGATCCCCAGGTATGATTATCAAACTAGATCTTTGAAAATCTTACGATCTTTCAAATTGGGATTATCTGTTGTCTATCCTTGCTACTTTAGGTTTTTCCCCTCCTTGGATAAGCTGGGTTAAATACATGATTTCTATCACTTTATATTCCATCCTTTTAAATGGATTTCCTTCTTGAACCTTTCTTGGGTTGAGGGGGCCTCTTCAATGGGATCCCATATCCCCCTTTCTCTTTATTATAGCAGCATAATGATTGGGTAGACTAATTAAAATGACAATGGAATCTCGGAGCCTCTAGGACATCAATCTCTCCCAAGATTCTTCCCTAATCACCCACTAGTAATTTTTTGATGATAACATGCTATATGGGAAACCTAAATTAAAATAATCCAAGAAATTAGGATGCATTCTAAATCTCTTCCAGTAGGCTTCAAGCACTCAGGTCAACGGTGAAAAATCTGATATATTCTTCTTCAACACTCATCCTAGAGTGAAAATTAATTTGACTAGAACCCTTGGATTTTGAATTGGAGTGATTCTCGACACTTACCTTGGATTTTCTTTGGTGTAAAGTTCTCTTAAGACCACCCATTGGAAGCAGATTATATCCCAACTTGACAAGAAATTATCAAGTTGTACCTTCAGGGTTCCAATTTGAGACAAACAACTTGTTCTTCTTAAGGTAGTTTGTAGGCTATTCCCATTTATTATCTCTTGGCGCTTTTGGCTCATCGAAGCATATACAAAGATCTCACTGTCAAATTTTTAAAATTTATATGGTATCGTCTATAGATTGGATGAAAATTGGCCCTTGTGGCATGGGGAAAACTATGTAAACCAAAAATCCATGGCGGCCTAGGCTTAAAATGTCCTAATTTACTATTATCGCATGCCCTTAGTGCAAAAGTATGGTGATGCTGGCTATATGGAGGAAAAGACAAATGGAAACAAATCTGGGCATCCAAATATAGTTTCGCAAGTTGGAAGGATCCATTGAAGTATTACCATAACTTACCATCTGAGTCCTTGATCTAGAATTAGGAAAATATCACCAAGAATTTATTCATGATCACGGGTTCTTGGAAATCAGGAATGCTAGCAAGGAAATATTATAGAAGGAAGCATGGATGCATAACCCCAGAATGGATCACAATCTTACCCTCGAATATCTCCAAATGTTTACTACCTAGTTGGGAGCGCATCACATTAAGGACTTATGCCAGGAAATAATCCAGGGGTCAAAATGCAGGGAGTGGAAATTTCGAGCTCATTGGCTAGTCCATGATGCTCCTCTAGACCAGGAAGCTCTCACTTTGATACTCCATAAGCACCCTATTCTCAATAATATCGATCTTGACAAGCTGTGGTGGGGGAGCCTATCGAAAGTTATTTTCTCTCAAAGAATATTATTTTATCTTATCATCTGTAGGGAATATCGATCTAGACTCCTTGTGGAAACGAATAAGGTACTCCTGATGATGGAAAAAATTCTTATTTTTCCTATGGTTAACAAGCCAAGGAAAGATCCTCACATGGGATAAATTTAAAAAAAAATTGTTTCTATGGACCATCTTAGTTCCGTTTTTCCCACAAAGAGGGAGAAGCAATCGATCATATCCTAAACTTCTACCCAAAGGCATTGGAACTTTGGGACAGTCTTATTTTTTTGCATGATTCGTTATATTGGTCAGCTAACAGCCTGAGAGAATCACTGGAGACATGGAGATGGGCACTCTTTAAAAACCCCATTGTCAATATAGAATGGTTCCTTTCCCAGGTTTTTGTTCTCTGGAATATATGGAAAGCCTCAAATAGGGCATTTTTTCACTCAAAAGATTTTTAAATTAATCACGTGTGGAATAAATTTCCTCTAAAAATAAAGGATATTCTCTCCATTTCTCGATGGTCGAAGGAGTACTGGAAATCAGAGGGAAATGAGCATGTTATTTTCACTGCCCTCCATCTCAACTAGGATTCTTTCAACCCCAGGTCAGCTTGACTACCTCCAATGCGGGGGACCTCTTACAACTCCTTCCTTCCCCCCCTAAAGGGATTATTCAAGCTTAATTTCGATGGTGCCTCTAAGGGAAACCCCGGGTTGGTTGGTTTAGGAGTAATTATTCGCAATAAAAATCAAAAATCAATGAAATTTTATGCAGCCTCATGTGGCTGTACTGCGCACAATGTAGAATAATTTTTAGCATTGGAAAGAGGACTGAACATGGAAGTTGAGATGAGGGTGGTTAAACTCCACGTCACAGGTGACTCTGAGATTTCTATAACAATGCTTCAAAAACTCATTAAGGGATCCCCCTTAGATAGAGTTATCAATATTTTTCCACTAGAAACAATAGGTGAACATAGTCACTTCAGAATTTCTTCCTTTTAATATGTAATCGTAGAGCATGTTGATTGTAAAGGAAATAAGGCAGCTGATAAACTAGAAAATTTGGGTAATTATCATGAAGGGAATGGTCTCCTCCAGGACTGGCACCCCCAGTCATAAAACACCCACCTGATGGATCTTCATCGAATAGTAATAGTGAAATAGGCTTTCCCAATGGGGTTGATGGACCAAGTTCACGGGGCACCTCGTGATTGATGATGATCAATAACAAAAATTTGGGTTGAGGCCTGTCCCCCACCCCCCTCCCCCCTCCCTCTCATTTCACCAAGCATATGGGGGATATTAATGGAGTTCATGTGAAATTCATTAGCACCTATACCAATGCAGGAGGCACCATTCTAAGGTATAGGATGGTGGAAGGGGATGTCATTTGTGTTTCATTTTAGCGTTACACCCTTTCCTAGTTTTTCTCTTGTCTTCGAAGGAAGCATCACCGATTTCAATGGGAAGGGTGGCTTCCCTAAAAACAATGTTTTCTACGTAATTGTTGGCTCTGCAAATTGGTAACTTTCCTATTTTTGGGGTGGTATTTTATGTTTATACGTGAATGTTGAATGTGGTTCCTGGTGGATTTGACCATTTGGAGCTTGTAGTTGATATGGGTATTAGTGTTTTAAGGTTCTTTTTCCTTCAGTGGTTGGAGTGGGAAGCGTAGGCAACATTGCACCTTAGAGTGGTGGGGGTTCTGTAGGTGGATCTCTTCATTTGGCTCCTAGAACCAAAATTGGGTTGCTATGATAATTTGTGTGAGGTTTTCTATGTCTTTTGGGGTGAAGGGATCAAGGGTCTTAGAGGTAGAAATGATCTCTTGTTGCAAGTGCGGTTTGGGGGGAGTTTCTTAGAATGTATTGGGAAATTATGTGTTTCCTTTGGCCCTCCTGTGTTTGAATTATTCAAATTTTAGTATTAATCTTTGTCTGAGAGTAGGGTGACATGAACAGGGAGAGGGGGCTGTTGGGGGGTGGTGGATTTCATGTAGATGTGCGGTGCTCTGTCTTGGAAGGTTGTGCGAGTTTGTAGCCATGTATGGGAGGATGGTGGTTTCTTAACTCGGTGCAGCAAGCCTGATGGGTGGGGGACACATATGCCTTGAGGGCTTATGGTAGTGCATATGCTTCAGTCTTTTGCATCGATAATAAATTTATTGGTCCAGAAAAAATTCACGTAACTCTGAGAAGAGGGTGGTCCTCCCTCCCAGTAAAGTGCAACTCGGTTGGATGAGGGAACCCAAAAATTCAAATGAAAATCATCGAACTGGGGGTGGAGGTGTCTGGGGCTTGTGAGGGTGGAAAGACGGTGAGATGCTCTTGTCGGATGGTGGTTGGTGTACGGGATGGTCGGGGGCGTGGTGGCTCAACGAAGGGTTGCATGGGGTTAATCACCACAAATACAGTCTAGGGGCGGGCACAACGTCACAACGAAACAAGATGATGAGGGGGTGTAGAGTCTTCGTTCCTGGTTTGAGGGTCATTCAACAATTTTTCCTGGAAAACTTTCAGTAATTGAGAAATTCTCTCATGGAGCGATTAGAAATTTTGGAACAGATCTAAAGGGGAAGAAGTGTTGAATTGGTAGTTAACTTGGAAAAATTGCACTACTTTCAGTGCAATGTCCAAGGATGTATTTTGGTGGTATGGCGATGACAGAACCTGTGAACAAAGAAGGTGGAGAAGATGTTGTCCTGGATGGATAATTTCAAAGAGCTTGTCCAATGCTCATTTTGACCTCTGCCTCCTGCTAGGATAGCCTCGTACAACCCAGCATCAATCACGTTGGATGACTAGCATGATCAGAGGTGCTCTCCTTGTATTAAATGCCTTCTAGTGCCTTTGGCCTTCTCAGTTATGGATGATGTCCTTAGTTTCATTTTTTCTTTTCTTTTGTCATATGTTTTATGCGATGGGAAACAAACCTAGTCTAGGTGAGACCACCTACTTTTTGCTACTACTCTCGATGTATATAGTTTTTGAAGAATGAATAGAATTTCGATTTGCAAAAAAAATAAATTTGCAGAAGACCTCTATTCCAAATAGTTTATACATTTTTAGTTTTGAAATTGAACTTTGTAGTTATAATTATCATTGTAACTAAGGCATATTTATCCAAGTTTTCAATTGCGGTGCATTCAAAGTTATTTATGCTTATGCACATGAAATTGTTCTTCTCTGCACATGCCTTCTACAAAAAACTAGTTCCGCACAACCATTTTTGCATAGCTTTCTTTACCTAGCTATTTTCGTAGTTGCGAAATACAGTGATAAAAAGTATAACAATAATAATAATAAGCAAAAAAAACAACAACAAAACACAAAAGAATATGTGTAGAATTGCATAGAAAATTCATAATTCAAGAAAACCTCTTGAGCTTTCATTGTACTAACCATCGGACTTCACACAGTCTACAAATAATAAAATAACCACTCATTTTGTATATGCATAAAAATTTTGCACAAATTTTTCAGGAAGCTAACAAAAAATAGTGTTTCGCAACCAATAACTTGGAAAAAAAAAAATACCATCCATATCCATATTGCTTTCTTATTTTAGAACATCGTAATAGAAATGAGTCTCAAACTATTTAATCGACAAATATTTTGGGCCTAATTTCTAATTGGTTAACTATAATTTCTGCACATTTTCTCTATCTATGAATAACTTCTCACACTATTGATGTATAGATACGAGCTACTCATTAGTATACTAGCAATAGTAGCAACATCAATTGTTGCAAGGATCACAACAACACTAGTGCTAATAGAACTTCCAGCCAAAACTCATAGCTTTTTCTCTAATCCAGGACAACTCAATCAAATGCTAAATAGTCATATTTTAAGAGAAATATATACTTGAATTCACCAAATAAATATCGAAAAAGGCTATTTTATAATGTCAATAGATACAACCTTATTGAAATCTTTGCAACTAGTTGTGATAAATCATTACATGTGGATTTGTTCAATGTGTTAGCCATCAGTAAATTTTGTCACAACAAATGATGGCTAAAACATATCTTGAGCCTTCAAGATATTATTTTCATGGAAAATTACTCCTTCTGAAGCCTTCTCGTTTTTTCTAAACTTAAGAATAATCTTCACTGCTATTTCCTTAAAAATAAATCCTCAAGAAGCCCTACTGTATAAAGAGACTGTTTTTAGCCATTTTCTCCATCTTTTCACCTTCATAATTTCCTCCAAAATTCCCCATATATCACTCATTTTCCCCCTTTATATATCCCTCATTTTCCTCTCATTTGTCCTCCATTCCCTTTGAAAAAACCCATTTTTACGCTCCATGTAATCAAAAATCCCTTTTAAACCTATAAAACCCCTTTTTTATGGTTTAAAACATCCCTTTCTTCCTATCGAAACCCCTAAAAAAGGCTCAAAACCCTCCTTTTTGGTCTATTTTCGACCTTTTTTATACATAAGGCTTTAAGCCCCCTTGGCTTAAGCTCATTTCCCCTTCCCTACCATAAAACCTTGCGCCTGCAACCAGGCGCTAGCCCCCATCGCGCATCACGCATCAGCGTCTGCAATTTCTCATTCCCCTTAATTTTTTCTTCCGATTGACCGATCTCTCGAGGGCTTAAATTCCTAGCCCCTTTCTCCCCTGGCTCCTGGTCACCTTATCTCTCCACAGGACCATGCCCCAACACCTATCTTTAAGCCCCCATCAGCATCGATAGATCACATCTTTTTCCTTCATCACACTTTCCCTTCCTCTGCTGATGTTTCCACCTCTGAGAAAATCCACACCATTGATCTACCAAGATCAATGGCTCTTTGTTTCCCTCCCATTACCCATCGCCCAACAGACCTCTCATCCTTTTTCTCCCCGGCGGCAGATCTCCACCATTGATCTCGGAGATCTGACGGTTATCATTAGCCCCTTTCCTTCATGAATTTTCGCAATTCCCAACACCTTATCTCTCCTCTCGTGGTCCTCCTTTCTCCCAAAAAACCTCTCTCCCACTTTTTTTTAGCCCCCTCTTCCCCTAGCCCCATTCCTTCATCTGTTTTGATTTTTCCGCGCTATGCATTCTCCTTAGTCAATCTTGACCATCGATCTCATCGATCTGATAGTCATCGTTCAATCACTCCCACCAATAATCCTATCCACCATCCCTTATCCTTTCACCTCTCACAAAAGATATCAACCATTGATCATATAAATTCAACCATGATCGTCTCCCCTCTCACTCTCCATCCTCCTGACTAATACCTATCCATTCATCCCTGCAAACACATCTTAGCCATTGATCCCTTTCATTCGATAGCCCCTCTTCAACCAACATCTCTAACCCCGTCTAATGAGATTCTGCTTCGCGACAAAAAAGGTTACATCACCTCGATCCCACCATCTCTTCCACCACACAACTTTCCAACCTTCGCGCTCATCCCTGACCATAGATCTTTGACTCGAAGATCTAACGGTCCCAGATCAATTTCATGTTCATTTCACCAATCAAACCAAACACGCATTTTCAACGCGAAAACGACAGTTTTCAGCTGAAAACATGTCACCCGATAAACGATATCATGTTCGTTTCGCACTAAACTGCTTACCACTCTTGGTGAGTGCAAAAACCATTCATGGTTTTCCAAAAACCACTTTCCTCTATTTCACGCCAAAAATCAATTTTAAACCTTGTTTTCGTAGGTTTTTCCACAGAACCTTCTCTTGCATGCATTTTCCTCCTCCTCACTGTTCCTTTCACCCTCCGCTAAGCCTCCAAAGCAGTTTATCTAATGCCACAAGGTTTTATAAAATTTTTGTTTGTTTTATGTAGGATTTGATGGTGGTTCTAAGGGTGAAAACCCTTCCCACAGTCCATAAAGGGACAGGGCCTAAGGTCAGCACCTCTGAAGCCTAAATAACGCAGAAAAGGAGTTATCATTGTGTAAATTCTGGGTTTCTTTATCAAATTTTTCATAAACATTGGTTGATCAGATCAAACCCTTAGCGCAGCGAAGACATCGGTCCACAGCAAAAAATGGAAAAGATGGTAAAGATTAAGAGATAAAGGGTTAAAGGCTTAAACCAAGAAAAGTATAGTTAAAGCGTAGTGTAAAGGTAGATTTATTAAAGAAAAACAGTCAACAGAAAGGAGAAAAGGCTCGAAGATGATTATAAAGGCCCAAAAGCAAGATCAAGGCCTAAATCAGTATTTAAAGCAAAAAACCAGACAAATCAGTCAAGAAAGCCTTCAAATGCCACATCAGTGAGGCAATTAATCCTCAAAATGCCACATACAAGTTCATTTTCCTCAAAACAATACAAATTGAATGCAAAGTTAGAGATATTTGCCAAAGATAGCTCATAAAGTAATTACAAGCCTACCAAAGCCTTAAAAGTCAACAAAAGTGACTGAAGTTGATGAAATTTAATGTAAAAATAAATTAGTAGAGTTAAAACATCTGAAATATTCTCCATAAGACCTCCCAAAGGTCGAGAAGCATTTACTCTGTATTAATTAAACAATTATACCTTCCTTTCACTCCACCTCCTCAATTTACCTATATATATCATATGAGGAGTCTAGTATTATTGTTGGTTGCATACTTGTTGAATGTAAATAGTTGCTGAGGCTGCTGAAGCTCTGTTTTGTAATTGAAGAAAGATAGGCTGAGAAGAGAATTTTGAAGCAGTAAAGACCCACTGGACTTGAATATTGTAACTGGTTTGAACATCAAATATACAAGCTGATTTATGGGATCCTAGTCTATGTCAATGGTGATGTTTTTCTTACTGTAATTGTCATTTTTATTATGTTTTACATACTGTCCACTTTCTCTAATAAAGAACAACAAATATAGATTAGGATTTACAGTAAAGTAACCTATTTCTCACTGATAAATCTTTATCTCTATGTTTTCTTCTAATTGTTGCTTTGAGGATAATTCAATAGAGTATAACGAGTGAAGTGTTGGTGAGCCCATTTTTCCTGAGTACAGCTTGAGATATTGTCTTTGAAAGTTCTTGAAAAGCCTGCTAAGTAAAGTTGAACTAGGGAAGTCTATGGTTAGCCATGTCCTCTAGTTTATCTCCAATATTTGCCTTGAAAAGATCCCTGAGAGTATGCCAAAAGCAAGATAGGTTCAAAGTCCTTACTTGATCTTATGTTGCCCTCTGTTTTCTTATATGTTTTCTACTTTCTGAAGGTAATATGTTAGATTGCTAGATTGTTGTCTGAAAAGTGTGATTTATTAAAAGTTTTTCAAAAGAAGTCTATGGTTTTCCCTGTCCTTTGGCTTTCTTCAAACAGTTACTTTGGAAGGCTTTTCTTGTTTAGTGAAGTTAATATATTCTTAAATGGTTATTTCACAGCACTTTAAATGTCCCATACCATAAATCAACTTAAAGAGATCCTTTGATATAGTTGACTTGCCCCATGGACCAGTCTTGAAACTTGTTGTGCAATTAAATCCTTTTGTGACTCCACAGCCCAATGGAGTGATATTGTTTCTTACCCATCCTATCACCTGAACCATTCTTTCAACTTGCTCACACCTTTACCCTTCAAACGACTTCCTTCATTTTGATGATATCCATCACAACCAAAAACAAACAAAACCCTTGTTCTTCATAACTAGCCTAATATCATATCATAAACCTTAAATAAATATCTTTGAAAACACTTACATAAGAGAGATCCCTCTCTGAATCCATGACGGCTAGATCCTAGGATTCCAAAGTGGTTTTGATGTAGGCTCTGCAGTGTTTGTTCTTGCCAATCTTGCAAACTACAAAGACCTAATAGAATGCATATTAATAGTAGTACATCACATTGATTAATTTTTTCATGTTAAGCATAAATACCAAGTTTTTGTATCGTAAACACGAAGAATTATTTCAACATTTTGTATGTTTCATGCTATTATTGTGATGATTATGAGATACAATATGTCATAAACAAGAAAATTAATTTTTCTAAAAACCACTACACTACACAACACTAACATTGATAAATGATATTTGATATTATATATGGATTCAATCTTTCCACACTTACTCTCTACATCCAAGGAGAATTTTCATAGGTGTTCAGACAAAAGATGCAATGTGAAAAGTACTTAGTACAGGAAAAAAATATTTTCACTTAAGGGCATAAGAGCATGAACTTAAAGTTAACGAGCCAAAAGACTATGAGCTCTTATACATATCTTTCACTATGTGGAGCGACCTCGAAATGCGAATGAATGTGGGCTCAGAGGTTTATGCTCCTTATTCCACACACCATCCTTCCACACATATTTGAAATTGTTATGTTGTCATTTCAAATAAAGAAGACTGAATTATGATCCAATTGTAATAACAATTATTTATCATAACATTGAATTTAATGACTATTGTGTTCGATAGAAGCTACACGAACGTGTATTTATTCTACTGAGATTATCGGACGACCTACATTCTGTTGAAAGGAAGAGTCCATGAAGGACAAGTGCACGTGTGTATTTCACACAACACTAAAATCGATAATTGATATTTGGTATTATATATGGATTTGATATTTTCTCACTTACTTTTTGTATCCAAGGAGCAATTTCGTAGGCATTTAGACAAAAAATATAGAGTACAAAGTACTTAGTGTAGAAAACAATATTTTCACATAAGAGCATAAAATTAAATTTAACATGCCAATACGCCATGAACTCTTGTGTGGATGTTTCATTTTGCGGAGTGAACTTGAAATGTCAATGGATGTGGGTGCAGAGGTTTATATTCCTTGTTCCACACATGATCCTTCCACACATATTTTAAATCATTATTTTTGCAAAAATATGATAGTTTAAAATTAAATGCATCCATGTGGAATAAGGTTTGCACTGCATCATAAATGTGTGTCAAGTTTTATGAAAAATAGTTGTGTGAGGTTATTCGTAAATTATTTTTTTTTTGGTTTTATAAAGTAACGAGACCAATTTTAAATTCGATTCTTCAAAAAGAGTATATGAATACATATTGGCATAATATATATTTTCAAATGTCATTTCAAACTTTACTATTTGTATATATTATTTATGGTGTTCTCTACAAAAGTTACAATTTCACCCAAACAAATTTGTACGAGATCCAGTGAAAAAAATTGAAGAAATATAATCTTGGGAGTGTTTGAATCATGTTTTTAATGGGGGAACTGGATTCATCGCCATAAAAAACACAAGGGGTGCCCAAAATATTGAAGTTTGTCAGTTGTAACCTGGATTTTCAAAAAATCCTAATGGGTTTAATGAAAATATTGTAGGAATTTCGATGATTTTTAGGTAAATTTGAAGGCTTCTTAGACCACGCCATATGTATATTGACAAAATTAAAGAAATAAGCATTTCCGAAGCAAGAAAGAAAAAAAATATCGAATTTAAAGATTTATTTTACCAACTGCCATTAGCGATAGCATGAAAAATTTCAATTGTTATTTATTGAGTGTTAAACGTGTCAATAAATCTATAAATTAGATCTAAATCCGAAAACAGGTAAGGAAAAATTGTGGTGGTCATGCACCTAGGTTTTTCCACCCCATGTTCAATACCAATGTCATTTCACATACTTATTTTCATTTTGTTTAATCCTTTTTTTTGGAAAAATACCTTGGAGCTTAAAAAATATACCCTTTTCAATGTGTAACAGAGTGTACACCATACGATAGAGTATACCTATATATAATTTATTTGGTTGGTAATAATGTGACTAAGTTAGCACAACCTAGCGCTAAATATTGGATCTTCATATCTCAATTGAATTATTGAATATGTGGAAAGTCTCATAAATCAAGAGTGAGGTGGTTTATTTATGTTTTTAAATTTTGTGATCGAAACAATGATGACCACATTCACCTTATCCATGTGAAATTCACATGAGTTGTTAGGCCATTTCACTTTAATGGTGAGAATTCACTCTACAGATCTAACAGTAAGGAATGGTTTGTTTTTAAAACCCTAACCTCACAACTTCACAAGGTCATTCCCTCTTTCAGCTTTTTTGTATAGTGCGTTGTTTGATCTACAAAATGTTGTTGAGCAATACCATAAGGTTGAAAATTGGAGTTCGCCCCAAGGTCTTGGCAACATCTCCTTTTGTACCTTGACATACTTCCCTTAAAAAAATAATAGTGGTGACTTACCATTTCTCTTTGTTGTTTTTTTCCTGGTGTTTCTCTTTTATTTTTCATATCATTACCATTTCCTCAACCTCTACAATAATTTTCTAATGCAATACTAACATATATTGGTTTCCATTATTCATCGTTGTCAAATATCTCATCTTGGTCACTCTAAAGTGCCGCTACCGATTTTTCTTTTTTGTGCATCGATGTTCCCTTTCAATTGGATATTGCTACCCTCCTGTTCACACTTCTTCTATTACCACAGAATTGCTAACGTTTTTTATTAATTTTCCATGTATCCCTAGTTTCCTTCTACTTGTGGGTGTTTTTTTATTTCTAAAAGTGGCCTTACAATTTTTTTTCTAGATGTTAGTCTCTTCTACTTCATTATCGATCCCCCTCTCGAATCTAGGTGTTTTTATATTCCTTTATTATGTTTGGCTCCGGATTTATTTCCTTACAGAGCATAGATTCTACTTTGATGGAACGATAATGTAACCCTTAGAGGGAACCTAACTTCCCTTTTCTTTCCTAACATTTTCATGCGGCTCTTCCTTCATAATTTTGAGGTTTTTTGTGAAGGATACTATCACTACTTTGTATGTTCTGTCAAATATGTTAAGGTACACCTACTTGATGTTTATGTTTCTTCTTGTACTATACTCTGAGTATTATATTCTCTTATTATTTCTCCTTTTTTTCTACATGTATTTATTTATATATTTCCTTCGATCTCTACCTCTCGGAAGAGGCGACTCCCACAACTGCTAAATATTTCCTATATTATCATAGGTCGGTCTTTGCTAAAATTCCATGCTCTCATTGTTCGTTTTGAGATCCATGAGCTATGTACGTGGTATATCTTGTGAGGATTTTATAGTTTATTCCCTACTACCAGGGAATAAATTGGTTGGCACCAAATATTGCATAACACCATAGAGTTTTTTAATTCTTCTTCAAAAAATTCCCTATGCTATATTCAAGGCTTGTTATGCCCTATGCAAATTTATGTTTTTTTTTTTAACGGTAATAGATTTACTGGTAAATCCTATTGTTATTTCCTTTTCGTATATGTAAAAAACCCTAAAGAGTTGAGAGTAGATAAATTGAATGTTTTATATATTTTTATTATTATAAAATTTGAGGTAGGAGCATTTCTTATTTTGTATTTATTTATTTAATTAATTTTTAGAATATTAGAAAATTCTAGAAAATTGTATATTTTATGGAGACTTCTAGAATTTGTTGGAGATTAAGTAGTTAGGCTAGATTCCTAAAATTGAGAGTATTTCTTTCAACATCCTCCAAATATCGAGGAAGGAGTTCTATCTTTGAGGAATTCAAGTGTTTTCATCCTCGAGAATAAATAACCATGTAATTCATTTGTAAAAACAAGTTTTGAGAGAAACTAATTTAATAAATAGTATGTCTTTTTTTTTGTTAATTTTTTCCTCTTGGCTCTGCATCATATTTTGGTATCATATTTTGGTATCAGAGTAGGTTTGTGAATGAATTTGGTTTTGGATACTTTGAGTGTTCCGACTTGGAGTTGATATTTTTTTTTTGAATTAAATCTATTTCTGGAGAATCCATGTTTGTATCTACAAGTTCATAAACATTTTTTCATGTGTATATGTGCATAGGACTAATGGACCTGCGCGTATATGAGCAGTTTGGACCTGTATAGTACCATGAATGGCCTTTTCAGTAGTTTCAAGATGGAAATTTTCTATGCTACATTACATAGAAGCTTCTCTCCATGTGCTTCAAAGTTAAGGCCATGGGTTGCATATATACACTCGTAGGAGGTTGAGTCCCTCACTGAAGTGGAGATATTATAGAAAATTAGTTATATATTTGGAAGGTCAAATAGATGTTGCTTGCAAAGAAAAATTAAGTGTGACTTTGTGTGTGGATAAAGCGGCCAGATGACTGTGAATTCATATAACCATGGCAGCATAGTATAGCACAAAGACATGTGTTTTAATATTTGAAGGAGACTATGGGTGTCACACAATATCGGAGTACGAAGTCGAACAAACCGAAGCACATATTTTTATTTTCATGTTTCTATAATTGAACAACTCTGTCAAGAATTTTTCTATAGGCCATAGTCATAATGCAAGTGACAGTATAATCAATTCTTGATTTCAGATCCAGAAATTGATACGCGAATGTGTGTCAAAGGGCATGAATCTTTCAATAGAGTGTCGATGTAATTGAGTTACTTGTGCGAGCCTAACATGAGTTGAAGAGTATGATGTTTCTTGATCTGATGACGAAGGGCTGAATAGTTTGGTGTATCATTGCAATGGCCATAGAGATTGGAGTATGAAAAATATTACCATCGTATCATTATTATGGCGTAGTATGCATACATTAAATGACAATGATATTTCCATAAATTAAAACTTGAAAGTATCCCATTTAATTTCAAAAGGAATAAAAAAACACAACTTTCCATTATTTTACTTTAATCATATATAAGAGAGAATTAGTCGAAACTGTGAGAAACTTTATTATTTTAATGAAATGTTAATGCATACTTAGTGGATACTTTACATTATTTTAGAATATTGAAATGTTGTGAAGTAATTACGCCGATAGGCGTTCTATTGTGGGGTTTTTGGTAGCGACACTGTAGAGATTCGTCGTTCTCTACAGCTGTCCCTCGCCAGATTTCCCTATGTCACCTGCCTATCCACCTGCCTATCCGCCTATCCACCTGCCTGTCCACGTTGTCCTACCATTAACGAACCGACTTCCTAGCATTAACGGACTGACTGATCGATACTCTCCGCTCAATCCATAATTACTCCCTCCGCCTACTGAAATCAATGCCCGTCTACTGAATTCAATGTGTCTGCTCAATCCAGAGAAATCCCGATGTCTCTGATATTCTCCATATTCTTACCGCTATGAAATCAACCATGAAATGAAATACACATCTGTAATGCCATCAAATCTGTCACTAACACATTAATCTCTGGTCAATATCAGAGCTACTAAAACCGAAATCAAACGCCAGATGAAATCAGAAATCTAATGACATCAACCCTGTCATTAACAGCACTGCGTGACTCATCAACGATACTCCATCATGTTCGATGTAATTCCAAAATCAGATCTGATTCGTATTTTTATGCGTTGTCTCTGTAATCTGTCAGTACTCTTCTATTTAGCCTGTTGATCTACATCTTTATTCTTCCCGTGGAATTGAAATTTATATCCGCTATTGCTATGCTTTTTGAAATTTGCTGTTGCTAGACCTTATGCCTTTGCTGTTACGTGCCTCTGAAATTTGTTGTTGCTTGTCACTCGACTTTCATGCCGGCCTTTCCTGTTAGCTGCAATTACCTGTTGGTTGTGGCTGCTTCCGCAAGATCCCTACTCCAGATTTCCATCGGAAGATGCCTGCTTCCAGGAAAAGTAAGTATTCCACAAATGTTACCATCCTGCATTTATAAATCAACTTCTGTATCTTTGGTACATATATAACTTCGCTACAATTTCAGTTAAGCATAATGACTCTCACTCCATGGAACACGTTTGTAGCTTTAGCGTTTTACACTGGATGCAAAGCCATATTTTTAGTTTATAACTTTATACACAATTACAGTTTCTGAAAGATCTAATACCAAATACAGTTCACTGTTGCTTACAATAATTCCGTCAACTCCACGGTAATAGCTGCTTGTCATTGTCCTGAACCGCTCCTGTCCTGCAGTATCCCACTAAATAACCAATGAAATTAGCAGGTTAGCAAGAGATCAGTGTCCCAGGGTCAAATTCTCGAATGCGTATATGCAAGAAACCTGGTTACAGTGTACAAGAACTAATAATAGCTGTGAAGCTTGTACAGACATTCGTAATATGCCAAAAACATATCAGGTTCAAGAAACAGCCATATAATATAATTAGAATTGAGAGTTGAATTTAATCAAATTTGAATCAAAATATGGTTAGAAATTTGAAGTTATTACAATTTTGTATCTGTGGATAAAGAAATAGGGAACTCTGAACGCATAGATTACATGACCAAAGCTTGATCACACATTTTCCATTGCTGGCAATAAGATCAAATAAGAATTGGTGTTTTTATGTGTTCTTTGACTAGCTTAGCATTTATTAACCAAGGTCAAGGATGTCAGTATCGGTTGGCACTCCACAGATACAGAAACAGTTGTGATGCTCAGCAAATTTTGATTTGGTTGTTTAATTTATTTCTTGTGCTTCTGGTGGCTCATTATTAAAGCGTACCTGTGTAGATATAGGCACTCCACAGATACACAAATAGTTTTGATGCTCAGCAAATTGTGATTTGGTTGTCTAATTTATTTCTTGTGCTTTTGATGCCTCATTATTAAACCATACCTGTGCACATATACTAACTACACAACTTGACATAACCCATTCATGTGGTCGGCTTGTGCCACGTCTTAAGAGTTCTTTTTAGCCCTCTAAAATTTAGTACCTGTGCAGATATAGTGACTACACAGCTTGACATAATCCATTCATGTGATCGGCTTGTCCCAGGTCTTAAGAGCTTTTTTTAGCCCTTTAAAATTTAGTACCTGTGCAGATATAATAACTACACAGCTTGACATAACCCATTCATGTAGTCGACTTCTGCCACGTCTTAAGAGTTTTTTTTTAGTCCTTTAAAATTTAGTACCTGTGCAGATATAGTGACTACACAGCTTGACATAACCCATTCATGTGGTGGGCTTGTGCCACGTCTTAAGAGCTTTTTTTAGCCCTTTAAAATTTAGGCACTCAGTATGATGAAGAAAATATCCACAGTTGTTTTTCCTGGTTAGCAGAATGACTGATTTGCTGCAATTTTGTGTCAAATAAAAAGAAGCTATGTAATCACGTAAGAAAGTTTGGGTGTCAACATGATTGCAGTGAATGTAATCACGTAACTTCATGTAGGGTCATTTGAAAAGAAACTTAATTTTATTGTTGTACCTTTCTATGGATTTTGCAACATGTATATATCTTGGGGTTTGAGAGAGATCACTGTCTCTCCTTAATAGAACAACAATCACACCACAAAATAAATCATAAGTTAGCATGGCTATCCTTTGCATATTATTCCACTCATGCTATTTATCTATGTAGCTATTCAGGCATTTGATTTACAAACAATATATCTTGTTTTATTGTAACCAATGTCTTATAGTCATCTTTTTACTGCTTCTGTACCCTTCTGCCTTATAGTCATCTTTTTACTGCTTCTGTAGCCTCCTGCTTGACTTGTCAAGCAAATCGACAGAACATCAAGTGGCCTAGTTTGTAGTCATGTAATCCTTATGTTTCATTCAAACAATTCAGTAACAAAATTCTTTAGCACCTATGATGTATACCACTACTGGAAGAATACTAAACATTGATCCATATTCACACAAGACCTATTAAGTGCAGAACAGGAAATACTGCTTCTTGCACTGTTTCTTCCAAATTCTCTGTTCATATTATCAAGCAATTACTCATTTAGGCATTCAGTATGATGAAGAAAATATCCACAGTGGTTTTTCCTGGTTAGCAGAATGACTGATTTGCTGCAATTTTGTGTCAAATACAAAGAAACTATGTAATCACGTAAGAAAGTTTGGGTGTCAACATGATTGCAGTGAATGTAATCACGTAACTTCATGTAGGGTCATTTGAAAAGAAACTTAATTTTATTGTTGAACCTTTCTGTGGCTTTTGCAACATGTATATATCTTGGGGTTTGAGAGAGATCACCGTCTCTCCTTAATAGAACAACAATCACACCACAAAATAAATCATAAGTTAGCATGGCTATCCTTTGCATATGATTCCACTCATGCTATTTATCTATGTAGCTATTCAGACATTTGATTTACAAACAATATATCTTGTTTTATTGTAACCAATGTCTTATAGTCATCTTTTTACTGCTTCTGTACCCTTCTGCCTTATAGTCATATTTTTACTGCTTCTGTACCCTTCTGCCTTATAGTCATCTTTTTACTGCTTCTGTAGCCTCCTGCTTGACTTGTCAAGCAAATCGACAGAATATCAAGTGGCCTAGTTTGAAGTCATCTAATCCTTATGCTTCATTCAAAAAATTCAGTAACAAAATTCTTTAGCACCTATGATGTATACCACAACTGGAAGGATACTAAACATTGATCCATATTCACACAAGACCTATTAAGTGCAGAACATGAAATACTGCTTCTTGCACTTTTTCTTCCAAATTCTCTGTTCATATTATCAAGCAATTATTCATAGTTCTGTCCTGATCCACCTTTGCTTGCAAACTGCCAATATGAAGAGTTCTCCCTTTATCTAATTTCTCGTATTGAGCTCAGGTTTCCTTGAAAATGACGTCCTTATTATGACTTTAGTTTCACAAAACTGTTATTTCAAATTTGAATGTAGATAGTATGTCTGTTATTACATCAACATTATCCTCAGTTCTTGAGATATGTAGATCATTGTTTACAACCAAATATTGAAAACATATATTAATTTGCAAAATGAAAATTCCTTTCATTAAGCTCATGATGTAATTTTCCTATTGGAAGTAAATATTTTTCTTCAAGCTTTTCTCTCCTGTTCTGGGAACTACCTGTTGAATTAGAAAAATAGTATTCATTTGTCAACTCAACTCAACAAATATATGTAGTTCTATTGTGAACATTTCAACAGATTTAACGTTGCAACTTCGTTGGCAATGATTTACATCCATTATATATGTTTGCTTCCCTACCAGAAACTTGCTGCCTTGAAATTGAATGTAGTTTTGATATATGTTTGCTTCCCTAGAAGAAACTTCCTGCGTTGAAATTCAATGTAGTTTTCTTCTCCACATTTTAGGCTACCACTTCATTGATAGTTATTTATATCCATTTTATATGTTCCCTTCGCTAACACAAACTCGCTGCCTTTATCATATTCAAATTGTCATGCCTCTGTATGAACTCATTGCTCAGTTATGTAGAATTTTAGAGTGGATGCAATGGCATGTTTAACAAGATCCAATTTTTTAAATATAAAATCTATTTGGGCTTTGCATTGATTGCTTCATGTTCTAATTCCTATCATAGGGAACATGAATAGTACGCAATCCAAAAGCTCAGAGTGCAATACATTAACCTGGCATGCCTTCCAAAGTAATCTTAAAAATAAAACAATCTACACCAACATGTTCTCCATGCCTTTTCACTGTCTGGTTGTATGAATTTTTGCCATGTATCTAACAACATTAGAACATATATTTTTGTTAGCCATCTCATACAAAACCTCCTTAGCCTCATCCATCATGCCTTTCTTCCAAAGACCATCAATCAAACTGTATGACTTTTGGCTTTGTATCTGACAACATTAGAACATGTATTCTTCTTACGTATCTCATACAACAACTGCTTACCCTCATCGATCATGCCTTCGTTGCAAAGACCGTCAATCAAAGTACTTTCTGCAATGACATTAGGATTTAACCTATGTACTACTTGCTTACAATCTTCAAACTTACCTTCTTTGCACACTCCATCCATAGCATTTTCAACATTATTCTTTCCACAGTCCATCCATGGGGTTGTTCAACATCCTCAATGTGATTTCATTAATGCTCTGCCCTTTTCCAAAATGAGATAAAGAAGCTTACAATACTAAGAAGAAATCACTGTCACTAGAAATGAAAACAGAGAATGTGATTTCGATGGGTTGTAACCCCTTGCAAACATTTCTTTGAGAACTTGGTAGCTTTACCTTTTTTGCACAGTCCATCCATAGCAATGTTCAACATCCTCAATCTGATTTCATTAGTCCTCTGCGCTTTTCCAAAATGAGATAAAGGAGCTCACAATAGTAAGAACAAATCACTGTCACTAGAAATGAAAACAGAGAATGTGATTTCGATGGGTTGTAACCCCTTGCAAACATTTCTTTGAGAATTTGGTAGCTTACCTTCTTTGCACAGTCCATCCACAGGATTTTCAACATCATTGTTTGCACAGTGCATCCATGCAGATGTTCAACATCCTCAATCTGATTTCATTAGTCCTCTGCACTTTTCCAAAATGAGATAAACCAGCTCACAATAGAAAGAACAAATCACTGTTACTAGAGAAAGTGTCCATGAAAATAGAGAATTTGATTTCGATGGCTTGTAACCACTTGCAAACATTTCTTTGACAACTTCATAATTACAGCTGCAAAATGTAATGCCATTCTCATAGGAGCCCTTGTATTATTTTGTGCAGTACCTATCTGGCTCCTCCAACTGTTCTACTTTGTAGAAGTGATTGTTTAATGCTGAATATATGACAACGCTGACATCAAAACTTTTTATTCCCTTTATCTCAGAGAAAATTCTTCGTCCTCTCTTCAGCCATGATTTCCTTACATCGTGTCCAGCTATCAACATTTCGTAAGGAAAAAATATCAGATTTCAGAGTCTACTCTGGCATGTCAGTGAAGATCCATTGAGTTCTCTCTAAAAGGAAAACCTTGCAGAATCCATCTATTACCGAATTTATGTTCAAAATGTGCTTCACTCAAAACACTAGATTGCACTGAATGCAATGTTATGCTATTTTGTTTCAACATTTTCAGTCACCATCCTGTATGCAATATACTTTGCAACCCTTCCTCTGTTTCGAAACATGTCGATTACATATATTAGAAATTAAAGCAGCCAATTTTATAGGCTGCTAAATCTTATAACATACATAATGCTTCATTTTCAAAGACTTTGAAAGAGCTTCTTTACTATCTTTATATTATAGCATTTCAAAAAAAATTGTTCAATGTAAAGACAACCATCCATCATGTCTTCAAAGTTACAAATGCTAGCTTTCTTCCTCTATAAATGTTTTTTATTCATTTCAATTTAGTAGTATACTGTATTTATAATATACACTACAGAAAATAAATTTTAGTCATTGGGTCTATTGCTCATGTAAACTCCTTAAATCTTTCAAACAACAAACTATCTGGTTCAATTCCAACCAGTTTTGCTGCACTGAAGCTTAGTTTTCTTGATATTTTAAATAACGAGTTAAGTCTGACTGTTCCACATTCACTCATTAATAAGGTAAACCCACAATACTTTTCACAAAATCCAGTGCTCTGTGCTAAGATCTTTGGACATCGCACAAATGATAATGACAATATACTTGGCCCTTCCTCCAACTCTCATGAGGCCAAACAAGCCCAACAGACATTTCCAATGCAGAACAATGAAAGTATACCAGTAAAGCAAATATTCACAATGAACATCAACAAAACTAACCAAAATGACATACACAAATTGCTAAAGGCAGAAGTGCAAAGATCCATGCTTTTGGCATTGCCAAATTTCTTCAACATTGCAGAAAAGACTGATGTTAATAGTTTTGCTGTGCTATTGTTCAATCCTTGCAGTAGCAACTTCAGATCAATCCAGAGGGGAGAACATCCACAGGACACAAACATTGATGTTCAGTTGGCTTCACATTATTCACTGCAGACAGAGTAACAAGATTCCCACTATCTGAAACATATTTCAGGTTATTCACAAATCACAATATGTTATGCCCACGCCCTCAACGCAATACTGTGCATATATGCAAATATATTCAATAAATTTTCTCATAGCTTTTCTTGGGAGAGTTCAGTCCAATTATTAAGCTAATTTAGAATTCTGCTAAGAACTATTATATCCATTCTTTAACTGCTCTGTGGACTGTACTCTGTCACATTCGAGTTCTAACTTCTGAAATATATCTGAATTTTTCTAAGCCTATTCTAAAGTATCATTTGAAGTTGAACTTACTGATACATTAATCTTTCATACGAGCATCATCGTTTGTTATTTTGCTGGTGATTTTTATTAATTTTAAAGGCAGTTCGTAAGGGTTTCATATTATTGCATTTTTTAGGTTGGCATTTCACTCATTCCTTGGAAAACTCATTCGGTCTAAAAAGATTACTGTTACTTACAAGGGATTGATGTACTCTTACAGATGATCCTAGCCTACAACTTGCCAAGTATATACACTAAGGTGACATATGAGCAAAAGTCTTGAATGTAATATGCATTTTGATTATTTCTATTCTTAGAAGACTAAGATAACTTGTTCATTGTGGAAGGAGGAATCATTGCTGATCTGTAAGCATATTTGTCAAAAAATTCTCGGTCTGTTTAGTAAACCCTGTGACGCCTAATCTGGAGCTCAAGTTCAGGCATGTTCTGACTCCCTCTTGATAAACTAGTGGCAGAACATTCCTCAAATTTTTTATGCATCAAAGGTTATTCTAAGGCAACTTCTAGAGGAATTCTAAGAACCAACAATTGTGCAAATGGTACTTGTATCAGAGAAGAAATTTGATCCGGGTTTCTGAACACAACTATGCCATTATCAAAGTCTCCAACCAGGTCAGCGCTCAGGCCCAAATGAGACATTAATGCTCTAGTGGAACTCTTTGGTTCAACATACTTTAGCTATGATTTAATTTCAAAGTCTTATTTTGACAAGACGAAATTATACACCTGAGCTATATTAGCAATCTTAAGTCTGCTTATCGTTGGGTGTGAGTCAAAGAGACATTGATATGGCTACTGCAGTATTGCTCAATTAGCATTGGCATCGTTGTATGATGAGCTAATATTTTCTCCTGAACTGAGTTGCCATAAGATACATATATGCCTCTGATATAGAGTTGTATTGGCATACATCTTGCTAGGTTTTGACAGATTGATAAGCAAGGTTCTTCAACAAACAACCAAGGTTATGTTAAGTTAATATTGGTCAATGAGCATAAGTTCCTTGCCAGAGACATTTGATACTGAAGTGAATCGACTGATTCCAAATGTGTATAGAATATATCCCTGAGACAGAGTCGAGACAAGGCAGAGACCTGCACCCGAAGGGCTATGGAGAATGGAACCTTGACCGAGGAACAATGAAAGTGGATTTTCGAAAACCACCTTGCCATTCTTCACCGCTTTTCTGGGGCAGGCGGTATTGAAGAAATCACAGCGATTCCATTGATTAAATGACATGTGGCTAGACCACTGTTTCAAAACCGCTGGGTAAAACGCACCTTCGCGCGTTATACATCGGTTGAAGATGCCGCGCGAAATGTGTACAGACCGTCGATCTGGAGTGTCACCATCGGATGGCGGACGCTTCACGAAGATGTGCGAAGTTTAATAAAAGACCCCGGAGGTTAAGTAAGGTACGACGCGCTTGGTGATTGGTCTTTCGATTGTGTTGCGGAGTCCGGCGGAATCATATATAATGAGTTGGTTTATTACTGGTTCCGACGTATTGTGATCTCAATATAAGGTTCGATGGAGTATAATGGTTGAATATGCAAGTGGGACCATACGAATTATGATTCAATCCCTCCATGAACACAATTTGAAGACTAAATTCACCTGTCTCAAAACATTTTTCCCATTTCTTTACTTACTGTGATTGACCGAATTCCTGAACCATGGACAGAAATATGAATAACAGTTTTTATTGTTTATTCGAAGAATTGAAGTTGAGCAATTACATTCACAATACTAACGGTTTGAATCTAGTGAAAGAACACAGATTTGTATATATTAATTACTTTATTAATGTGTTTTGGTACTTTAATATAAGGAGATATTGTTTTGTTATGTGAGGCTAAGTGAACAAATTTTCTGGGCAGGATTTCAATGGAGGAATTAATTGTGTAGATAAACATTATTTTAATGGACATTTAGGCCCATTTCATATTTGGGTTTCTTATTTTTTCATTTTATATTCCGGTTCAGAAATACATTGCAAAGTCTTCCTTTAACAATTGGCAGATCTATCCATTTTTTTTATACCAAAAAAGTGGTGTATAAGTGATGAAATAAAATTCAATAAAAATAATTAATTATATATATATCTTTTATTATAAAATATGAAAAAAAATAATTTCTTTAACTACTTTTAAAAAATGTATTTTTGAAGGTATATTTTTTAAATTAATTAGTCAAAAGAAATTAATAAATTATATAAATTAAATGATAAAATAAATACATTTTAAAAATTCTTCTTTCAATAAATAAAGATTTAATATATTTTTATATTTAAATCATATTATATAAAAATAAATTAATATTAATAGGATTACAAATAAATGAAAAATAAAAATATCAATTTTATAATTTTTAGAATATAATATAATTAATTTTTATTAATTTTATACACAAAAATTATTAAAATTAAAATTATCAATTAAAAAAATAATAATATATATGTTTTTTAAAGAAAAAAATCTCAATTTTATTTAACTTGTAATAAGGAATAAAATTAGCTCAAAGCAATTGGTATTTTATTTTATTTTAAATTATTTATTTATTTTATTTTTACTTTCAAATTACAAATTTAATTTATCTATTTTATTTTTATTTCTAATTTTATCTTTATTTTATTCCATTTCTATTTATTCATTTTCTTTATTTCTTCATATTTTATTTCTCGATTTTCTATTTAGTCCAAATTCATTTTTATATTTATTATTAAACAAAGCATGTACATGGATTCACTTGACACACTATTTAACATTTCGTTTTCTTTTTTTCTTTTTTTTTTCTTTTCTGTAACTAACAATAAATTGAAAATTTTATCAAAATAAATATTCTTTGATATTTGTACCAAAACTTTAACAATCAATCATGTTTATTATTCTTATTATTCAGTACCATCTTGACGTGCCTATGAGACGTACATACCATCTTTGAGCCCATTTCTTTGTCTTGATTTTCAATTCAAACAAAAATTCAACTTCTATTTAAGGCAAATTCAATTGTCTACGCATTATGTTTTACACATGTAAACAATCGTTTACTAATCTTTGATCTCAGGTTTAAGTTTCTCAATGTGTTTCACGAAGCAAAAACAAAAATCACCCCCCATCCCTTGCCTCCTACTTCCTCATGCCTTCCATCTCCACATCCTTCTTTCCTACAACGCTACCTCTACATCGCACTCAATTCATATGCATTTCTATCGGCATGTCTTTTCACCCTTTTGGTGCAAATGCTAGTATATATAGACAATTTCTATTGATTCAACAATTGTTTGTTATTTAGTGACCAAGTCATAAAAGCTCCATGTCCTTTAGAAACCACGAAAGAATGTGCCCAAAAGTTACACCTCTGTAAAATAATTCTCATAATCAGGATAATTAGGATAGTTCCTTCACTCTTGTGTTTGAAAGGTTAAATAGTTTTCATGAATAATTTTTCAATGAAAAGTTAAAATCTAAAATATAACTTTAATCATACGGGAGGAAATACTTTTAAACAAATGGGGAGAGAAAAAAAATTAAACAAATGGAGATATCAATGAGACATCTTCCTTTGAGCCTAAAAATTATTGAATGTAAAGTATGGATTTGGGAATTTTTAATATGTAATAAACATTTATCAAGGTCATAGTTACCATAAAATAATGGGTGGTTCAGTTAGTTAAATAAGGAGTCATGTAATTTGTTAAAAGGGAATATTTTTGTGACAAAGTAGTGAAAGTCCTCATATTGAAATGGTCATGTATGGATTCAAGTTTTAAGCTTGTGTTTTTAAGCCAAAGTGAGTGAAAGTCATGAAATATGTCAGTCTAGTCTAAATAAGATTTGAAACACTTAGTAATGGAAAGTCTTTGAAGATAAGTAAAAACATAGTTAT
Organism: Pinus albicaulis; assembly: GCA_034641835.2. NCBI lineage: Eukaryota > Viridiplantae > Streptophyta > Pinopsida > Pinales > Pinaceae > Pinus > Pinus albicaulis. Next base: position 396,037,460 of record CM076577.1, on the reverse strand, counting down.
TTATTGTATTGGGTGCATAATCAGTAGAACTTGACACCCAAAGCATGGTCAATTTATTTTAAATACAATTTAAAGGTATTTTACAATACTTTGAAGCAAATAAAGCGGACTCAAAGAATCTTACGCAAGGGAAGAAGGATATGAATATGACTATGGATAGTCATTTGCAGAATTCAAATAAAAGTGACAACAATGCCATAGAATTGGCAGAAGTGATGAAGAGTTCAAGAAACAGATCGTTCAGTTGAAGGAATGACTTGATATGTTGATGGAGTTGTTACAAAATCAGAAAGATGGATGGGTAATGAAGAATACAATTAGATGGCACGTAGTTAATTGGAAGAAGACAGAAGAAGGAGCTGAAATTTTTGTTATCGGAAGTAGAGGCAACTGGGATGAATGTATGAATTTTTGAACTAGAGCAAGGAATGATGCTTGGAAAGGATGAGGATGATGAGGAAGAAATTTTTATTTGTGAACCTGAAAAGGGGTCAATATTTGGCAAAGAAAGTGACTTGGAAGATCAACATAAATAATTGAGGGCATAATCATGTGTTGACGCTATAAAGCCTTGTGTTTTTAAATTTAACAAGTTTTGTGTGGATGAAGGATGTGTTTCAGATGATGGATCGAAAAATAATGGTGTTTCATGAAAGGATGAAGACCAATCTTTCGAAATGATTTTTTAAAGTGGTCATAAAATTCGAATGAAATGTGAAGAAGAATTAGAATTTGTAGAAAAGACGTTGATGGAACCTAAATCTAATCAAGTTGTAGATAAGGAAGAGGAAATCTAATTCAATGAAAATGTGGAACCTGAATGTAATTTCCAATTTAATGTTAAATATGATGAAATGATATTCAAGCTAGTAACAATAAACTTCAGGGGGAAGTAGATTGGATATTGACATTGAAGAATTAAGGAAATTGATTGAAAAACACATAAACAAAGATATTTAAAGAAGAGGCAAGAAGAAAATAACATGATACATTTTACTGCTCGAGCATACATCAGTAAAGGAGGAGGAGAATTGAAGCACAAAATTTGGAAACCCAATGAATTAAAAGTTACAACCATTAAAGTAGAACAACAAAGAATGAATGATCAACAACAAACTGAAGTTTTGGATCCAAGAGGAGCTTAATCAATGTATGAAGACATATGGTCAAGAGACTAGGTTTTTATTTTACCTGGGTAGTATGATGTTGGAGCATCTCATATTTTATTTATTTATTTAATTTGGAGAACGTTAGAAAATTCTAGATTTTATGGAGACTTCTAGAATTTGTTGGAGATTAATTAGTTAGGATAGATTACTAGACTTGAGAGGATTTCTCTCAGCTTTCTCCAAATATATCGGAAGGAGCTCTCTCTTTGAGTAATTTGAGGGTTTTCCTCCAAAATAAATAGCCATGTAATTCATTTCTAAAACCAAGTTTTGAGAGAAAATAATTTAATAAATAGTGTGTTTGTTTGTTTGTTAATTTTTTCCTCTTGACTCTGCATCAAAATTTCCCCTTGATTGGGGTTACATGGTTATAAATACCATCTCAATTCTCTTACACCTGTTTTTAATCACAATATGTGTTACATTTATTTTATAGTTATGAGATAATTTATAAATATCTTATGGATATATGAAGTTATTAGTTTACCATTGTGATTTTTTTCTGAGATTTGTGTATACATTCTCTCGTAATTTCATTGATTTCCTGGGAAATGTGAATATAGTATTGAATAAAGATTATGTTTGAGCATAGTAATATGTACTTTCTTTAAATAGTTTTTACATTGGATTCAGAACCAATAAGAATTTTTTTCATTTTTTTGAAATGGTTCTTATTGTTTGTAACATCGAGACTTTCATTCTCATAACTCATAGAAAATGAATGATTGTAAAGTATAATTCAGTGTTGTAATATTCACTCTGGAAATTTCAGTCTTAAGTCATTTAAATTTATTAACTACTAATAAATTTTCTAGGAAAATTATGCTAAAGCAAAGGCGTTAAGGTTTCTTACTTCCCAAATTTTTTCTTTATGGAAATAATCTATGGAGAAATATTTTTCCTTTCTTTTGTTTTAAGAAGTATTTCTTTTGTAGTCCAAAAGGAAGAGTGATTTTCATGTGTATAGATTATTTTTTAGTTACCTACTAGGATCAACTATATTTTTAATCTTATCATCACTCACTCGATTTGATTTAGCTAATGCAGACATTGCACCAATAATTTTTCACAATGTTATTAAAATTTTAACAAGAAAAAGGTTGTACTGAATGTATAAAAAATTTCAATATTTATGAGCATAAATAGACACTTCTATCCCCTAGATATTTTGTTCACTTTTTTTTCCATGAAAAAGAATCTGATTTCAACTTACATTAACACTGTAACTTATTTCATGTGTATTTATTTATGGTGATACTAAAATTTGCTGCAAATACTTAATTTCTGAGCAATTTTCACTATACTTGTTTACACATTTACAAAGTTACAATGCACCATGTCTTTTTTTTTTAATTATATCACCACCATCCATATGCAATTTCCAGCATATTAATATTAAAATATTGTTTACAGGTATACCATTTGGAGGAAATAAACACAAACATATTTCCTAACCATAATAAATACTATATACAAGTATAACATTAAAAATAAATAAAGACAAACAAATTTCCTAACCATAATCATTGCTAGAACTCCACTTGGGAAGAAAAATTATCCTCCCAACCATGAACCGATCTATTAGTCCCCCGGAACTGAGATAATTTTTCAAATGAATCAAAAACCTCTTTGATCCCTTGATTATGTATTTTATACATTTTCTTCCATGGAAGAGTTTTTCTTAGCGACGTCCTGCTTTTGTGGGTCAACCAATTCACTTGCCTAGGAATTATTCCTTTATCGTTTTTTTAAAGCCCACTTTTATCTCTAGCGGTGCTTTATTCCACCCATACTTAACATTTTTCTCCATCTAAATGATTTAAGAGGTCTTTCTCTCCTATCTCATTAAATATTATCTAGTGTCTCCTAGGGATTTTTAGGAGCCCTTCTTATAGGATATTTATCTTAATATCATCCATCAATGAGACTTTTCCTACCTCTTTCGCAAGAATCACTTAACTCTAGTGTCTAATTCCTAAGTAGTTCCAAACTTTTTATTTATTAATAAAATTTCCCTATTACATATTAATAACTTCATTGTTTACTTTATCTTTAACCAATCACGTCCTTTCCACCATCAAGTCCAACATAGATCAATATAAATAGATAAAAAACATTATTAAAAAAAAAAGGAGCATTACATATTCCCCCTCTTTTTATTTACACGGTCCCTGGTGTTCATTTTCTAGTTCCTTCCCTCTGAAATTTTTTTGGATAAGTATTTCTCATGTCATCCTCCAGCTCCCATGTTGCCTCTTCAGCGGTGAAGTGCTTCCACTACACTTTAACCTAAGAAACATTTCAATTCCAATGGAATATCTCTTTCTGATCTAGTATGCAGAGTGGCTCATCCAGGAAGTTTCCTTTTGGTTCCACCTATATCAAATTATAATAAATTATATGAGAATAGTTATGTAAATATTTATTTAGCAAATATACATGAAATTCTAGTTGATAATCTAGTAGCCCAATTCTGTCCAAAATCTCAAAAGGCCCACAAACTCATGGCTCCATTTTTGTAAAGGTTGTTGTTCTTAAGGTAGTTTTCCTTGGTTTAACCCTTAAGTAAACATGGTCTCCAATGTTAAATTCCCTTTGCGTTTTTTACCTATATGCATAGCGTTTTTGCCTATCTTGGGAATTTTTTATGTTTTGTCTAATCCTTCATACCACCTGTTGCATTTCCTGCAAATGATTCGGTCTTAATATTAATTTGTCTTCCGGATGACTCCAAATGAGATTTGTATTGAATTTTCTAACATACATGGAATCAAAAGGACTCATTTGTATTATATCTTGGTGGCTGTTTCTATAAGAAAAATCTTCTAAATGCAAAAATCCTCCCATTTGGTAGGTATTTCCATGGCATACATCTCAACATGTCCTCCAAAATATGATTGGTTCTCTATGTTTGGCCATTTTTTTGAGGGTGGTATGATATGCTGAATTTTAGTTGAGTTCCCATGCTGCCAAACAAAAATTTCCAAAATTTGGAGGTAAATTTAACATCCTTATCTAACACTACCATCTTTGGCACTCCATGTAGTAAGAAAATTTGCTTCATGAAAAAATTGGCAATCTGTATTGTCCCATAAGTGGATTGTATAGGTATGATTTTTTTTGCTTTACTTAAGGTGTCTACCACCACCATAATGGAATGATGTTGTCTTTTGGTCCTTGGTAATCATGTGATTAAGTCCAAGGAAATCACTTCCCATTTCCATTCTAGGACAGGAAGTGGATTAAAAAATCCAACACAGTGTTTTTGTTCTACCTCTACTTGCTCACATTGTAAGAATTTTGACAAATATTTTTCCACATATTTTTTCATGTCTGGCCAATTTTTTTTTTATTGGTGTTGTTATCATATTTTGATACCAGAGGTGTCCTACATATGGTTTCTTATTACACTCATCTAGTGCCATTTGTTTCAAAGCATTCACATTGAGGGCATATAATCTTTTTCTATAAATTAATATTTTTTTAGAGTTTTCAACCTAACATGGAATTTATGTTTCTTTCAATTTTTCTTTAATTTCCAAGTTTTAGGATCTCTTGGTATTGAATTTTTAACATATTATGTAAAACATGTACTAATACGACTAACATATACCCCATTAAATAATATGCATGTCTTATTAAAGCATCTATTATCTTATTTTCCTTTCCTTTTTTGTGCTTAATTTCAAACCCAAACTCACTAAGGAAGGCCATCCACATATCTTGTCTAGAATTAGGATTTGGTTGGCTGAAAATCTTATTTCAAACTGATATGATTTGTTACCAGAGTAAATTTCTTCGCTAATAGAGAGTGTCTCCACATATTTAGATCATGTATTGCAATGACCAGTTCTAAATCATATATTTCATAATTCCTTTCATGTATTTTCATCTTTGTAGACCCGTAAGCTACTATAGAAGTTTCTTGCATTAAAAATCCCCCTAGAACCTCCAAACAAGCATCCGTTTAAACAATAAATTCCTTATTCGGGTCTGTGATTTTTAGGATAGGTGTCATTGTAAGTAAGTGTTTCAATTTTTGAAAAATTTCCTGACATTTGGATGTCCACTCAAATTTTTCTCCTTTTTTTTGTGTAAGGATGTAATAGGGGAGGCTATTTTAGAGAACCCTTCTATAAATATTTGGTAATATCTCATGATTCACATAAAAAAATGGACAACAAACACGTCCTTTAGTATGGGAAAATTTACAATGGCCCTAACCTTCTCAGTGTTAACAACTAGTCCCTCTTTTGAAATAACGCGGCACAAATACAATATTTTGTTCTTATAAAACTCATATTTTCTAAATTTATCATATAATTGATGTTATGTTAGAGTTTACAACAATACTCTCATATGTTTCTTTTGTTCCTCTTCATTCTTAGAGTACAGTAGAATCTCATCTATAAACATCAATACAAATTTATCAAGGTACATGTTTAGTACATTTTTAATTAAGCACGTAAAGGTTTTTGGTGCATTAGTGAGGTCAAATGGTAATACTAAAAATTCATGGTGACCATACTGGGTCAGGACAATTTATTTGCAAATATCTTCATCTTTAATTCTCAACTAATGACACCCAATCCTTAAATCATTTTTTGAAAAAATATTTCCCCCCCTCACTTGATCAAATAGATCATCAATATGGGACAATGAATATATTTTTTAATGGTAAACATGTTTATTTGTCAGTAATCAATGCAAATTGTGAATGTTCCATTATTCCTCTTGAAAAATATTATAGGAGCTCCCCACAGTAATACACTAGGCCTAATATAGCCCTTGTCTAGTAATTCTTGTAACTACATTTTCATCTCTAATAACTTATGTGCACTCACTATGTAAGGAGCTTTAGACACTAGAGTTGAACTGAGTACCAAACCAATGGTAAAATCTATATTTATATGGGGAGGTAAGCTTGGGATTTATTTGGAAATACTTCCTAAAACTCCTTGATGATTGGAAAAGTCTCTAAATTATGATTTTTTGTTTGTTGTTCCTTTATTTCTACATGCACCGTAAATAACTCACACCCTTTTCGTGCATTATTTTTAATTTCTAAGGATGAATTTTTTTTTATTCATATGGGTTTTTCTATGCCTTTAATTACCTAATTTTTTCCATCTTGATTCATACAACTTACTATTTTCTCTAAGAAATTTATGACAACACCCTATTTTTCCAGCCACCCCATGAATATTGAGACGTCATTAGATCCTAAGGGGAGTGTATTTAAATTTACTTATGTGGAATAACCATTCAATTTAATATGAAACTGTCTCACTTGGCTTATTACCCCTCTTTTTGTGCCAATTTCTAATTGTACCAGCCATGCAGTTTTCAATTTTTCAGTTTTAAGTTTACATTTTTCTACAACTTGTGGACTAATGTAGGACTTAATCTAGCCTATGGGTAAATTAAGAAAAAAATAGGTTGGTTCAAAATGATACCTTCTATGTTGACCATCGTTGATTGGTGCACCATTTTCTATCTTCCAATGCTACAATTATTCTTGGAATATTTTTGGTAATATCATTCACAATTATGGCCTCATGGAAAACCTACATATTTTGAACAGATCTGGGACTGTGTGGGACATATCTAAAAATATGGAGCTCACCACACCCCCATCACTTCAGTGATTTTTTTTCCTTGACCCCACTCATATTTTTATTATTCATATCTACGCGTTTGAACCCAATTTGAGATTATGGCAGCTGATTTGCATTCCCTTGTTGAACTTCTTCCGCTAATGGTCCTTCCCAAAAATTTTAAGATAGGCGGGTTTCTGTCTTTTTGAACCCATTGTAAATTTATTTCTCTCTTTACCTTGACAAATTTTGAGCCTTCACCTGTATTCTTAAACGGTTGGTAGTACAATCTAGATTTTCTTAATGCCTCATCCAATGTTTTAGGATTGTTGAACTCAATATTTTCGTTATAAATGTTAGGTAAAAAATTCACAAATCATTATACCTTGGATAAATTCTTTAATATAGTGAACATAATCCAACAAGTTGTTAAATTTTTCCACAAAAACCTACATAGTTAACTATCCAAACCTTAACTCATGGAACTCTTTTCCATGATCATCATAATATCCTTCATTCAGATATCAAGACTTTAACTGTTTATGGAATTCCTCCAAAGAAACTGTATTTTCTTCCAACATGTGAACACTTTTGGTCTCTTCCCACCAAAGAACAAATTTTCCTTATAGCTAATAAATGAAAAATATGGCATTTAGGTTACTCTGATAACCACAAACCTAAAAATGTTGTTTCATGGTAAGGAGCCATGCTTTTGAATCCTCCTCCTTTTCCCCATCAAAAGTAGGGGGTTTTATTTTTATAAACTCTCCTTTCAGTTCTACATTATTATTTTTTTTCTACATTTTTAGATATTTTTTCTCTAATTCGTTCCCACTTTGAGACTTCTCTGATTTTGTTTCAATTTTTTTCCTTTTTTGTGTTTCAGTTTCCATTATTCCATGGCTGGAATTTTCAATTAATTCTCATATCATCCTTTATTAACTAGCCTTTAAGATATTCTCATCGTTGTTCCTGAGGTGAGCCAACCCTTGCTGCAAACGTCTAATAATATCCACAAATTTAGATGGTGGTGGGGTACTTGCATTCCCCAACTCCACATATAATTCCTCTCCTTCTGTTATTACTAACGGGGGATCCTCTACCATTCTGTGGTAGGTTGCTTGACTTGAATACCTTATATTCAACACAAAGATGTGTTAACACTTCATCAATTAAATTAATATTTCAATTCTACATATTTCTACATATTACTGTGGTAGTTCCTTCAAGCCCCATTTTGAACTTGGACTTTGATACCATTTTTTCATGCGTCTAGGTTTTTCCAAAGATATCTATATATATATATATATATATATATATATATATATATATATATATATATATATATATATATGAATAATTAAATTTCCAACTCGTAAAATTATAGTTAAGAGTTTCACATCCTAACATTCTCCTAAGGGATTACCATTTGCATTCTTAACTTCTTCGAAGCTCCCTTGAGCTAAGAGTGTTGATACCACCCCATGATCATTACCAATATCATTTAACATATTTTTATTTAGTTTAATTTTTTTCTTATGGAAAAATATCTTGGAGCTTAAATAATATACCCTTTCCAATGCATAACATAGCATACAATATACAATAGAGTATACATATGTATAATTTAGTTCTTTGGTAATAATGCGACTAAGTTTGCACAACCTAGCACTAAATATTGGATTTTCATATCAAAATTGAATGATTGAATATATGGAAAGCCTTGTAAATCAAGAGCGAGGTGGTTTATTTATGTTTTTGAATTTGTGATCAAAATAACAATGGCCATGTTCACCTTGTCCATGTGAACTTCAAATGAGTTTTCAACCGATTTTTCTTTGACAGTGAGGATTCACTCTATAGAGATAATGGTAAGGAATGTTTTTTCAAACCCTAACCTCACAATATCACAAGTCCATTCCCTCATTCCGGTTTTTTGTTATTTGATCTGCAAAATGTTGTTGAGCGATACCAGAAGGACGACGTATGGAGTTTGCCTCGAGGTTATGGCAACAACTCCTTTCCTACCGTGAGGTACTTCCATTATAAAAACACTGTAATTTACTCTATGTGTTATTTTATTTTTAATTTTATATATATATATATATATATATATATATATATTTCATGGGTTTCTCTTTTGGTTTTCATAGAGTTACCTTTTCCTCAACTGCTAGAATAGTTTTCATATTCACTCGTACTAACATCTATTGGTTTCCATGATTCATCGTTATCGTCTATCTTGTCTTGGTCACTCTGAAGCATCGCAGCCAAAATATTATTTTTATGTACATCTATGTTCCCTTTCTGCATGGGAATAATAATTCTCCGACACTTATTCTACCCTATATTCATCACACCATTACCATGTAAATTTGACTTTCACCCCTTGTGTTCATTTGTTAAGTTACTGTTAATTCCATGTTTCCTCCATGATGTTTTTCAATTAGTTGGATATTGTTACATACTTGTTCACAATTCTTACATTACCCTAGAGTGGCGATGTTATTTATTAATCTTCCATGTAACCCCTAAAGGTTTCCTTACAAATTTTCTACTAGATGTGAGTCTCTTCTACTTCATTATCGAAGCCCCTCTCGAACCCAAGTGTTTTTTTTTTTCCTATATTATGCTTGGTTTGGGTTTTATTTCCTTACAGAGTATAAATGCTACTTTTAAAGAATGTTAGCACAACCCTTAGAGGGTACCTAACTTCCCTTTGGTTTCCCAAAATTTTCTTGTAGATCTTCCTTCAAAATTATGATGGTTCTTCCGAAGGAGATCATCAGTATTGGGTATGATCTGCTAAGGATGTTAAGGTACACCTACTTCGTGTTTCTATTTTGGCATGTATTTTAATCTGAGTATTATCTTCTCATATATATATATATATATATATATATATATATATATATATATATATATATATATATATATATATATATATATATATATATATATATATATATATATATATATTACCTTCAAGCTCTACCTCTCAGAGCAATTGACTCTTACAACCGCTAACAATTACCTATACTGTCAAATTTTGGTCTTTGCTGAAATTCCATACTCCCATTGCTCGTTTCTAGAGCCATGAGCTCTGTACTTGGTCTATCTCAAGAGGCTTTTATAACTACTTCCCTCTTACTAGGGAATAAATTGGTTGGGCGTAAACACTACATAGAACTGTAGATTGTTTTTCTTCTTCTTCATAAAATGGCCTCTGCTTTGTTCAGGGCGTCTTACGCCTTCTGTTACGTATTTCATTTTTTTTTAATAGTTATATATTTACTAGGAAATCCTATTTTGATATCCTTTTTGTATATGTGCAAAACCCTGAAGAGTTGAGAGTAGATACATTGAATGTGTTATATATGTTTTTTTACTATAAATTTTTCCCCTAATTGGGGTTACATGCTTATAAATACCATCTCTATTCTCTTATCCACATTTTTCATAACAATATGTGTTAAATATTTGTTATATTTATTAGAGAATTTATAAATATATTACGGATCTATGAAGTTATTAGTTTGAAATTGTGAAATTTTATGATATTTGTGTATATATGCTCTCTTCATTTTCACTGGTTTCTTAGGAAATCTGAATATAATATCGAATTAAGTTTTTGTTTGAGCATATTAATATCTACTTTCTTTAAATATATGTTACATTGGGTTTCAAACTAATAAGGATATTTTTCATCATTTTAAAATGGTTCTTGTCGTTTTGTAACATATGGAATTTCACCCTGGTAACTCACATAAAAATGAATGTAATGTATAAGTCACTGCTATAATATTCGCTCTGAAAATTTCAATATTAATTCATTTAAATTTATTAACTAATGATAAAATTTTCCAGTAAAATTAGGCTAAAATTATGGGAGTGAGGTAATTTACTTCCCAATTTCTTTTCTTTAATTGGACTAATCTTATCCAGAAATAATTTTCCTTTCTTTTGTTCTAAGGAGGATTTCTTCTGTGGTCCAAAAGGAGGAGTGAGTTTCCTGTACATATTATTGTTTTAGTTACCTAGTAGGCTTAGCTATATTTTTAATATTATTTGATTTAGTTAGTGTAGACATTGCACGAACGATTTTTCTCAATGTTCTTATACTTTTGATAAGAAAAAGGTTTTACCGAATGTATGAAAAAAATCAAATTCTCTAAGCATAAATTGCCTCTGTTATCCCCTAGATATTCAGTTCATTTTTTTTCTATTTTACCTTGAAAAAAAATCCTAGTCTAACCTGCATAAACACTTTATAGGATTTCATGTGCATTTATTTTTGGCGATACTAAAATTTACGCATATTCCTAATTATTGAGCAATTTTTACCATATGAGTTCATTTACACAGTTGCATCCCACCATGTAATTTTTTTCTTTGATTATATCACCACCATCTATAACCAATTTCCATCAGATTAATACTAAAATATATTCAAATATTGTCTACAAGTATACCATTTATAGGAAATAAACATAAATATATTTCTTAACAGTAATAAATATTTTCTATAGGTATACCATTCAAAATAAATAAACACAAATGAATTTCCTTAATAATCATTGTTGGAACTCCACTTGGGAAAAAAAACTATCCTCCCAACCATGAAATGATCCTCTAGTTTCCCCCAACCTGAGATAAGTTTCCAAAGTAGTCAACAACCTTTTCGATCCCTTGATTATGAATTTTATACATTTTCTTCCATAGTATATTTTTCCTTAGCGGCGTCTTAGGTTTTTGGGTCTTCCAATCCACTTTCCTAGTATTTCTTCCTTTTTCCTTTTTCTTTAAAGTCCTCTTTTCTCTCCTGTTGTGATTTATTCCACCCATACTTAGATTTCTTCTTTGGCTAGTGATTTAATGGATATTTATCTCCTATCTCATTGAATTTTATCTAGTTTCTCCTATGTATTTTTAGGAGTCCTTCTTATTCAATATTTATCTCGATCTCATCCATGAATGAGACTTTTCCACCTTTTTGAAAAGAATCTCTTAACTCTAGTGTCTCATTCCCAAGTAGTTCCAACCTTTTATTTATAATAAAATTTACTTATTACATCATAATAACTTTACTATTTATTTTAAATTTAACCAACCATGGCCTTTCCTCCATCAAGTCCAGCATAGCTCAATCTAAATAAAGAAAAAACATTATTACAAAAATAAACAAGTATTATAGTGTTGAGGACTAATCGCAGTGTACTACTACTACTACTACTACTACTAATAATAATAATAATAATAATAACAATAATAATTAATTAATTAACCTTTCTCATAAATCATGAGAAAATTTATACGTAGCCACCTAGAATGCAATACGAAAATTAACTTTATATTGTGATATTGAAAATATTGTAACTGTCACCGTTTTTTGTATTACAATATCAAAATAAAACAAATCATTAACGATTGAATGGTGGTGGCTAGATCAGTAGCTAAACCAATTTGTACTATAAAAAGCTATTTTCATGAGTTTTTGTTATTATTACTATATATATGAACTTAGCCATTTCAAAAAATTGTACGATCGTAAGGTTGTGTAGAAATTTCACCCCATAATCGTTAATCCAACAAATATTTGACAGATTTAAGATATAAAATGCATTGGAAAACCTTTCAAAATGTAGTGTAGATAGATAACAGTTTTATATTATATCACAAATTTATGTTTGTATGACACATTTCAATGATATTAAATCAATATAAAAATACTCAATAAGTGGACAAGATGGTTTTCCAATATCGATATTTATTTCCATTACATCCCTTAAACATTGGCATTGATATTTTCAATTTTTATTTATTAAGTGTGTCATAAGTGTTAGATTCCACATGAATAATAACAACATATGGTTATTGGGACCAGAGCAACAAATTGCGAAACTATGGGACATTGTAGAAGAATATAAGTAGCATATACATGAAGCAAGTTAATTGTACCTATACAATCAGCCAATCACTAATTGAATATGCCACTGGAAAACAAAGAAACATAGACATTTGCACTAGCGAATAATTTCCTCATTTCACATCTTATTGGATTCAACGTTAATCAACAATTTATTTTCTCAATTTCTCAGGTTATTTCGCAATTTTCTCTACAACGTATCTCTTTTTCTGCAGAACTATTTATGGATTTTTATTTTCCCATTTCACAGTTTATGAACACATCAACTTTAGAAAAAGTATTAACACTTGTAGTAGTCATTGCATCTTATCAATTTTCTATTACTTTCTCTTTTTCCTCTCGTATTTTCATGTGCTTTTCCCAAATAACATAAATTACATCTCAATAAAGAACCAATGCAATTTTTATATGTGATAATGTGTAAGGAAATAGTGAGAAATATAGACATTTGCACTAGAGATTACTTTCATGATCTCACATCTCAGTGAATTCAAAGTTATTCAATAGTTCATTTTCTCAATTGCTCATGTTATTTCGCAATTTTCTCTAAAGCTTATTTATTTTCTGCAGAATTGTTTAGGGATTTGTATTTGCTCATTTCACACTTTATGAGAAAAACAACTCTAGAAATTTTTTTAACCCATACATATTACAATAGTCATTTCATTTTATCAATTTACTATTGCTTAACTTTTTTCGCTTTTGTTTGCATCCGATTTTCCCTAATAACTTAAATTGCATCAGAACAAAGACCCTAAGAAATTTTTTCACGTCATATTGTGTAATAAAATAGTGGCCCCAAATCTTTGTCTAATGAAAAATATATTTACACAACACATAGTTTATGAAATTTTCATAAAATCAGGTATCGATTATCGACAATGGATGCAAAAAGAGTAGTTAAAAAAAATAAAAAATCCCTAGATCCTCCACAATACCTTCCACATATGTTACCGATGCAACGTTATTCATGACTCAGGGTAAGAGGAGAAATCATGGTTCTGGAAAAATAGTTACTAGTGACTCAACAAGTTATCGAGATGAGAAAGACATTTCTCACAAATTCTTTCTATACTAGATGCAAAAAGTTGAAATATCCAAGTCCAAAATGTTTGTGAATAGAGAGGGAATTCGACAAGCTATATACATGGAAAATTATAGTAATGAACCAACTAATTGGGTTGTTATTAGTTTAGTAGATAATAGTAAAATAATGGATCAAATTGTAGAAGAGAACATAATTTTTTATGAACGTCATCTCATATTGAAAAATGTAAAATATGACAAGAACGACAAAAAATTGAGAGTTGAAAAGGTAAAGGTTGAAAATGAATTCATTATTTATCAAGAACACATGGATGTTGATATGTCTAGCATTGAAACAATGGGGTTCATGGTATTTAAATAATATACCAATGGTGAAATTAATCATAAGGTTACCAACGTGCTTGCAGAAAATGAAATGTTGGAAAACAAAATTAAAAGAACTACAAGACATTGTAAATTCAGTTCCTCTATTAATGACTCCTTTGGAAGTACGATCACCTTCATTATAAAGTTTTGTTGATGCAACGCCACAAGAATTTAACAAGTTTGTGAATATGCTTAATGCTGTGAAGGAATATGTTCTCAAAAACATATACCAAAGTTTAAAAATTACTCATGATGCATAACAAGAAATTTTTGATTTAACGCATTTGAAAATTCAATTGACAATATTTACGAACTTGGTTAATATTAATCTTACGGAAGACAAGAAATTTGCTGACAATGAATTAGATACTTTTAATTTTAGGCTAAAACTAATCTATGCATTTGAAAAGAAAAACCAACAGCTACCAAATAGTGAACGAGTGAAGAAATTGGATGTTGGGTGGATATAAAGGGATCAATTCTTCCTATAGGGACCTATGGAAAACGAGAGTTATTTCCTATCTCAGGGAAATGGATATTATAAAACACTTATATGGTTTTCGCATGTTGTAGGATTCTAAGTTAATTTCAAACGACATGTTACAAACATAATTAGAGGAGAGAAACATAAAATGGCAGTGGAGTTTGATAGAAAAACGGATTTTACTAGAGAGAATATTAACACATGGATAATTACATTATCAAAGGCCAATAATTAAAACCCTAAGTTGGTTGTCGAGGTTCACGAAGAAAGTAGGGAAATTGAAGAAGATTTTTTCACTAAAAATGTGAAAATGGAAGCTACAGTTTCCCCCGTTAGAGACTACATTAAAAAAATGGTGAACACTTTTCTTAAAGGAGTCATAGAATTCTATTATATGTCACAAATTATTGTTTTGTGACTACAGATATTTTTCAAGGAAGCGGAACACCAATTTTCACTACAACAAATCCATCTACTTTACAAATTTCTTTGCACAATTTCAATTCTATTTAGAAATTTTTCCTTTTAAGACTATGTTTTCAGTATGATCTCATAAAAATATGAGATATGGCCATGGTTATTGACATTTTATTTTGACTAAAATTGTTACTGAATATGATTTTTTACCAATGTTATCATAGTCTTTTCTATAACTTTATAAAAATATTCTTTACTTTATATTACATTCAGTGTTGTGTTGTTTTTTTAAATGAAATTGAACATCTCGAAATGGTTTCTTATCTTCGACATATATATTTTAATAATATAATATTGACACAATGTCTATAGAACTGCAAAAATTCTTTAAATGAAATTGAACATCTCGAAATGGTTTCTTATCTTCGACATATATATTTTAATAATATAATATTGACACAATGTCTATAGAACTGCAAAAATTTTATTCCACAGATTAATTAGTTAATTATGTTTCTGACACACCCTTTCTACCCACAATGAAATAACTCTCGGTATTACAGTCTTGATATGATTGAGCTTCATTTCATAATACCGTATTATTTAGTTCCTTTTACAAAGTTTTGATTCTACAAAGGTTACAATGAAAATTCCTGTTGTGTGGAGTAAGATTATTCCACGGATTGAAATCTCTACAAAAAGAAGCATTGTATGACCACCGTCATTGACATTTTATACAAAATACAATTCTTTACTGACTCTGATTAAAAAATATATATTCCAACTTTTCCATTATATTCAATGTTGTGTTGTTTCTTTAAAATAAATTCAACGTTCATAATCATTTTTCATCTTATACATATGTTTCTTAATAATATAATAATGGCACATCTTCAGACATGCATAAGTTTCATTTGGTGGAATAATTAATCAATTGTGTTTCTGACACACCTTTTATGCCTATAGAGAAATAACTCTCTATTAGAGTTATGATCCTCATGAGATTCATTTTCTAATTATGTGTTATTTAATTACTTGTACAAATTTTTCATTGTACATATTAGTTCTCATATTTACCAATTGAACTACAAAAACTGTTTTCCATTCAAAACTACTTGACTGTATCGATTTTATGATAACATTTTTTTTTATTTGAACACATGATTTGAAACTTTGTTTTATATCTCATACTGCATTATTGATTAATATACAAATTAATATTTAATAATAGTTTTGGATCTGAGACATCCATCTCTTAAGGATATAATTACTAACTCCAATTCATCTGAGTTAAGATTTTATTCTGCCATTACAAATATTAATCAATTAATGAGTTTCCTTTGGTAATTTTATGTTATTTGATATTTCTTGGTTCCCTATACATATTTTCCATCATCCAAAGGTTAAAATGAAACACTTCACTCTAAAGTAATAGCTCTACCAGATAGTAAAACCTCCGCACAAGGACTACCCTACTTAAAAAACTATAAATTTAAAAATCATAGATATAAATCAAAACTAAATCTGCTTTAAAAAGAATTCAAAATTATTTAATAATGGGTTCCATTCACACTTCTATGTAAATTTACTACCGAAATATGCATTTTTTATTATTAACAATATCAACAAAAAATCATAATCGATAACTTTTTTGCGATATAGTATATTAACTTTGATTTTTCTGCACTCGACTTCTGCAATAAAAAAAATTGTTTAGTTCCAGTTTTGAATGTGTTCAATCATATGAAAATCGAACACTCCAACAACATGAACACTCCAACAAAACTTATCGATAATTTAATACTAAAATATTAACAATAAAATTATTTAGTGTGAAGTTATAAAGATGCACACAATGAACAATATATTTATAAATAAATAAAAACAAAAAAAAAAACTATGAAGATATGCATTATTTATATCTAAATATTATCAATAATATTCGCAATAAAATATCTTAATATGAAGTGTGAAATTCCATGCACTAATATTTCTCTGTACAATGGAATTCGTCCACACTTCTGCACAAGAGCATGAACAAAGATATGTCAGTTGAATCTATTTATCATTTAGTTCCAATATGTGGAAATATTGAAGCAAAAGGAATAAATTTAATAATGCTGGTATACATTATTTACAATTAAAATAGTATCAATAATATAAGCATAAATTTTTTTATTCCGAATAGAAAATATGGATTATGTTCTAATACTAAAATATTAACAATAAAACCCTTTAGTACACGCTGCATACAAAAGCACAATGAAAGCTTGAACACTTCTTCCGCATAATGAACTTTCTCCGCACTTTTCTAAGCAAATATTTTTCTCAATGAAATGTCATTTTTGTAAAAAAAATAATAATCTTAGTACGTATAACCTTTATTCAATTTCCTATCATATGCAATAACTAGCTCCCGTTCCTAATGGAATTTATCTCACTTATGTTTTTTCCATCTGACAGAGTGTAATCAAAATGATGTGCAATAATACGTTTCTCTAGCAATCATTATCTCTCATGGCCAAGTTATTATGATCATTAGTACAAGATATGTGTGTGAAACATGTGAAGAAAAAAGTGTTGTGCAGTGAAATGAATATGTGGAATGCTTGTGCAAGGTTTATTAAAATAGTAAAAATACAATTGTTTATGCATAATAATCAAACGTGTTAATGAGAATAAAAATAGTTGTAAGGGTGAATTTATTGGGAGATGATTGCGTGTGTGTGGATCATATGAAACTCAGGGAATTACTGAGGTGTGAAGGTGGTTGTGGATACTTATTTTATTATTAATAGATTCTGTGGAATTTCAAAGTGCATAAAATGAAAGCTTGGGAGATTTTTTCTTACCTGAAATAAAAAAAAGTTATTTTTCTATTTTAAAAATGGTGGATTTATATTTTTTTTTTTGCAGGTATTAACTCTGGAAATATATCGTGCAGACAAAATTTCAATGTGAGTAGGTTAGCATAATGAGATGAACTTCCACACATTGAAATTTCATTCATGCAATTATCTTATTTCACCACTATTTGTTTACTTTTAAAGATGATATCCATATGAACGTGTCGATCAATATGTGCAGAGGTGGTTGTGTGTGAGAGTACATAAGATTATTCTACAAAATGAAATTTCTCTGCACTTCACTAAACAAAGTTTTTTATCAATGAAAATGTATTTTTGTACATATTTGTTTGCAGCATGCACAACCTTTATTCAATTGACTATCATATGTGACAACAAGTTCCCATTCCTAATAGAATTTATCTTGCTTCTATTTCTTCCATTTGAGAGAGCATAACCGAAAATGTGCAGTAATACACTTCTCTGGAAACCACTCTCTCTCATTTCCATATTGCTATGATCATTAGTACAAGATATGTGTGTGGAACGTCTGAAGAAAAAATTGTTGTGCCGCCAAACTAATGTGTGGATGTATTTGTGCACGGTTTATTAAAATAGTAAAATTACAAGTCTCTTTTATAATTATAATTTAGTAACGTTTTGTTCGCAACCATGGAAGTATTTTTGTAGAATAATCAAAGTTTGTTATTGAGTAAAAAAAAAGTTATATGTCTGAATGTGTGTGGATATGTTTGTGGATGTGCGGATCTTATGCAACTTAGGGCATTATTGTTTGTAGAAGTAGTTGTGCAGAAAAAGTTGTGTGGAGGTGGTTATGTGTACTTATTTTATTACTAATAGATTTTGTGAAATGCTGAAGTGCATACAATGAGAGCTTGAAATATTTTTTCATACCTACAACAAATAAAAGCTATTTTTCTTTTTTTTAAATGGTGGATTTTAACATTTATTTGCAAGTGTCAACTCTGAAAATATCATTGTGTCAAAAAACATTTAATTTGAGGAGGTATGCACAATGAGCTGAACTTCTGCATATTGAACTTCCCTCCACACAATAATATTCCTTCCCTGCCATCTGCTTACACGAAATTCGAAGTGGAATTTTTCATAAGAAACTGTTACTTTGTTTAAATATCATATCCATATGAGTTTTCCTATTAATTTTATGAGAGGTGGTTGCGCTTGAGAGTACAAATAATGGCTCATTGTGCTTAGTTTTTAGAATGAGTTTCTTCCACACTAAATTATCTGCATTATCAAACATTTCAACACTCAATTTAATTTTATTTGTTTTTAGAAAAATCTTATATTTTAGCAATATATAACTTCATTTTATTTTATTTTAATTAATACATATAATAATTATGAGAAAATGTGATTAATAACAAATAAAAAACAAACTATAGAGTTGTGCGAACAAATATTTGCAGTACCAAAATAGGATATTGGAAAGTGAATTTCATTGTTTCCAGAGGCAATAATAATTAGACATTGCAAATGAGTAATAATAAGAATGAAATGATAACTTCACATTAACGATTCACCTTTGTCGATTTCAAGTTCACATATGGTACTTTTTTAGCTAACTATATTATTCGGAGAACTAGAGATGCTCTGCACGTTTGCATAATGAGTTCCTGCCACAGTATTACAAATTATTGTTATTAGTTTAGTAATGAAAAAATTTAATGTTACTTGTTTTTAACGAGGTGTTATCTTAGCTTCTTCAACAAAAAGTACTTTGTAGTTGTTCGAAAGGGGATGTGTGGTAATCGAGTGGGTGTTATTGAGTGCTAAAGTAGTTGTACAATAAAAGTTGTGTAGAGCTTCAAGTGTCAATGTCTCAGTGCATTATTGAGTGAAAAAGTAGTTATGTGGAGGGAAAATGTAACATACATCATTATATCCATTTAAAAAAAAAAAATCTTTACAACACTTACATTTACATTTACATCCTATTTTAATTTTTACGTTGGAATTAATACTATCTATTCGACGCAAGTCTTAACAACTCTTCCGCATTTACATAACATATGTCCAGCATTTATATAACATATGTCAAGCATATAAGTTTAATGCATTATGTACATAATAAATAAAATTTTCTAAGGTTAATTTCCTCGCTTGAATTTTTTGGAGTGATCAACTTGTCAACCACCATACAACCTTAAATAAACTCATTGTACATGTGTTTATTGCAATAAATTTGTAATTTAATAGTTAACCTTTTTCCATACGGTGATCTAGAAGTGTTTATGGCTATTAAATCCAGTATTTCGAGGTTAACACCACTATGGTGGACATATTGTTAATTCTCCTCCCTTGATCTGACCTCTTGACATCCAATGATGGTAATCAATTAGGGTTATGGTGTTGACCTTCCTCCCATAATCGCTTCCATCAATTTTCACTCATTTCACTCCTCACTCCTCTAGAGAGACTCTCTGCCTCTGCAATATTCCTTTAGGTTTTCTCCGGTGCTGATAAGTCTTCCGACATCCCATTGCAAGGTGAGTGGTATACTGAGCCTTTGGTTTTTCTGACAGCAGTAATTTCTGTGACATGATTTTTCCTTATGCATCATTTGGTGTGACATAGCTTTCACTCCACAGTTAAATTACACATGTTATATTTCCAATTTTTCTTTCTTTGAGGCAGATAATTGTGGGTTCTGTCTCATTCAAATTTTTTAGTTTTATTGTCCTCTGTTTTAGTCCGTTGCATTACTTTTGGGCTTCGGTGGATGGAGATTATTTATCGTTGGCCGACCTCTAGTGATTTCATAGTAAACCCTTATCACACTCCATTATTTTGCACTAAATTTACTTTAGTATTGCTCTTTGGTCTCCATAGGTTTATTTATCCTAATATTCGATGATAACCCTTGTAGGTAGCTTCCTCATTCTTCAATATCTTTTCGTAAGGTAAATATGCCGCAAACTTAACAATCTTATTTTTTTTAACCTCTTCAGATTATGGAAACTCGAACTTTGTTAATTCCTTCTCCATTCCTTCTTTGCAGGTATGCTCATTATGGGTTTTGTAATGAATGTCGCTTTACGAAGCTCAAATTACAAACCCTCTAGCTTATTCCAACTCTGGCAGGTACTTATTTTACTATGAGTAATCTTGGTCTCAGAAATGTTGGGTCTGAAGAGGGGTTTTTCGACTTACTAAGAAGGCTCTGTTTTGGATTTTCTATTTCAGATTTTAATCCTTTCCTCACGGTCTATACCCTCTATGGGCATGCCAGGGTTAGTTTTGGGTACAAATTATAGCTTTATCGATTTCTTTCTAACAGTTGAATATGTATACTTTTAAACAAGTTGGAAATGATAGCTCTGGATTTTCATTTGTGTTTTTTTTTTTTTTTTTTCAATGTTATCTGTCGTAGACTATTGTGAGTCCCTTCCAGGACTTTCTTTATCCAAAGTGGAATAAATATATATGTATATGGTTTACATTTTTCTTTGGTTTAATGATTCATTTTTGGAAATATGTTTTCTTTAGGGTTTACCCTGTCATATGCACAAATGTTTGTTCTACAGTATGCTCATATAATATTTATCTAAAACTAGAATCATTATTTTCCATAAATATTTTTGGTTACCAATCACTAGTGTGGTTTACTAGGGTTTGAGCAACTTACTGTACTATTTATGAATTTTATTGAATATGTATAAGTAAATACAGTGAGAATTTCCTGGAAATTTTCAAGGTAATGTTTTCTTTCGTCTATTGTCTTAAAGTCTTTATCTTTTGGATAATTTGGTTATATCAATTTCACAGTATTTTTATACTCAAAAATAATCAAAGGAAGGCTTTCATAGTTCATTGTTTCCTATTCTAGATTTAGGAATTTACAGTTTACAGTGTTGGTTTTAACTTCCATATAACACTTTGAGTCTGTTTTTCTTGCATACAAATAATAGAGTTTACTATTCTTAATTCTAGGAAAATTATTTTCATTCATGTATAATTCTGTTTCTTTAAAAAAAAAAGAATGTTGCATGATTTTTCTCTTGACTATGTTTTTTAGCATAATCTATCATGTTCTCTAGTTATCTACAAAATATTCTTCTTTTAAGCTTTAATATGATAAATGATCGGACCATTCTATCTGTGTTTATTCCAATCACAGGGAATGACCCACTTAGAACCTTCTTTTTGAGGGTTGTGAGTTTTTTTTTCTTTTTCTATATTGGTCTACTCCTATATTTATACAAAAATAAAATTACAGAGAGGCAGTGGCCTCAAGAGATCTAGCCCATATTTGCGGCATTCGCACATTACAACGTTGAACATTGATTGACAAAAATAGTTGTATACTGACCAAGAGAGCTTCAGAAACCATGACCATGTCTGACTCATAGATATAGCTTACTCATATAACGAGACTGAGAACTGACCAGAGGTAATTCAAAGACCCTAACAGATTGACTAGGCACATACAGACGCTGCCCATTTCAAAACCAAAATATAACACTTTGAATTGCGGTAGAAATCGCCAAAAATCAAAGACATATGTAGTAATATGCCACCCGTGCAGGGGAAACCGATAGTTTAACATAAGAGTAAACATCTGTGCCTGAGAAATGTAGAGCATAAATTGACTGTAAAACAGGAGGGAATTGAACACCTCCGTGCTACTGGAAATCCAAAACCAAGGAGCGCAAACCTGTTTAAGCTTCATAAGAGGGGGATGGCACTTCCTCGACGATGCGGCAAGCATATTTGTATGGATCTTCTTCTTTAAGAGGAGGGCTCTCCTTGCTTGTAGAGCTGCCACCAGTTGGGACGCTAGGACCTGCTTGCAAGCTCACATCCTAGGTTGCAATGCCACCAGGTTCCACACTCTACCTATTGTCATTCTGAGAAGTGCCAAGCGTGTCTTCCTCCCTTGTCTCCAAAGCCACCCCAGGAGCTTCCGTAACTAGACCAGAGGAAACTTCACAAAGCTCAATGGTGACTGTGGCTAAGAAGGTGAAATTGATGAGAGTACAGGGATATTGAAGACGAGCAATGTGAGATTGAGTCCCGGAGGAAAGATGAAAGTGCGCTGCTGAATGAGGCTGCCCTTGACCTCATCCACGACCCCTCCTAGAGGCGGGATAGAAAACAAGGCTGAAGTTTGAAGAGTAAGACGAGGATTCAGAAATGGAGGAGGAGGGTAGACGATTAACTTGCCCACGGGAACTTCCCCTCCTGCAGTGCATTCTCTGGCGCAATCTTGGCATGGTATGAAGAGTAGGGAGAGCGGAGCTATCAACAGTTTTGTGGAGGCAGGGAAACAGAAAGGAGCCTAGATTCAGCTCACAGAGGATTCCTGGATAAAACTGAGGACGAATGACTGTAATTGCAGAAAGGGCTATGGGAAACATGAAATCCCGGCATGAAATCTACACAGCAACCCAATGCACATCGTTTCCCTATGCTGGTACGAGAGCGAGGCTCAGCGGCAACAAGGGAGCAGCAAGTGCGCAGGGGAGGAGCATGAATGAGTTCTCGGAGGGTCTCCATGACAAAATAATGAGCAGGTTGGCGTGGAGAGACGGGCTGCATTAACGCAGCATTGAAGATTTGAGCAGAGGAATTTAAAAAAAACATCATGCAAGGTTGGATGGAGGTGGTGATAAGCCACACACCGACCCACCAAATCGCCAACGTATAGATCGCCTCATTACCCACCCGCATCCAGGATTCAAGGGTTGTGAGTTAACGGTTCCCTGTTTCATCAATTTTTCTAGAAATAGATTTTAAAACCCATTTGTCTGTTCTAATTATTCAAAAATAATATAAAAATATATAACCTACCATATCAAAATTTAAGTATTGTATCTGTTCCATATTTTAACCATTTATATATAACTAGGAAAAATCCATTAGCAGTAAACTTATATGTTCTTCGACTCATTGACTGATGCTATTCCTCCCTACCTCGAGAGAGGCAATTATTTCCTTGTCTCTCCCCTGTGATCCAAGCCTGAGCTTTGTGAGTTGATAGAAGTTCTGAAAGAGACCTAGGGACAATCCATCCAAGTCTTCTATTCTAGACAATAATCATAAAATTCAAAGTACTCCACTGGTTATTCCCCGGCTCAGGAATTCTTCTATGCCAAATTTCCTTCTCCAGTTAGCACACAAAACCCCTCTTCCTCACTAGAATAAGCCTTTATCCTCAGAGGTTGGGGTAACTATTTGAACTAATTCTATTCAACTAATTCTCAGTTCTTGAATTACTTTTTACCATCAGTCTATTATTATTTTATGTAAATCACTTCCATAATTAATTATATTTAATCAAAATTAACTCTTTTTCATAATGTATTATTTCAAAACAATAACCATAAATGTCTTACTATCATTAACAATAAAACTTAAACATTAGTTAGCATTTAAGCCAACTGTTACAACTTCCCCCCCTCTAAGTGAACACCATCATCGGTGTTCTCATTCTTCTCCAGCAAAAAGTTCTGGGTAAGCTTCCCGAACAAAACCTTTATCCTCCCAGGTAGCCTCATCTAGGCCAAAGTGTTTCCACTACACCTTAACTTGGGTGATGAGTCATTTCCGAAGCATGATTTTTCTCCGATCCATTATACATTGAGGCTCGACCAGAAACTTTCCGTCTGGCTCGACCTGCAATCAACGAAATTTGAATTAATTTTCTCATAAATCTTAGCATTTCTAATCAAGTCTGGTATTCATATCCTACCTGAATACTCTGCCAGTGAATTACATGCTTAGGATCGTGTATGTATCGCTTTAGTAGCGATACATGAAAGAAGTTTTATACCCAGATATGAATGGGTAAGGCCAATCGGTAAGCCACAGTTCCCACCCTTTCCAATATTTGGAAAGCGCCACAAAACCTGGGAGCCAACTTGGCACAAGAGGCCCACCTCAAAGTTCTTTTCTTTGGTTTGATCCTAACGTACACATGGTCTCCCACCTCAAAATAACGATATGTCCTCTTTTTATCTGCATATACTTTTTTTCTATCCTGAGATGCCTTCAAATTTTTCTGGATCTTCCTCACTTCTGACTCCATTTCAGCTAATAGCTCTGGTCCAAGCATCAACTTGGTTTTCGGGCTACTCCAATTAATAGGAGTTTGACATTTTCGTTCGTACAATGCTTCGAACAGACTAAGGTTAAGGGATTCCTAATATCCATTATTGTATGCAAACTCTACAAGGTGTAGATATTCTTCCCACCTAGTTGGCTATTGCATTACATACATACGTAACATATCCTCCAGGATCTGATTCACTCGCTCATTTTTCCTGTCTGTTTGTGGATGGTAATTAGTGATAAAATTATTTTGAGTTCCCAATCCTGTAAATAAAATTTTCTAGAATGCTGAAGTAAAATTCACATCCCTATCAGATATGACAGTTTTTGGGATACCATGCAGTCTAAAGATCTCTCGCATAAATATGTTCACTATTTGCACCGTCTTTTAAGTGGACTACATTGGTATAAAATGTGTTTATTTTCTTAATAAATCTACCACTACCATTATAGAGTCATTATGATTCTTTAACCTTCGTAATCCGGTGATGAAGTCTAAATATATCACTTACCACTTCCACTCAGGTACCGGTATAGGTTGCATTAGCCCGACTCGGAGTCAGTGCTCCACTTTCACTTGCTGGCACTATAAGCACTTGTTTATATATTCTGCAATGTCTCTTCTCATACCTGACTAGAAGTAATTCTTCCTAATTTTTATTAGCATTTTCTGATACCCAGGATATCCAGAGTAGTTACTTCGGTGATACTCATTTAGAATTAATCCTTTCAATTCCATTCTGTTTGGAACAAAAATCCTCTTCTTGAAATTTAGCAACCCATCTTTCTTAATTTCGTAATTAGCATATTTTCCTTGCCTTCTGGACTCCTCGGTTTGCTGCCAAATAAACTGGTACTTAGGATCTCTCTCATCTTCTGTTTTTATTTTCTCCAGAAATTTTCATTCAACCTAATTATAGTACAGCTCATAAACACCATGCAACATTTTACTTAATGCATCAACTACTCTATTCTCCTTTCCCTTCACATGCTGCATATCAATTTCAATCTCACTCAAGAAGGAATTCCACCTTGCGTGACGAGAATGAAGATCATCTTGGTTAAAATAACTAGTTAAGATGCTATGAGCGGTTTTGAGTACAAATCTCTTTCCAAGAAAGTAGTGCCTCCATACCTGGAGTGCATGCACTACTGATGTCAGATCCAAATCATAAGCTGAGTACCGTTGTATATTCTCTTTTAGTTTTCATGATGCATAGGAAACTACCTTGCCCTCTTGTGATAGAATCACCCCAACTCCTTCTTAACACGCATCTGTACAGACTTCAAAATCTTTATTGCGGTCAACTACTCTTAATACTGGAGCTGTAGTCAATAAAATTTTTAACTTTTCAAAAATGTCTTGACATTCCTTTGTCCATTTAAATATTTTTCCTTTTCTTTGTAAGGAAGTAATTGGGAAGGAAATTTTTGAAAATCCCTCATTGAATCGCCAGTAGTAATCGGCCAAACCCATAAAGGATCGAATGTCTGCCACATTTTGGGGTACCCTCCATTCCATAATCGTTCTAAGTTTCTCTGGGTCAACTACGATTCCTTCAACAGAAATAACAAGACCAAGGTACTGTATTTCTTCCTCGAAGAAATCACACTTGCTGGAATTAGCATACATCTGATGCTTCCGTAACATTTCTAGCACTATCTGCAAGTGCCCTTTATGCTCTTCTACATTCTTTGAGTAAACTAAAATGTCATCAATAAATATTAACACAAAATTATCCAGAAAGGGATGTAATATACCATGCGTCAACCTCATAAGGGTCACTAGTGCATTAGTCAATCTGAATGGTAATAGCACAAACTCGTATTGTCCATACCTAGCACGGAAAGTAGTTTTATAAATATCTTTGTCTTTTATACAGATCTAATGGTATCCTGACTTTAGATCTATATTAAAGAATATTGTAGCTCCCTTCGCTTGATCAAACAGATCATCTATTCACAGTAGAGGGTATCTATTTTTAACGGTCAATTTATTTATCTGGTGGTAATCCATGCACATTCGCATGGTTCTGTATTTCTTCTTTACAAATAGCACTGGTGCTCCTCAAGCGGATACGCTTGGTCAGATGTACCCTTCATCCAGTAACTCTTGTAACTGCATCTTCAGTTCAGTTAATTCTAGTACACTCATTCGAGATGGTGTCCTTGAAATCGGTGATGCTCCAGGTAATAATTCTATAGTAAAATCAATATCCCTTCTAGGTGGCAAGCCTGGTATTTCTTGTGGAAATACGTCCATAAACTCTTGCACGATTGGAATATTTTCCATCATTGGAGCCTTTTCTTTGGAATTAATAAATCCCACCTAGATGGCATATAATTGGCATCCTTACGTCATGCACTTACCCATTTGGGATGTTGTAATAAGACGTAGGTGCAGAGGTTTATTTATACCTTGAATTTCCTTACGGGTTCCATCTGGCATTCTGTAATATATAACTTTTTCTTTACAGTCCACTAATGTCCAGTGCTTTTCCAACTAATCCATACCAAGCAGCACATCATAGGATCCTAGAGGTAATATATTCAGGTCTACAGTTAGTTGTTGTTCACTAATTTCTAGTGTAGAATTTGGAATTTTGGCACACACATTTCTCTTTGCTCCTATGGCTAATTGTACTAGCCATGGATTTATGAATTTCTGACTTTGCAATTTACAAATATCTACTAACTTGGGACTTACGTAGCCTAAACTTGCACCTAGATCTACCAAAATAGAAACAGGTTGAGAGAGTAGCTTACCTTCCAAATATATAATTTTCGGTTGGAAATCCACGTGCTAATCTTCTAAGGCTGCATTAATTCTGGGTATATTTTTTTCTACATCCCCTACAATTGAGGCTTCTTGTAAATTGGTCACTGCCTTACTCCTTCCTCATTGTGGACAATTTCTATAGTAGTGTGCTTCACCACACCCCCAACATTGTAGGGATGGCTTCAGATTTTGTGCTTGATCTGGTTTGCTGGAAGCTTCTGTGGGTTTATCTTCTGCAGGCCATCTTATTCTTTGATGATTCCTTCCAAACTATTTGCTAATTGAGCTTCTGGCAGCACCCTTGAAATTACTGGTTCTATTTTTCTTGAAACTAGAATTGCCTTTATGTTCTTTCTTGGTCTGCCAGTCTTTACCCTGCTCTCCTTTTGCTTTAGCTTGCTAATAGCACATCCTTGCCTTCTGTATTACCTCATCCATAGTTTTAGGATTCACAAACTCCATTCGTTCCTTCATATGAGTCGGTAAACTACTTAGGAACCCCTATCCTTTTGCCTTTTCATTCCTCAAATAAGGAACATAATGAAGTAAGGAAGTGAACTTGGTAATGTACTCATCCATCATCATTTTTCCCAGCTTTAAATCATGGAACTCTCTAGATTTTTCGTCATAGAAGCATTCATTTAAGTATTTATCCTTAAAATATTGCTAGAATGAATCCCAATTCATATCCCGATCTTCTATACTACGAACATTTTTTACTTCCTCCCACCATAGTGTGGCCTTCTCCCTCAACAGATAGATGGCTAATCTGGCTTTAAGGTTGCTGCTATATTCGTAAACTTGGAAATACTTGTTCATTTTTATCAGCCATGCCTCAGCCACTTCCTCCTCTACTCCATCAAACGTAGGTGGTTTTATCTTTCGAAACTCACCTTATAGCTCTACTTTCTGCCTCTTATCTCCTTTCTGATCTGACACATTACCTGACCCGACCTCTTTGTAAATTTTTTTTTATCACTCCGCTGGGAGTGAATTCTCTCCATTCTGTCAGTAGTGTGGTCTCTTGCTTGCTGCTCATTTCTGTCTTGCATGTCACTATCAGGGCTGGGTTGTTCCACTCCTTGATTCTATTTATCTTAGACGCTTTTTAGTATTCGCTCTTTCTCTTGCATCAAACACTTATTGTCACTGTGCACCTGCGCCATTTCTTCTTGTAACTTATGTACAATATTTAATAGAATGCTAGTTTGGTGCCACTGTTCCTCCAGCATTCTACTTGTTTATTGGTGTTGATCCAAAATTAGCTAAATCCACATCTCATGATTCATTCTTGGTTGGGGTTAGGGTTCCCCGGTGTTCGGGGGTAGCTGTTGCATTTTCCCCCTTCTCATAATGTCTCATATTTGCTTCTTTTCTCTTTGTGTGCATCAATATACACACAGCTTAAATCACTAGATGACCCATAGGGTCCCAACGTACGAACGCTGCTCTAATACCACTTGTAACATACATCATTATATCCATAAAAAAAAAAAAAAATTCTTTAGAACACTTACATTTACATTTACATCCTATTTTGATTTTAACATTGGAATTAATATTGTCTATTCCATGCAAGACTTAACAACTGTTCTGCATTTACGTAACATCTGTCCATAATTTATATAACATATGCCAAGCATTTAAGTTTAATACATTATGTACATAATAAACAGACTTTCCTAAGGTTAATTTCCTCACTTGAATTTTTCAGAGTAATCAACCTGTCAACCACCATACGGCCTTAAGTATACTCATTGTACGCATGCTCATTGAAATTAAATTGTAATTGAATGGTTAACCTTTTTCCATACAGGGAATTTGGAAGTGTTTATGGCTATTCAATACGGTTTGTCAAGCTTAACACCACTACATTGGACATATGATGAATTTTCCACCCTTGATCTGACCTCTCGGCATCCAACGGTGGTAATGAATTAGGGTTATGGTGATAACCTTCCTCCCATAACCGCTTCCGTCATTTTTCACTCATTTCTCTCCTCTCTCCTCTGGAGAGACTCTCTCCACCTCTGCAACATTTCTTCAGGTTTTCTCCACTACTGATAGTCCTTCCGGAATCCCGTTGCAAGGTGAGTGATATACTGAGCCTTTGGTTTTTCTTACGACAGTAATTTCCGTGACATGATTTTTCCTTGCGCATCATTTGTTTTGAGATAACTTTCACTCCACAGTTAAATTACACATGTTATATTTCCAATTTTGTTTTCTTTGAGGTAGATAATTGTGGTTTCCATCTCATTCACGTTTTTTAGTTTGACTGTACTCCGTTTTAGGCCGCTGCATTATTTTTGGGCTTCGGTGGATGGAGATTCTTTATTTCTGGCTGACCTCCAGTGATTTCACGGTAAACCCTTACCACACTCCGTTATTTTGCACTAAATTTACTTTAGTATTTCTCTTTGGACTGCATAGTTTTATTTTTCCTAATATTTGATGATAACCCTTGCAGGTACCTTCCTCCATTCTTCAATATCGATTTCGTAAGGTAGATCTAATGCAAAATTAGCAATCTTATTTTGTTTATCCTCTTCAGATTATGGAAACTAGAATTTTTTTAATTCCCTTCTTCGTTCGTTCTTTGCAGGTATTCTCACTATGGGTTTTGTAACAAATGTCACTCTAATATGCTCGAATTACAAACCCTCTTACTTATTCCAACTCTGGCAGGTACTTATTGTATTGTGAGTAATCTTGGTCTCATAAATGTTGGGTCTGTAGAGGGGATTTCTTGACTTACTAAGAAGTATCTGTTTTGGATTTGTTATTTCAGACTTTAATCCTTTCCTCATGGTATATACCCTGTATGGGTATGTCGGGGTCACTTTTGTGTACAAATTATAGCTTTATCAATTTCTTTCTCAAAGTTGAATATGTATACTTTTAAACAAGTTGGAAACAATAGCTTCAGTTTTTCATCTGTGTTTTTCTTGTTTCAATGTTGCCGGCTGTAGACTATTGCGAGTCCCTTTCGATATTTTCTTTATCCATAGTGGAATACATACATACATACATACATACATACATACATACATACATACATACATACATACATACATACATACATACATACATACATACATATATATATATATATATATATATATATATATATATGATTTATGTTTTTCTTTGGTTTAACGATTCATTTTGGGAAATATGTTTTCTGTAGGGTTTACCCGATCATATACACAAATGTTTGTTGTACGGTATGCTCATATAATATTTATTTAAAACTAGAATTATTATTTTCCTTAAATATTTTCGGTTACCAATCACTGAGCAACTTACTGTACTATTTCTGAATTTTATTGAATATGTATAAGTAAATACATTGAGACTTTTCTGGAAATTTTCAAGGTAATGTTTACTTCCACCTATAGTCTTAAAGTCTTTATCTTTTAGATAATTCGATTATATCAATTTCACAATATTTTATACTCATAAATAATCAAAGGAAGACTTTCATAGTTCATTGTTTACTATTATAGAGTTAGGAATTTACAGTTTATAGTGTTGGTTATAACTTCCATATAAGACTTTGGGTATGTTTTCTTGCATAAAAATAACAGAGTTTAGTATTCTTTATTCTCGGAAAATTATTTCCATTCACGTACAATTCTGTTCTTTTCAAAAAAAAAAAATGTTGCATGATTTTTCTCTTGACTATGTTTTTTAGCATAATCTATCATGTTCTCTAGTTATCTACAAAATATTCTTCTTTTAAGCTTAAATATGATAAATGGCTGGACCATTATGTCCGTGTTTATTCCAATTGCAGGGAACGATCCACTTAGAACCTTCTTCTCGAGGGTTTTGAGTTAACGGTTCCCTGTTTCATCATTTTTTTTTTGGAAAAATATTTTAAAACCCATTTGCTTGTCCTAATTATTCAAAAAGAATATAAAATATATATAACCTGCCAAATCACAATTTAAGTATTGTATGTGTTCCATATTTTAACCATTTATATATAACTAGGAAAAATCCATTAGCAATAAGCTTATATGTTCCTCGATTCACTAACTGATGCTATTCTTCCCTACCTCGAGAGTGACAATTACATCATCGTCTCTCCCCCGCACTCCAAGCCTGAGCTTTGTGAGTTGACAGAAGTTTTGGAAGAGACCTTGAGACAATCCGGTCAAGTCTTCTATTCCAGACAATAATCAGAAAACTCAAAGTATTCCACTGGTTATTCCCCAGCTCGAGAATTCTTCTCTGCCAAATTTCCTTCTCCAGTTACCCAACATAACCCCTCTTCCTCACTGGCATAAGCCTTTATCCTCATAGGTTTGGGTAACTGTTTGAACTGATTGTGTTCAACTAATTCTTAGTTCTTGAATTACTTTTTACCATCAGTCTATTATTCTTTTATGAAAATCACTTCCATAATTAATTATATTTAATCAAAATTAACTCCTACTCATAATGTATTATTCCAAAACAATAACCATAAATGTCTTAGTGTCTTTAACAATAAAACTTAATCATCAGTTAGCATTTAAGCCAGATGTTACAGAAAAATGTTTTTGAATAAGAATGCATTTAATAACTAATAAACAAAAAAAAATACTATGCAAAAGCAAAAGGAAATAACGACATATTACAAATGCAAAAATATTCTCGAATAATGATGAAATGCAGACCCTATGCTAATGATGAAATGCACAATGACCCATAGAGGCAAGGACTATATTGCATCATAGCTATTCCCCACATTTCTTTTTATGTAAGAATCCAAACTATCGAGTCTAAAATCACTATATATTATAAAACAATGCTAAATATCTCTCATAACAATGATGTTAAAAAAATTATTTCCCCCAATGTTTTCATATTTCAAGAAACCACACACACATTAAACTAACAATTATATAATTATTTCAATATGTATAGTTTATTTCCAAATAAAGATTCTAACATTTCCAAAGTTAAAACATGAGTTAGGGAGATATAGATTTTATAATATGGGAATATTCTATTTTAGATATATAATTTAATGAATAAATTTAAATATTTCTAAACATTTTTTTTGGTTTCTTATCTCCAGTCTAGTTCTTCCAGTATAAATGAAGTATATTTCAATGTTACAAATAACACATAAATAAATGCACATCTCAATGTTACAAATGACACACAAATATTTTGATTACCATTAACATTTATTAATCATTTAATTTATATACTATACTAACTATATAAATTATATTAAAGAAAATATATACATAAAAAGATATAAATTAATAAACACATTAATATTGTTAGATTTAAGACTTTTATGATTCATAATTTAGATAAGTGTCTTTGGATTAATCATATCATAATGATTTGGTCTAAGTTTGAACCATCTAATGTGGTTCATCATCACTATAAGGTGAAAAATCTAATGATCTTAATGACTAAAGAGTGTGAATGCATCATTGCCCAAAAATAAACAATGAATGAAAATAAGATTTTAAAAATATAAAAAACTTTTAAATTATTTTTATATTAATCAAAATTTTAAAATATTTATTATTATAAATAACAAAATAATATAAAATATATTATAATTAAATAAAAGAAGGACAAGCACACTTATATGAGAAAAATTTAAGTATAAATTCTTTAACTATTTTTTTCTTTTTCTTCTTTAGTATATATATACTAAATAAGAAAAAGAGAAACAAAATAAAAATTTACACTTAATTTTTTTTCTTTAAACCAATATAAAATATAATATCTATATATATAATATGATAATACAATCCAATAAAATTAATAATTAATAAATTATTAATATGAAATGACTCAGTTTTCACGGAGGATGCTTTTAAAAAAAAAAAAATCCATTTGACACCGTTTCTACAAGTAACCTTTCAAATAGAAACATATGGAATAATATTAGAATAGCAAAAATTTCCTTGTTGAGAGTTGTGATTGAAATACGGGATTCGGTAATTTGGACATCGCTAATAGATTAAAATGCGAGGATTATATATGCACACCAACTAACATTGAAGTACTGAGTAATTCTTTGGATTTCGTCGGATCTATTTTAAAATAAAGTGTCTATTTGCATAATTATAATTATGAAAACACTCAAATGAAATATAATTCTTTGGATTTCTAATATAATTATGCAACACTTAAAATGAAATATTATGCTTTGGATTTTTAGAATAGCAAAAATTTCCTTGTTGAGAGTTGTGATTGAAATACGGGATTCGGTAATTTGGACATCACTAATAGATTAAAATGCGAGGATTATATATACACACCAACTAACATTGAAGTACTTAGTAATTCTTTGGATTTCCTCGGATCTGTTTTAAAATAAAGTGTCTATTTGCATATTTATAATTATGAAAACACTCAAGTGAAATATAATTCTTTGGATTCTAATCTAATTATGCAACACTTAATTGAAATATTATGCTTTGGATTTCTTTGGATTGGAGACTACTTTACTCTCTTACATACACATATAATGAATGCATATATATTAAATGATGGAGAATAAATTTTGTCATCAAATAATTTATTAGTCTTTTTTTAATAAAATGATATTTTAAATCTATTAAGTCATTAGGTTTGTTTATTTTGGAATATGGTGTTTAGAATTTTAATTTAGTTATCAGTAATTATTAGGTGAATGGTTGGAATTTAATTTGTAGCAAATATTCTAGAATATTCATAATAGTATACTAAATTCAAAAGTTGAGAGTATGTGCAAAATAGTTATGCCCATTTTTCCTTTTAACCATGAGTTGGTAAGGCATTGCTAGAAGAGGCTAGTGGAGGGCCCAGAGAGTGCACGCAGGCTCGGTTGAGCAAGCGGAAAAGAACAGTTTCGCAGTTGGTTCAAGTAAGTAATCTATCTGTTTAGAATATTGGTATCGGAGCCCTGTTTTCGAAGCCTGAAAATGTCTAGCCTCATTCGCTCTTTCTCTACGATAGATCGTCGAGTTGTTACTGAAGTTGATACTAGGAGTGTAGAAACTGAAAATGACCCTAATAGCTCTCATGAAGTTATTGAAAATCCAGAAACTTGGAATCCTCCTCAGTTGAATTCTACCGATGTATATAAACTTCCTATAACGTTTATGTTCAGAAAGTTATCTATGATTAAAGAAGTTGAAATGAAAATCAAAATAGCTGGTCCGATTGTGGAGATAGTGAGTCTTAATATGTTTTCCGAAACAGAACTTAAATAGTTTAGGGAATATGCTCAGAAAAAGAAATATTTCTATATTCACTTTGGTGGCATAAGGGTTGGTCTAGCTCCTTTGTTTAGACATGGCCTGAATACTCCATGTATTGCTGAATTGTTTGATACCCGACACCATAATTATGATCATGCTAGAATTGGAACAATTATGGGAAATTTATCCACAGGATGTCAATATGGCACTATCTATCCTGATTATGCCATAAGTCTTACAAATCCCCATTTGCGTGATTGTTGGAAGTTAATGACTGGTGTTCAAGGTTTAGACATGATAGATGACTCAGATTATATGTTTGTCTTGATTCAAACATCTTTTCAGTTGACTAATATTGTCCATCCAACGCTAAAGCAACCAGTATTAAGAGATTGTATTACTGTAGGTGTCAGTAACGCTTAAGTTGAAGGTATATCTTATGATTCAATAGGTTTACCTAATGATTGGTATTTCCAATATAAATCCCTTACAGATGTCAATAAACCCGTTAGCAAAGCAAAACATGTGTCTGTAAAAAAAGGTCAAGTTCGCATCATTCTTGATCGTCCATCTATCCCTCGTCCTATTTTTCATCCTCACAGAACAATTGTCCCTATGTCTGAAGTCTCTTCTTCTCGCCCTACTACTCCATTTGAAGAAGTCTTTCCTCAAGAACCTGTTTTGGCCGATAACGAATTATATATTCCTGAATCCAAACCCTTTTTGGCTGTTCAAAAGATGCATCGTGTCACTTTTCCACCCATTGAGGAATGGGAATATGCCAACAAAAATTATGTAAAAGGGGGGAAATGGCCTGTTAAAACAAAATTTTGCACAACATCATCCAAATCCTGTCAGCCATCTACTCGAGTTGATTGTGCTCCACTGATAGAGCATAAAGCCACAAATACAGAAGACCTTGATCAGGTCTATCAAATTGGCAATTATCTTACAACATGGTGTGCACATGCAGAAGATGTTCTTGATGACTTAGGATCTCAATCTGAACAAATCCTTGCTAATCTAAAACTGCTCCATGACAAAAAGCAAGAGATTCAAGCAGAAAAGGAAGCCAAAAGATTGAGAAAAGAGAGAAGAAAGAAACGAAATGCCCAAGGTCCAAAATATTCTGTTGATATGTCAACTCCTCGTTATTGGGATGTTGAAGAAGAAAAGGAAGAAGAAGAAGCCTATGTAGATTCTAGCTTAGAAATTGCATCAAAGAAGGATGAAGGAGAATCATCACATCCTCCTCTCACACCCAAATCAGTTCCTTCTAAACCACAATCTAAAGTTGAATTAATTACTCTAAAAGATGCTGCTTCTTTATTTCCATCATTTATTCTGCCCTCTATTCAGAAAGCTCATATATTCAGAGAGGCCAAATACCCTAGAATTGAAGAAGATCTATTTGCAACTAATTCTAGTGGTTATGTCTTAGACTTAGATAAGTCTACTCATCCAGGAGAGTCAATCCGTATTTGGATAGGCTCATTGTACCAAATGCAGATTTCCATCAAGTTTGATAATGCATCTATCTTTGCCCTAGCAGAATGGCGAATGGCAGGCATAGTTCATGACTAGTGGATGGGTCCAAAGCAAGAAGAAAGACAAAAGGTTATTGATGCCAGACTCTCAATTTTAGAACTCTTGTTAAAAACCCAGTTTGTGCCCGAGCCAGTAGATGAAAACCAACAGATCATTACAGATCTTGCTAGGATGGAGTTAAAATATTTAAAATTTTTAGAACAATTTGGTCAAGATTTTATGAAAAAGATCTATAAAGCTAATTTGACCAATGACTCCAGTCAGAAGATTGCATATCTTTCTAAATTACCCGGTAATCTAGGAGATCTTATTCTTAAAGATCTACAACAGCAACAAAAGATAGTTGATCAAATATATTGGGTTGATCTTTTATTCAGATGCAGAGAAAAGGTCAAATATCTTTGCTGGCAAAAGAAAGCACAGGAAGTCACCCCTAGTTCAGAAGTTTGTAAATTTGTTTTACCATGGACTCCTGTAAAGAATAAAAGAAGGTTTAAACACAGATATGGTAAATATAAACCCAAGTGAGTTGCTAATCCTAGAAAACCTTTCAAAAGATACAATTTTTTTAAGAAACGAACGCAACCCAGGAAAGACAATGCTTGTTTTATTTGTAAGCAAGAAGGACACTTTGCCAAGAAATGTCCTAAGTCTTCCTCAAGTAAACTGAAAGCTTGTATTGATATTCCAGAATTTGTCGATGATTGGTCAGTTGTTGAATCCCAAGATGAGATATCAGATGTATATATCCTTACTGATGCCTCATTGTCTGAGGAAGAAATGCCCGATATATCCCAGAAAATCGATAGATGTAAATACTATTGTGATGATGAAATTTCTGAGATCGATGAACAAGAGCTTCACTATAGTGATGAGTTTTCAGAAACAGATGAATTTTCAAGTTTTGAAGATTATTCAAGTGATGACAGCTCTTTCCAGTCCGAGAAACCTACCGCAAAGGTTAAAGATAATTCCTCTCTGCAGCCTTTAAATCCTTTGTGTCCTTATCAGAAAAAAGTTGCTGACTCATTATCTTTACCCATATCTCAGTATGATCCAGTCTCTGAATCAAAATTTCTTAAGAAAATCGTCAAGACTAACAGCTTGATTTATTTTTCGGTTCAAATCCAAGTCAAAGGTGAATGGATAATTGTTGATGCTTTCTTCGACACAGGTGGTTCCAATAATCTTGCCAGACCTTCTTTGTTCAAAGTTCTTTGGAAGCCACTCCAAAATATTCTTGTTGCCAAAACCGTTGGAAGCACGATCAATCTAACCCACTATGTCGATAATGTGTCTTTGAAAATTGGGGGGAGTATCCTTAAAATGACTGCTATTCAGCATTATGATCCCTCTACAAGTTTATTCCTTGGAATGTCGTTTATTAGTTCTTTGTTACCTCTTACCATCAGTGCAGACAAAATCATTTTTAATGTCAAAAATAAGGCTATCTCTATTGATAGATTGACCATT
Organism: Pinus albicaulis; assembly: GCA_034641835.2. Classification (NCBI taxonomy): domain Eukaryota; kingdom Viridiplantae; phylum Streptophyta; class Pinopsida; order Pinales; family Pinaceae; genus Pinus; species Pinus albicaulis. The sequence goes on along the minus strand of CM076577.1, from coordinate 395,999,508 downwards.
GCAAATACAGAAGCAAGAAAGTCAAATAGCCAGAAGAAAGAAGGTATGAGAAAACCACAGAATGATTCAAACAATTGGGTCGATGTGCTCCAAATCTATAATGAAAAAGTTGAATTAAAGCACAAATAGAAGGCAAACATAAATCCCAATCGGTCTCCCGAACAGACAGCTATTTATGAGAAGATATTGAAAAGCTGTTCTGAAGATCCATAGAAGTTTTGGGAAGTAGAAAGCCCAAAACAAGAAATCATGACTTTGCATGATAATGGAGTTAAAGGGAAATTAATCCCTTGTACCCCATCAGATGAACAAGAAATTAAGAAACAGATAAATGAATTGCTAAGTTTAAAGCTGATAGAACCTAGCACATCTCATTATTCTTGTTCTGCATTTTTAGTCAGAAATCACTCAGAAATAGTCAGAGGAAAGGTTCGAATGGTAATAAACTATAAGCCTTTGAATGCAATTACTCAAAGTGTTAATTATCCTCTGCCAAGACAAGAGACTATAATGCAAAAGATTCAACACAGCAAAGTCTTTAGCAAGTTTGATATGAAATCAGGCTACTATCAAATCCAAATAGCTGCTAAATATCGCCATAAGATTGCTTTCACATGTCCAGCAGGCTTTTACCAATGGAAGGTAGTACCATTTGGTTTAAAAAATGCCCCTGCCTATTTTCAGAAAAGAATGGATTTTATCTTTGGCAAGTATGATTTCATAGTTACATATATAGATGACATTCTTGTGCATAGTCCTGATATAAAAAGTCATCTCACCCATTTGGAAATATTTTATCAAGAAGTACTAAGGCATGGTATTGTTTTATCCGAAAAGAAAATGATTCTCTTTCAAGAGAGTATGGATTTTCTTGGAATTCATATATTAAATGGTCAAATCCAAATGTAGCCTCATGTACTTACTAAGTTGTCAGAATTTCCAGATGTCTTACCAGATACTAAGTCTATCCAAAGATTTTTGGGTGTCTTAAATTATGTACATAAATATATACCTAGGTTATCCTCCAAGACTGCTCCTATTCGAAAACATCTCCAATCCGGTTGGTCTGATGAAGCAACCACAGCAGTCAAGTTGTTAAAGCAAGAATGCATGAATCTGCCCACTCTCAAACCTCCAAGTGATGGTTTATTAATTTTACAAACTGATGCTCCTGATGCATTTTGGGCCGCTGTTCTTTTTGAAAGAGAGGAAAATGTTGAACAAAATTTGTGTGAAGAAAAACTATGTGCCTATGCTTCTGGTGAATTCTTATCACATCAGAAAAACTACTTCACTGCTGAAAAAGAAACCTTAGCAATCTTCAATGGAATTCAAAGATTTGAATTATATTTGGCTCCTGTTAAGTTCTTGATTAGAACTGATTCTATGAACTTTACACATTTCTTAACAGCCAAGATTTCTAGACAGATAGCAAGAGGAAGATTGTTATCATGGCACTTATGGTTTCAGCAATATGAATTTAATGTTGAATGGATTCCTGGTAATTCTAACTATCTTGCAGATGCTTTAACCAGAGAAATGAGTAAGGCACATCGACAAGTCGATTTGTTTCAGCTTCCAGAAGCTGATAGCTACAATACATTTGTCACAAGGTTCAGAATCCTTGAACAGCATTTGCACTGGGTAACAGAACAAATGAAGAAAATAATTGGTCTTCGCCTCAGAAGGAATCAATGGATTCAAAGATGCTAGGCATGGCAAAGTAAAAACATTGGTTTAAATCTTGGTCTTGAACCCGAATTGGTAAAGATTTATCCTCTGCCAAACATGAAGGTAAAACTTTACTTCAAGACTCTTGATGATTTATGGTCTATTCATTTTACACCGTAGATGATATGGACTTTGAGAATCTTGAATTATTATCAGATGATTGGTGCTATCGATTTCTCTTTTGCTATTTTCACTAATGCACAATTGCTTGAGTTAGAAGCAATAAATATGCATGAGCAAGTTCAGAGATTCTTAGTCTCTTTAAGAATACCAGATCTGTTTGAAGAACTAGATGCTGCATGTCTCCAAAGGCCAGATGAAAACTATCAGTCTACCGACACTTTTCCTCAGTATGAACTCCTTGAAAAATTTGCAGATTAGGAAATAAAAAATGGAGTTTGTTGTAAGGTTCAAAGTAAACGAATTTCTCAGTGTATTGAAAGATCATTACAATATTTGAGAACCTTATCTAATCCATGGGATTTTCAAAATCCAGAAATGAGAATTCCCATAAAACCCAATCCCTTTGCACAATTGTATTGTGTTGAAACTGCTAATTTTTCTTATTTAGCAACAAATGAAGAAGATATCAAAAAAGTAACTCAGTGGTTGCAAGAGTTCAGTTTTTTGAAATTAGAAGAAAAAATTTCAATGTTACAGACTATTAGTGAATTACAAGGCGATCCTCATGTTTTCCGATTTGTGGTAAATCAAAAAGCCTTAATCACTACTAGTGTTATCAATGGAAATTGGTCAAGTGATGCTGTTTGTCTCCTTAGTATTTTATTAAAAAGCAAGGCATGTTCATCTATGATTTTTGAACTTGGTTGGCAAGAACAAGAAGTTCTTAGCAATAATTGTCGACAATGGGTCCAATACTCAATTGAAATGGAAACTAGTATGTTTCAAGTATTCAAGTGGGAAATGTTAAATGGGATTGAATTATCTGTTGAAACCATCATGAAATTTCAGAAGATAAGAAAAGATTCTTTTCTTGATATTGAAATCAGTCCCACTGCCTATCTACACCGTTGGAAAAAAGGAATCGACAAGTATGCCGCAGCTATCCAGAAAAAGCATCCCTTCACGGATCGAATAAAGTTTGAGCAAGGACAATCATCTCATCTTAGGCCCGCATCTACTGCTGACCCATCAATCAAAGGAAAAGGTAAAGTTGATGAACAAGAATTTCTTACTTTATATGTGGACCTCTACAATGATGCTCAAGATTCGGACGACCTCGACTGGCAAAAAGATTATCTCGATTGGCTTGAAGAACAAGCATTGGAAAAACATCAATCAAAAATCGAATCTGATGAGTATGCTAGTGACTTTGAACCTGGCGAGAAATATGATTCAGACCGTAGTCCGAAACGGCCATGGTAGTTGTTTGTATTTTTATGTAAATTATTGTACTTCGGAATATTGAGTAGACACCGTCTGGAATAGTAATATCCGATAGGACCCTCAATAATTCCTTCTTTATGTCATGTCTTTCTTTTTATCTTGTAAGGTCATATTCGGTCCCCATATGGCCTAGCCTCCAAGGGACGAGATAACAAGTGGCTGTCCCCACTTGCCCGAATCTTTAGTCTATAAATAGATGATCTTGAGGTCTCTAAGATCATCGTTGTATGAAGAGTGAGTGTGTGAGATTGTGTGTAATAACATAGCTCTCTGAGATCTGATGTTTGTAATACTTATTTTGAATTAATTCGAAGCCGTTAGGCCACCTGTCTGAGGATAGTTCTTTGCAAAAGTACCTGTGAGTTGGTAAGGCGTTGCTAGAAGAGGCCAGTGGAGGGCCCAGAGAGTGCACGCAGACTTGGTTGAGCAAGCGGAAAATAACAGTTTCGCAGTTGGTTCAAGTAAGTAATCTATCTGTTTAGAATATAAATGTCACATGAACAAGTGTCATATGAAGTGAATTGTGGTTTTTTGGGCATGTGGTATTAATAAGTCATGGTATTATAACAAAGCCTATTTACACATTAAGAATATCTATGGTAAAGTCAGACTAAATCTCTATAGTTAAGAATATTGTTTATTTTTTAGAATGTATATATGTTTAACTTATATATTATTTATTTTTATAATTCATAATAATAATAATTTAAAATATAATTCATAATATTAGTAATTTAAAATATATTTTAAGTTATTTTTTTCTTTATAAGGAAGGGGAACAGTTCCCTGGAGTTCTGCTAGGACCGAAGGAAACTAGATCCAGCCTATGCACTATCTCAGTCACAGAATGCAACTTTGATGGTTGGGATGAGTAAAACCATTGGGGGAGGAGGGGGAGGCAAGGAGAGATCCACTCCTTTCGAAATGTGATCAGTGGAGAATAAAGCTTGTAAGGGGCGTAGAGAACCAGCATGAAAGGGGATCACGAGAAAGGACCTTCGGTCTTGTGGGCATAATGGCAGAGCCGCATGCACAGAAAATGTCTCCCATGAGTTTCTAATAAACCTTGCTTCATTATCCCCAAGAAAAAATTTGGAGAGTACACGACATATATGAAGGACCATGCCATGATATGCAAGCTCGTAAGGGTTTGACCATTGAAATGTGATCTAGTGAGATGGATCCATAAAAAATGGCAACTGAAAGGGCATGTGGAGATTAAATTCGAAGCCATAGGTTTTTTTATAGCCATATTTTCTAACCTAGAAGGTAAGGAAATGGTTTTTGACGGTGGTCCTTACTTTCGTAACAATGGAGGCATGTTCATGAGACACTGGGAAGAATTCTACAACCCTTATGGGGAAACATTCTTGGCTGCCCCCAATATTTGTTTGCCTCTTTGGCCTTTCGGTGGATTTCAGGGACCCAAACATCCTCGAAGGGATGGTAATTTTCTAGGAACCTTCATAAATGTTTCAGAATCCACACAAAGAGGAAGATACACTTCATACACAAGAATCTATGTATACATGAACAAAATGGAGCCCCTGCTGGAAGCCATCGAACTGGAATAGAATAATGAGGTATGGCAATAACCCATTCATTATGAGCACATACCCTTCCGATGTAGGAGATGCCATGAGTATGACTAGTTGTTTCAGGAATGTCCGTTGAATCAAACCGAGTCAAAGGGGATGGAGAAAGACAATAAAAAGAGGAAATCATAGGAAGAGACAAATGCATTTTAGGAGGTGCAAAGGAGGAAGAATGGTCCAAATAATAATCAAACCTCAAACCTGACCCAACCGAAGGCAAGAAATGGTACTCAAAGCAATAATATATTTGAGATTTTATATGACGAAGAGGAGTCAGAAGAGATGGGGGGAGAACAAGAAAAAGGAAACCAATATTAAGAGATGCAGGAAGAACACAAAAAAGGAAACTAACCAGAAAGACAAAGGGAAGGGTCTATGGCCAAAAGAAAGGCAGAAGAATAAATAACAGATAAAGAAACCACAGAGTAATTACTGGATCAATCAAACATGGAAATTGATATCCAAAGAGAGGAAATAAGAAATGAAGAGCAGGTATTGTGCAGACTAGTGAATGAATGGAGACATCTGGATGAACGATTCATTCCAGAAGCAACTCCATAAAGAGACATTTCAGCAATATAAAACCAAATAGGGGAATATTGGAATAGCCCAACCAAAGAAGTTGGGAGCACATAAGAGCCAAGGAGGAGACCATAGCCCTTAGGTAAAGGTAGCAAGTAAAGAGGGAGAAATAATCTCAATGAGACCATTCAAATGATAGGGGAAACACTAGTTAACTCATGAAAGGTAGTGCCACTATATGCGATCTTCCACTAACTCAACAAATCCTTTAAATGATTATTACATCCTGGAACATTTGTGGCCTTAATAGCAAAGGAAAACAACGCTATCTGAAATAACGTCTTAGGAAAGATAAACCCAATATCATGATTTTACAGGAAAATAAGGTCCAAGAAGCCAAACTCAAGGATATTTTAAGAACCTTCAAGCTACAATATGAAGTAATAGCATTGGACGCTAGAGGTAGTGCTGGAGGATTAGCCATCCTTTGGAACTCGACAGAAATTACCTTTGAAGATTGGGTGAGCAGCCCTCGAATGCCTATGGGGCGCTTTTTCCATATTGGATCCAGAGATTAGGCGTTGCTCACTAGAGTGTATGGGTCTAACATTCCAAGAGAAAAAGTGGCCTTCTTTCATAACTTTGCTAGTTTGCAAAGAGAATTCTCGGAGGACCTATGGATAGTGAGGGAAGATTTCAATATGATAACGTCTCTAGAGAAAAATAAAGGAGGAATGCGTTGCTAGGATCTATATATGGATATGTTCAGGGATTGAATCTTGGAGATAAAACTGGTATACCTACAAACCAACAATGAAACTTACACCTGGAACGATCAAAGAGGAGTTCATAATGATATTGTGTCTTGACTAGACCATTTTCTAGCTTCGGAGTAGGTCATCTCCCGCGACCTATTACTGGAAGAATTCATAATACCATGTATGGGCTCTGACTAGTGGCCAATTTTTGTGGAGATTGATCTTAAAATAGGGCCTAAAAATAACCCTTTCATATTTTAAGCCTTCTAGCTCTGAGATCCCATGCTGATGGGAAAAGTAGAGGGGTGGTGGAAGAGCAACGAGATAGTAGGCAGAAATCTTATGTACACGTTCCAACTAAATCTCAAAGATATCAAGCACCATATTAAGAGATGGAATAAAAATTAATTAGGAGATATCATGAAATACCCACACCAGATAACACGAAAGATGGAGGACGTCCAACAAAGGATCATCACTGAAGGACAGGAAGTGCCTTTAGTGGAAGATGAGGGGAGGCTCATTACTCAATTGGAAGAATGCATGAAACGGGAGGAGGTACTCTGAAAACATAAATCCATAGTCAACTGGTTGCGAGAGAGAGAAAGAAACACTCTCTTCTTCCATAAAGCAATGATCCAACACCGACATCATGAGTACATGATATTTTCATTGAAAGATGAGGCTGAAAATAGAGTAGTACATCATGAGGATATGGAAGATCTAGTGGTCCATAACTTCCACTCTCTACTCATGGAACCTGATCAAGACCGATCTGAGAAAATCCAAAGAATTACTCAAAACATACCTCACCTCATATCTAGAGATTAGAACCTAGGCCTCATGTGGGTGGTCATGCTGGAGGAAGTGGAGGATGTTGTGAAAGGAATGGAAAAGAACAAATCCTCGGGACTGAATGGATTCACTATGGAGTTCTTTTAAGCATATTGGAAATTCATAGTTCAGGATGTCTTGGAAGTGGTGGAGGAGTCTTGGCACAACCAAAAGGTATGCCCGAGCCTAAACACTACTTTCATTACTTTGATCCCAAAATCGACTAAATTTGAGGATCCCAAAGGATTTAGACTGATAGATTTGTGTAATGTTATTTACAATATCATCGCTACTATTATTGTAAAATGCCTCAAGCCCTTGCTCCCTTCTCTTATCTTGCCTTAACAAACCAGCTTTGTCAAAGGATGACAAATCCTAGATGGCTTCATTACCTCATAAAATGTGATCCATTCTCTTACACAACTTAAAGTACTAGGGATGATGATCAAGGTTGACCTCTCTAAAGCCTATGACAACATTACCTGGACCTTACTCACTAGCATCCTCTAGGCCTATGGATTTGATCAAAGATGGATTCAATGGATTCTAGCCATGGTGTCCTCCCTAGTATATTCCATTCTCCTCAATGTCTCCCCTATGATATCTTTTAATCCTACTTGAAGGCTCAGACTAGGCAACCCTCTATCGCCCTTCCTCTTCATTCTAGCCACTGAAGGTCTCCGTAGATTGCTAAAGAATGAAGCTAATAATATCAAGATACCCAGTCTAAGACTTTGGGGAAACGAACTCACACTCACCCATAAGCTATTTGTAGATGACATCATGCTATTTTACAATGTGTGTCTGAAGGAATCCCGAGGAATCTAATAATATCTTAATTTTTCATGGAAGCCTCAAGGACCATGATCAATAACGATAAATCCTACATTTTCTTCTTTAATACGGCTAGGAGTATCCAAACATTTTTGTTCAAGGTGTTTGGATTTGGCCTAAGCTCTCTCCCCTCCAAGAATCCGGTAATTCCCCTATATGTGAATTCCCTTAAAGTATCTTGTTGGCACCAATTAATACAAAAAATTTAAAACAAGGTCAACAACTAGAACTTTAAAGCCCTTAACTTTGCTACCCGCACTATTCTTCTCAAATTTTTTCATCAATCTATACCCATTTCTCATCTGTATAGAATGGCTGCGATAAAAACCATTTGCATAAAAATGGAGGAAATATTTATGAAATTCCTCTAGGGGATCACACAAAAGCTGAATAAATTGGCATTAGTATCGTGTCATAACCTCATCAAGCCCAATTTGTAAGGAGGGTTAGGCCTCTGAGACCCCCTCACTCTCAACCATGTAATGGGGGCTAAACTATGGTGGAGATGGGTAGAGGGTGGAGTAGGCTTGTGGAAACAAATACGGACGTGAAAATAAGACATGCTTACCCGCACAAAAGACATCCTAAGGTACCAGGATCCCCCAAAAGGAGTAACAATTTGGAACCTTGCAGCCCTGAATAGAGATATCATACACCAACATTTCTTCAGGGAAGTAAGGAATGGACAAATAACCCTCTTTTGGCAAGAATCGTGGAAACAAAGGGGAAAGGTATTCCCTAGACATGAACTGAGTGATTGTTTCACATGTGCAATGGAAATAAACTATAAAATAGTAAAAAATTATTGAAAATAGGAGGAAATCAACAATTCTTAGAGAATATGGAAAGAAATGACATATTGACCAAGTTTTCTAGATTCATACTAATGGAAACAACTAAAAAAAGAACTGGAGTCCATATGGCCCAGATACTCTAAGGTGGGGATATACAACGAAGTGATCATTCACTATCCAAGAAGTGTATAGATTGAAAGCAGGATGGGGAGAGGGGAACCAACAACAAATATGGAGGAAAATTTGGGGAGGAAACTGGTGGACGAAGGTGGCCTATTTCCCTTCGCTAGTCAGCAGGGGCAGAATCCTGACTGGGGATCAATTGACTAAAAGAGGCTTTTATGGACCCTCAATATGCATTCTTTGTGACAATCATTCTGAAGATATGGCGAATATCCTTAAATCCTATGAGTATGCCACATTAAAATGGAGACAAGTTGAAGATCTCTTTGGTAGGATGGAATGAGACCCTTTGAGTATACATGAAATTATCCTAATCTGGAGATAAGGCCTATTTTCGAGCTCAATCCTTAACCAAGCCTACGCCTTGGTCCCAGGGTTCACTCTTTAGGATATCTAGAAGGAGAGAAACTAAAGGATTTTCAAAAATACAAGTCTAGACCAAGGGGTAGTGTGGGAGGGAATTAATCAAAACACATGGGAAACCTTGTTATCAAAGAAGTGGAAACTTGATGACTGGCAAGTCACACCTCATGAGGGAAGAATCCTACAATGCCTTTAGTTGGATTCAACTATGATAACCCCTCCTCATGGAAATAGATCATAGATAGAGTAGACATTGGATGAACCTTCAAGTTGCAACCTGAAGGATTCATAAAACTAAACTTTGACGGAGCATCGAAAGGAAACTCGGGATAGGCAGGGTTCGGAGGGATCTTCTATGACCATATCGCCCTACCAAGATTCATTTATGCAGACTCCTATGGATATGCAATTGATAATGAAGTAGAATTAATTTGAGCCTATCAAGGTTTACTCCTTGTAATCAGGCTAGGATTTAGAAATCTTGTAATTGAAGGGGACTCAAAGCTAGTAGCTAACACCCTAAAAAAACTAAATCAAGAAATGAAATGGGAGAACCTCAACCACAATTAGAGAAATGATAGACATGTGCAGGAACTGAGGGACATAATTAGAAATTTATTGTCATCATCATCCATGTGAGAAGGGAATGAAATAGAGTAGCAGACCTTCTAGCGAATTGGGGATGTGCCCATCAAAATTATCTCCTCAAAACAATATTCTCACCCAAGTCATGTGATGAGCGTTGGGAACCATTGCAATGAACCATAGAGAAATATAGGGAAGATAGCAGGGCTCACCCACAATCCTAGGAACTAGACCCCCGATCGTTATGTGGAGTGGAAAGTTGGCCCTCCCATAAGAAATTATGATGGATGCCTTGGTAATGAAGCCCACTACCCTACACATGAGTGGCAAGGGTGGTCTGATATATTTCTACATGCATAATAAGTTGAGGTGGAGGGACGAAGGCCCACGAAATTTGTCAAAAAAACGGTTGTGGATGGTGTGGGGGTTTTGTTGCGAAGACAAAAGCTGGTGCAGGCATGAAAGAAAAGCTGCAAACCCTCCTCAAATCTCTGCCAAGGAGAACATTCTGTATGTTAATGGTTCCTTGTAAACCTCTCATGCCATTATTTTATTAAATCAAGGCATCTAGGGCGAGTCTGTTTGTAATTCTTGAGAGTATGAGGGTATGGAGTCGACCCTGTATAGGAATTTTTCTGGTATTGAGGAGTCGTGGGGTAATAGGAAAGGTTACTTGGGTGAGGTCGAGATGATGCTATGTTTTCTTATCTTTGGGGGAATGGGGTACACTATTTGCATACAACACAGCGAGAGTCATGAAATATAAATTACAGGCCTGGAGGGTTCAGTTCGGGAAGGGATGAATGCTCTCTATCTGGATTCTTGCCAGTTCATAGGAATTTGAACTACACCGATTTCACGTCTGGAATTACCAACAAAAACCACCCTGCCTCTGTGAGAAAGGTGAAGGAGTGGTGGGGTCTGACTCGGGAAGGGGATGAGGGTAGGTAGGCTATTTCAGCATATTGGGAAGGATGCAGTCATGTCAAGTGGGTCGCCCATCTGTTCAGCTTGGGGTTTATAGATGAAGGTCGAGGAAGAGGGTGTGGGTTGAAGGTGTCAGGTCAAATTTTGGTAGTATGTGCTAAGATGGGTCAGGTTACTACAGGTTTTAGGCATATCACTGGGTAGGCTCGTAAGGGAAATCTGGCCAACCTGCACGACACCCAGCAGGTGAGGCATGGGAAATTGACTTGCTTCATATATCGAGGAATGGAAGTAATGGGAACTACGCTGCAAGGAAGGGAAGTTTGGTTTATTTCACAGAATTGTGCCATTGTGTTTCTCATTAGATAGGTAAGCTCCTGGGATCTCAAGACTGTTGGAAGTCGCACCCTCCTACACCTGCACAGGCACTGCATAGCCACCCAGATGAGGAGAAAAATAAGATGGCTCGGTCAAAGAGCCTGTCAGCAAAAGATCCAGGCCAGAAATACAAAGGCAAAGAGGTTGAGGGCCAACCTAGCTCAACCATGGGTAATCCATGGGGCAAGAGGCCGAATGTGGATATTATTCAGGACGTCGTGATGGCTTACCATGAGAATACGATAGAGGAAATTCAGAAACTGATTTAGAACTGGGAAGCTGACCTCAACTGGAATGCTATAAAGATCTAAATCAAAGCAGAAGAATGGAGGGGTTTGGTGCCCTATTCGGGGAAAATGCAAGGTATATTGATGTAGCTCATACAAACCTTGTTCCTAAATTAGTCCATGAAGGGAATTCTAGGCAATGTTGTGGAATAGGTTTCAATGAGTTTGGCCACAATTGTTTAGGATTTTCCAGATTATAGGAGTGAGTTTGATAAACTCAAATTCTAGTTGAAAAAACAAGATGGGTGCCTCGAGTGCATAGAGTATCATCTCCCGTGCATCTCCAAACCAACCAAGGTTCCCAGGAATTCGGTCCAGGATCCGACACCTATTGAATTTGCCTGAACTAAGGAGCGAGAGTAGTTTTATTTTGCATAATTCTGATTAGTTCTTTGGGGCTTATGTTTATATGTGGACAACAGTTAGATTTTTATGGCTCACGAGTCCCACTAGTAGGAAAGTAAAAAACAGTTTATGTATGAAAATTTAGGAAATGATAGCTTCATACGGTAGACTATGAACCGTATATTTTTCGATGGCATACCACACCATTAGGTGGACAACATATTTGGTTTCGCGCTCAGGGAAATTTGATGCCACCTACGAGTACTTATCTAGTTGTATCTTTCTTTTAGAAATTAATGACAAAAGAGGTAATACCAAGCTTACAAAATAAATTTATTTTTTCTTTTTCTCTTTATTACTAGAAACTTAAGATGTATTATGATGAAAGTGTTTTTATGGTCATTATGAATTGATGCCTAGCAACATCAATCAAGCTATTTAATGTATATGGGTGTGCTAGTAGATATTATAAATTAACTAATATCATATATTAAATAAAATATAAAAACATATTAATAATAGATATGTTTTGTTGATTGTTAAATATAGTTTTAGTGTCATAATAATATTTTAAATATTTTATGTACAATTAAAGGTTAATAATATATTGTCTATTTTAACTAGCTTTGGACAAAATAATATTTATTATACGAAAAAATATTAAAATGTATTTTAAAGTTCCTACCCAAATAATATTCGTGAAAAACGTACTATATTTTCATGAGCGTCATTCATCTTCCTTCTTTTAATATAGATATTAATTTAAGATACTAAGACTACCAAAGTAGATCCATATCAAATACTCTTCTCCTAATCCCTTTTAATTACATTGTAATATTGTCTTTAACCATTTTTAATGGTTTAATGCAAATTTGTTTTGATTGTCAAATATAAAATAACGATACAAGGTAGTTGGTTAAATATTTTATAAGCACTCCCACTTATTGAAACAAAGAAGTCAAAGGACCATGTAGCTAGGTTTTCCTAGACACCATCACTATTTGAAGTGCATTCAAGTGCAGAGTACCATCAAATTTGTATCGTGGTTTGTAGATATAGAGTTTTCTTTGATGTTTGAAATGGTTCTCTCATGGTCAATATGTTACCTCATATCATCCGAGAGTGTCATCCATTTTGGTTTTATGTTACTTGGTGATTATGTTCTTTCAGCTAGTTCCATGTGATGTGAAACAAATTGTTGTTTTCCGCTGTTAATGTTTATGATTTGGTGGTTTATGTTGTGTTTTTATTGGTTAAATAAAGTTAGTTCTTTGTGGTTAAGAATTAAATGTTTTTTCTTGATCTATAATTGTTGGTTTTAATAGTTCCTTACATGCACCACGGGTGCTATTTCCAACCTTCCCATGGATGTTCATGGCTCTATATCCTATGGCCGAGTGACTTCCCCAAGTATATTTTAATATATGGATACAGTGACTTTTCTTAATTCACTGTTTGCTTCTTCTTCAAAGAAAAACATTAATACCATAAAGGAAAAGGGTTTATTGGTAAATTTACTAGCCTTTGGCCTATTTATAACTTTGTTTTACAATGGATCCATAATAATTGGAAAGATCATGAGAAAGTTGGTATTATATACTATGGAAATAGTTGTTTTTCTTTTATTTTTCAAGGCAATATAAGGATATGATATTCAAATTTAACCCTTATTTCAAGGGAACTAAGGGAATGCTTCTTAGCCATTGTAATTAGCATTTGAATCTCAACATTGCAAAAGTTCATGTGTCTGTTTGGATTATATTGTTCTATATTTCCCTTCTTTGCTATGGTGATAGTATTTTTAAACCTATAAGAGACAAATAGGGTCATTATTTTATTAGTCCTCAACCCAAAGACAATAACTTATGTTGTGCTAAAAAATATGTTGAAATGGATTTTGCAAAAGGATTCCAAGATGTGATTCAACTTGACATGGAGGGTTGGACCTATTTTCAATCCTTGGATTATGAGTAGGTTCCTTTTCAATCTATTTCTTGCCATGAGTATGGGAAATTTGTAAAAATTTTTCCAAATTCTCTAACATCTACCTTCCTTTCCTATTGTCATATTCTCAAAGAAACAATGATCATGGTTCCAACTAGTTTCAAGGAAACACAAGGATCATATACCTAAGATCTCATTTGAGTAGGCTTAAGCCACACTAGCGATCTCCCTCCAGTAATAGATTTGAAATTTTGCAATATTTTGGAGGAGTCAAGGTTGAAGAATCTCAATCTTATTCAGCTCCCAAATTTGATCACATTGCTCTAGATCATGTTCTTCAAGAGAGAATCAATTCACCCACTATGGAAGAGGTTTCAACTAAGGAGAACACTTAATCCTTTGCCACATAGAACCATCTTACTGCAACCAAGAACAACGTAACATACACCACCAAATCATAAACATCGACAATAGAGAACCACAATGGGTTACACATTGGATGGAACTAGCTAAGAGAACATAATGACCAAGTGGCGAGTAGAGGGTGGTGGAAAACTGAATGGATTACACTCTTGGGATGAGATGAGGTAACATATCATCCACGAGGGCACAAAGTCCAAAAATTCGAACAAAACTCTAGATCTACAAACCATAGTATGTTCCAATGACACTTTGCACTTGGAATATATTGCAAACAACTACAATGGCTAGGAAACCCTAGTTTCTCTCCTTTGGCTTCCTCATTTCTTTCTTTATTTATTTTTATATGATTAACAGTGCTTATAAACATATTTAACTAACTGACTTGTATCATTATTTTGAGATTTGACAATGATTGACAAATTTCTTTTCATTTATGGCAAAAATTGCATATTACTCATAATAAAAAAGTGATTAGAAAAAAAAAAATTAGTATAACTTTACTTAGTGGTCTTGCTAATTTATTTAAATAAATTAATATATATATATATATATATATATATATATATAAAAGAAAAAGGAGGAAAATGCATGTAGTCAATGCAAGGAGAGTAAATTTTTCAAAAATATTAAACAATGCCAGGAGAGTAAATTGTTCAAAAATATTAAACGGATACATCTTAATATTTTTTTAAGAAATCTTCTTAGAGTAAATCTGGTTTGGTCTAAAGTTAGTAATAATTCTGCTGAGACAATTATTATCGGGTGTAAAGAAATGGTTACTGCTTACCTTGACTATGTCTCTGCGCTGAAGCAATTCTATGCCGCCTTCGCTGAGTAATATATGCCACATGGGCTGACAACGTAATATCTGAGATTACGGTCTCCACTATTCCAGTTTCATGATGACGATGGTAGACAGTAATTTCCAGTCGTTGGTGGCATGAGAGAACAAAATGTTTCAAACACGAAGGGATAGCCTTGGTAATGACGAAGGTAGTGAAAGCCATACCCCCGCCGAAAAAGTATAAGAATAAGAAAAGATAAAAAAAAAAAAGAGACTAGTAATTTCTGTTTTTACTCTTTCATTTACACATTTATCTAATTACCCACCGACATAATTAAGTGATCACACATGCCCTATTACCCACTAAAAGCAATTGCGTAATGGATCAACGCAGAAATATCATGTTGGCGACCTCCTTATCCATGTGCATATATAGATCATGGTGAGACGGATTCCTTGAATTGTGGGCATTCAGAGCAGCATCAAGACAAACAGTATCAGAGGCCACTATAGCCTCAAACGGAAAAAGTGTTATCCTCTGGTCTCAAGTATGAATATGCTGTGGACACTGTTTATTCAAACTAAAAATAACATTTTATTTACCATTAAAAATTTTAATTTTGTAAAAGTATTATAAAAAACAAAGTTCATTAACTAGTTATGAATAATGTCAAGAGTGTTAATCGATAAGCTTAATATAATATAATAAAAAAATAGTTAAAATGTTCAATTATCTATAATCATGAAACCGTAGAAATGTTCTGATTTCACTAATGAGTTATTCATCATGTTTTTTTAGTTGTTTAGTGGAATTTATCATTCTTAAGATAATTTTATTAGTTAATTATGTATAATGCAAAGAGTGCTGATCAATAAAATTAATATAATTTAATAAAAATATTGTTAAAATGTTTAGTTATCTATAATCATTAAATAATAGAAATGTTTAGATTTCACTGATGAGTTTTTTTTCACAAGAGAAAAAATACTGTTTTAGTTATATTATAGGGAGAAAAACAGTCTATGAGTCAAATACATAATCTCGCCAGTGGATAGTACATCTAGTTTATCCATCCAGATAAATAGGTACCCCATCCCAGACTATAAAAATAAAAATAAAAACCATATCAACGATAGGGGAAACTGTGATAATTACAATATGAACCTCATAATTATGCATTGAGGATACCAAATATGTCGAAAAACAAAATAGATACAGTGTGCAGATGCATAACACCAAGCCCCCATGTTGATCCATTCGAACAAAAATACTAATTAAGACCATTGACCAGCATCATTGTAATATGCAAAGGGAAGCCCACTGGTCATGTGTGATCCAAAATTGTTCCTGTTGGATCGTTGACAGACTTGCTGTGCGAAACATAGTCAAGTAAGCAATACCCGAAGATACAGCATTCTTGTGAGGAAATAACAGTTTATAGGCTCGCTTGAAAAGTCATACAGGCTATAACTATAACCATCATGTTTTTTTAAATTGTTTTGTGGATTTTATTATTTTTAATATAAATATGTAATTAGTTTAATTTGTAAATTAAATAGCCAATAAATATGTATAAGTGTCATTTTATTATATTCATTAAAACACTAATTTTACTATACATCTTACATGGTTAAAATTAATAATAATAATAACTAGTAAACTAGATATGTCTTTCTCTTGAAACTTGGATCTTTGAATTTTCACATATTTCACATTATTTAAATCACCATTTGAATTTCTCTATAGTACTTTAAATTATTGTTATTATTATTAATTATAAAAAAAATTACCAGATGAATTAAATATATATACATTTAAAACAAGCAGATAACAAGATTCTTAATCATGGGTATTTAATCATGCTTTATCATAGACGTTTTAAACTTGTAAATAGGATTTCATATAATACTATATTGTCAATAAGACATGCACAAAAATCCATAGCTCATGTCATATGATACTAGTTTAAATGATATTGTTTTAATCAATTAATTTAATTAAAAGAAAAGATAAAGCATAACTACTTTTAAGATCAATTTCAATCTCTGATGTGTAACTATTACCAAGAATATTTGTAAATATTATTTGGAAATTAAATCCATACCATTCATCTAATAATTATGTATAATCAAATTAAAATTTTAGAAATTTTATTTTAAAATAAAGTGCCCTAATTGTATGCTAAACTAAAATATTATTCTTTTTATTTATTAAAAGAATATTAAAATATTAAATTACTTTTAATAAAAAATTAATTATATCATATTTGAATAAATATAAATTTAATTTATATATAAATTAAATATATATATATATATATATATATATATATATATATATATATATATAATAATTATTAGAAACTACTTCACTGTTTCTCATAGTCAAATATATAATGAATGCATATATATTAGATGATCGAGAATAAATTTTATCATCAAATATTAGTTTAATTTCTTAGTTTTTTTTTAATAAATTGATATTTTAAATTTGTTAAGTCATTAGGTTTGTTTATTTTGAGAATTTAGTTCAATTACTAGTAATTCTTATGTGAATGGTTGGAATTTACTTTATAGGGAATATTCTAAAATATCTATAATAGTATACACAATTCAAAACTTCAGAGTATGTACAAAAAAGTTATGCCCCTTTTTCCTTTTTAATTAAATGTATATATGTTTAACTTCTATATTATTTCTTTTTATAATTCATAATAATAGTAATTTAAAATAAATTTTAAGTTAGTTTTATCTCTTTTAATTGTTAGCAACCTAACATGTATTACGAAGGAAGTGTTTTGATGGTTATTATGAATAGATGCCTAGCAACATCAATCAAGCTATTTAATTTATATAATTGTTCTACTCAATATTATAAATTAACTAACTTTATTTAAAATAGAAGAAATTATTAATAGATATCTTTTGTTGATTGTTAAATATATTTTTAGTATTTTAATAATATTTTAAATATTTAATGTGCAATTAAAGGCTAAGAATATATTTTCTATTTTAACTTGATTTGGACGAAACAATATTTATTCTACCAAAACAGATTAAAATGTATTTTAAATTTTCTACCCATATAATATTAGTGAACTTACTATCTTTTCATGGACTACGTTCATCTTCCTACTTTTAAAATAGATATTAATTTAACAGACCGAGACTACCAAGTAAAGCTAGAACAAAGACTCTTCTTCTAATCACTTTTAATTACATATATAGTATAAGTGGCTTTAACGATTGTTAATGGTTAATGCAAATTTGTTTTTCATGGTCAAATATAAAATAATGATACAAGGTATTTAGTTAAATATGTTTATAAGCACTCTCAATAATTGAAACAAGAAAGTCAAAGGATTATGTATCTAGGGTTTCCTAGCCATCATCACTATTTAATTAAATATGTTTATAAGCACTCTCAATAATTGAAACAAAAAAGTCAAAGGATCATGTATCTAGGGTTTCCTAGCCACCATCACTATTTGTAGTGCATTCAAGTGCAAACCACCATGAGAGTTGTACCATGGTTTGTAGATATAAAGTTTTCTTTGAGGTTTCAAACGGATATGTTGCCTCATATCATCCAAGAGTGTCATCCATTTTGGTTTTCTATTACCTTTTCATTATGTTCTTTCGTCTAGTTCCAAGTGATGTGCCACCCATTGGTGTTTTCCGCCTCTATGTTTATGATTTGGTTGTTTAAGTTGTGTTGTCATTGGTTAAGTAAAGTTAGTTCTTTGTGGCTCATAATTAATTGTTTAATTGTTTATTTAAATAGTTCCTTGTACAATGGGTGATATTTATAAAATTCTCATGAATGTTCATGGCTCTATATCATATGGTTGAGTGAGTTTCCAAAATATATTTTAAAATTACGATATAATCTCTTTTCTTAATTCTTTGTTTGTCTCATTTTCATAGAAAAACATTAATATCATTAAGGAAAAGGGTTGATTGGTAAATTTATTAGTTTTTGGCTTATTTATATTTTTGTTTTTACAATGGATCTTAATTGGGAAGGTCATGAGAAAGTTGGCATTATATACTACGAAAATAGTTTTTTCTCTAAAAGAAATATAGGGATATGATATTCAAATTTAACCCTTATATCATGGGAACTAAGGAAATGTTTCTTACCCATTGGAATTAGCATTTCAATCCCTATTTATATCTTTGTTTTACAATGGATCCCAATTGGGAAGGTCATCTGAACGTTGGCATTATATACTACGAAAATAGTTTTTTTTTTCTTTTATTTCTGAAAGAAATATAGGGATATGATATTCAAATTTAACCCTTATATCATGGGAACTAAGGAAATGTTTCTTACCCATTGGAATTAGCATTTCAATCCCTATTTATATCTTTGTTTTACAATGGATCCCAATTGGGAAGGTCATCTGAACGTTGGCATTATATACTACGAAAATAGTTTTTTTTTCTTTTATTTCTGAAAGAAATATAGGGATATGATATTCAAATTTAACCCTTATATCATGGGAACTAAGGAAATGTTTCTTACCCATTGGAATTAGCATTTCAATAACTTATTTTGTGTTAAAAATTATGTTGAAATGTATTTTGAAAAATGATTCTAAGAGGTGATTCAACTTGATGGAGGGTTGGACCTATTTTCAATCCTTGTATTATGAGTGAGTTCCTTTTCAATGTACTTCTTGCCATGAGTATGGGAAATTTGTAAAAATGTGTCCAAATACTCTAGTATCTAACCTCTTATCCTATTTTCATATTATTTTCATATTATTTTAGTAAGGTTCTAACTAGTTTCAAGGAAACACAATAATCATCTATCTAAGATCTCATCCGAGTAGGCTTGAACCTCATGAGCGATCTCTCTCGAGTAATAGATTTGAAATTTTGCAATATTTTTGGGAAGGATTCAAGGTTGAAGAATCTCAATCTTATTCAACTCCAAAATTTGATCACATAGGTCTAGATCATGTGCTTCAAGAGATAATCAATTCACCCACTACGGAAGAGGTTTCAACTAAGGAGAATACTTAATACTCTACCACATAATCCAAATTACTTCAACCAAAAACAACCTAGCATACACCACCAATTCATAAGCATCGACAATAAAGAACCACAATGGGTTAAACATTGCATGGAACTAGATAAGAGAGCATAATGACAAAGTAATGAGTAGAGGGTGGTAGAAAACCAAATGGATTACACTCTTGGGATGAGATGGGATAACATATCAGCCACGAAGGCATAAATTCCAAATCTTCAAACAAAACTATAGATCTACAAACCATAGTCTAACTCCAAACATACTTTGCACTTGGAATGCATTGCAAAGAATGACAATGGTTAGGAAACACTAGTTGAGGTCCTTTGACTTCCTCATTTCTTTCTTCTCTCTCTAGATTTAGAGTGCTTATAAACATATTTAATTAACTAAATTGTATTAATATTTTAAATTTAATAATAAATGACAAATTTATTGTCAAAATTTTTCATATTACTCATAATTAAAAAGTGACCAGAAAAAAATTCTTTATTATGCCTCTACTTATAGTCTTAGTAATTTTTTTAAATAAATTAATATCTATATTAAATGGAAGAAGATGGATGTAGTCAATGGAAGGAAGGAGAGTAAATTTTTCAAAAATATTATATGGATACATCTTAATATTATTTTAACCAATATTATTAGAGTAAATCATGTTTTGTTTAAATTTATTTAAAATAAAAAGTATATTCTTAACTTTTCAATTGTATTAAGTAAATTAACAATTTTTTTTAATATTCATTATTTTGAATTTATAGTTTATTTTTTAAATATAAATAAGAATTCATCTTAAATAAATTTATGATTTGTCTAAAATTATTTAAAATAAAAAGCATATTGTCTAAACTTATTATATATATATATATATATATATATATATATATATATATATATATAAAATAAACGTATTGACCCTTTTTTAAAATTTATTATTTAAAATTTATATTTTATCTTTTTAATATATTTGAAAACCCATCAATATAATTAAATAAATTTTATTTCATGTAATATTTTTATTTTCCTTTCTTATTTCTTTTTATGTAAGGATATGAAATAACAGTAATATTAAATTCCAACAATATGAAAATAAAATTATAAATTGCAAATGATATTCAAAATATTTAAAATATTTTTTTCTTCTTATATTCCATTTTTTATTAATTTTTCAAACAACTTATTAAATTATTTCTTAAAATAATATAGTCTAAAACCACTATATGTATTAGAAAACATTGTCAAACACGTCTCATTATAATAATGCTAAACCAAATATTTCTCTTATTTAATTTTTTTTCATATTTAAAAAAACACATACATATTACAATATTAATTATATAATTATGTCAATATATTTGTTTTCATATTAAAAAAAAACACATGCATATTAAAATATTAATTATATAATTATGTCAACCGGTGTGGTTTATTCACAAACAAGGGTGTTAGAAATTTTTATTTTTAAAATATTAGAAAATTATAAATCACAATAAACTTTTTTTTGGTATACAAGATAGTATATTACATATTACATATGTTTATATTTTTCACATAAGGAAGTCTTTGCTCACATGACTATTGCCAGTAGAGATGCCTCACTTGCAGTAGATGATAAAGATTTCATAATATGAGAACATTCTACTTGATATATACAATTTAATGAATGATGTTAAAGGTTTCCAAATCATTTTTATATATTTTTTTACATTACAAGTTCTCATGTTATAAATAAATTATATGTAATTGTTACAAATGACACATAATTATTTTAATGGTAATCTACATTTATCAAAATTTAAATTTGTATACTATATTAATTTTATGAATTATATAAAAAAACAATATACATTAAAAAAATATAAATTAATAAACACAATAATATTTAAAGAGATACATAACATAATAGTAATATAATCAAAGTGTGTAAATTTATACGACATGGTAATAAAATCAATGTGTATAAACCATTTGAGCAAAATGAATGACAAATAAATTCTTCAATATGAAATGACTAACTTACGACTAAATAGATTTACAGCTTACCAACACTAGAAAGTGATTTCCGGTTGACCATAAACCTGCAATTACAAAGTGGTTTTTAGATAACCACGAACTTCACAGGGATACATATGCCTCATGAGGCTTAGAATACACACTCCAACTCTTGGAGTTACTAGGTACATACTCTACAAATACCACTACAAAAAAAATCCTAGCCTTGCTTACAATTAAAATGTGTGACTCATTATACAACATGCTAGTGAGTTTATCCCACAAACTCACACAAAAACATTCAGCTTAGTTGTCCATCATAATTGATGTTGATGCTTCTTCACCTCATCTTTTCATTGTTCACATCTTGGGCATCATTTTATTTTGTTAATAAAGTCTTGGAACTCCATGCTTAACCTATTATTTGTTAAAGTCACGAATTTTAACAAAGTAACTTTACCTACATTGAGTTAGCTAGGCTCAATAAGGCTCAATAATTTTAGACATGATTCCAAGAAACAAAATAAAAATTAAGCTTTTTCAGATTAGAAAGAACATCAAATTTCTCTATATATGCCCAAATATGACTATTTATCGAACATAACAGCAACCATTCTTCTCCAACGATACCTCAGACGGGTCCACTGATTAAAGCAATGGATCAACATATTTTCAACTGGTCTCAATGAAATGCATTCCAACACAAACGATCCAAACGTGGGAAATCACATCCACACGAAGAGAAACAGTAACAAATTATCTGCCAAAGAACGAGAATCTAGGAATCCACCATCAGATCCTACGTCATCCACAAATTCACTGTCGAAATACATAAAATTCAATGATCTTAGACACAAAATTCTCACTTCTGCATCTAATTCCCTAGCATCGCAGCGTGATGCCACTTCCCCTGTTCACAATATCAAGGCTGGGTGACTGCTTCCAAGCATACCTCCTCACGCTCGCTCCCAAGATACAACAACGAAGACCCATTGTCGAGCTAATCTCCTCACAATCGAACAGGTAAATTTGCAATTTCTTAACAGCTACAAGCCTACTTTCGGCTTCTTGCTACAGATTGATCTGACAACTTCCTTTGATCTCTCTAGCAACTTCCTCAGCATCAAGTGTAGAAGTGGATAAAAAAAGTAGGGATGGACGAATCACTGTTTCGCTCACCACAATGTCCACGGATCTCTGGTTGGTGATTTAGATTCGTCAATTTAGAAAAAATTCTACTGTTGATTGCGTTAAATGCAACTCTGAAAATGTGTTCATTTTACTCCTGAAGGCAGCCTCCATCAGTTCTTCTCCAAGCACTCAGTCGCAGAAAACTCTTTACCAAGCACACTCCTCACTAGCTCAGATGCATGATCTCCACGAAGACTGTGCCTTGCTGATGAGAAGCTACAGTCACGCTCACTGAACCAGTTCACAACTCTCAATCATTACCAAGGAAAATGATTAGCACCTAAGCAGGAGTAGGAGCATCGTTGCTCGAATATACCTTCTCGTAGGCTCCAACAAGGACTCCTCCACCACTCTCGAGTAGCACAGTCAATAGAAGATAACTTTAAAAGAGTGGAAATAATCTTCCACACTTTTCCAACCTCCACCCAAATGAATGGACAACTAAAAATAAAACAACACACATATACTGAATTATTTTCCTCGGCCCAAAAGGGGCCTAGGCCAGGCCCATACGGGCTTTGATACCAAGATAAAATCTGAGCATGCCCGCTATATTCTATTAATCAAATAGAATTACATATATACATGAAGTGTTGTCTCAAGATAGGGAAACTATCTCGGAAACACAATAAGTTGGTTGAGAGAATATCTCAACCACACACCAATATAGGAACATATAGATTTAGCCAACTCCTATCGAATAGGAATAGACTCCTTACATATAAAGTCGTAACTGAGACTAGTAGGAATTACATATTCCAGCACACCCCCTTAATGACTACTTGTCTCGATATCAATATACAAAATATAGTTGTGGTGAAACATAAAAGAAGGATATGTCAACGTCCATATAAAGGAGTAGCCATCCATAGGAATTCATGGGTGCCAACCACTGCAGCCACTAGTCGAGTAGGATGTCCTTCGCATACATGGTTCTGCCAACCATTATCACTACATACAAGTACGTGTACCTACAAATCCCCCTCCAACATCATCATTGTGGGTTTTATCAGATTACCCAAATAAGCGTTGATCACTTTGTGGTCAGCTTACTCAGACCTCTGAGAAACCAAGTTTCTTCTATGAGTAAGGTGTTTTTGCAGACCACGTATACTCTGAAACTGTTAGCACTGAGGATCCTATGTTTCCACTAGGGCATTGCAGCCATGAAGGCTCTGTTGCCACTAAGGATCTATATCCATTCAGGCTCTGTAGACACTAAGACTCAACTCATAGACTAGACTCAATGAGGCCCATGGTTTTCTTGGCTCACCCTCAACCATGCCAACAAGAATCCCTGTCAACTTCACTCACACCTGTGGTTTCTAGCTTACCACAAACCAACACTGCAAAGTGGTTTCTGGCTGACCACAAAACTGCAATCATAAAGTGGTTTTTAGATAACCACAATCTTGATGGGGATACATAAGCCTCATCGGGCTTACATTACACACTCCAAATCTTGGAGTTACCAGGTACATACTCTACAAAGACCACTATAAAAACATCCTATACTTGTGTACAATTAAAATGTGTGACAGATTATATAACATGCTAGTGAGTCTATCCCACAAACTCACACAAATTATTTCAACTTAGTTGTCCATCATAATCGATGTTGTTGCTCCTTTAGCTCATATTTTCATTGTTCACATTAAGGGCATCATTGTCTTTTGTCAATTAAGTCTTGCAACTCCATGCTTAACCTGTCATTTGTTAGAGTCATGAATTGTAACAAAGTAAATTTACCTACATTAAGTTAGTTAGGCTCAATAATTTTAAACATGATTGCAAGAAAAAAAATAAAAATAAACTTTTCAGATTAAAAAGAACATCAAATTTCTCTATATTTTCCCAAAGATGACTATTTCCTGAAAATAACTACAACCATTCTTCTCCAATGATACCTCAGAGGGGTCCACTGATAAAGCAACAGATCGAAAAATTTTCAACTAGTTTCAATGCAATGCATTCCAGCACAGACAATCTAGATGTGGGCACTCACATCCATGCGAAGAGAAACAATAACAAATTGTTTGTCTTAAAACAAAAATCTCAGAATCCACCATCTAATCCTGCGTCGCCCACATATTCGCCGTCTAAATACATAAAATTCGACGATTTTACACACAAAATTCTCGTTTCTGCATCCAATTCCCCAACATCGTAGCGTAACAGCACTTCCCTTGTTCACAATATCAAGGTTGGGTGACTTCTTCCAAGCATGCCTCCTCATGCTCGCTGCCAATCTGTAACAGTGAAGACCCACTATCAAGCTAATCTCCTCACAATTGAACATGAAGATCTACAATCGCTTAACAGCTATAGGCCTACTTTCGGCTTCTTATAAAAGATTGCTCCAACAACTTCCTTTGATCTCTCCGACAGATTTCTTGGCATCAACTTTAGAAGTGGATAAAAAAATTAGGATTTCCAAATCACACTTCTGCTCACCACAACCTCCACGGATCTCCAGTCGGTGATTCAAATTTGTCAATTTAGAAAACAATGCCATCATTGATTGCATTAAATACAACTCTGCAAATGTGTTCACTGTACTCCTAAAGGGAGACTCTATCGGTTCTTCTCCAAGAACACAGTTGTAGAAGACTCTTTAGAGAGAAAAATCTCCACTGGCTTAGATGCATGATTTCCATGAACAATGCGCCTCACTGATAAGAAGTTGTAGTCACACTCACTGCACTAGTTCATAGTTCTCAATCATTTTCTAGTCAAAAGATGAGTACCTGAGCGTGCGAGTAGGAGCACCGCTGATCCAATGCACCTTCACCCAGGGTCTAGCAATAACTCCTCCACCGCTCTCAAGCATCACAGTGAACATAAGATGAATTTAAAAGAGTTGAAATAATCGTTGACACTTTTCCAACCTCCACCCGAATGAATGGACAACAAAAACTTAAACAACACACATATAATAACTTATTTTCCTCGGCCCAGCAGGGGCGAAAGCCAGGCCCATACAAGTTCCGATACTAACATAAAATCTAAGAATGCACGTTATATTCTATTAATCAAATAGAATTATATATATACATGAAGTATTGTCTGAAGATAGGGAAACTATCTTGGAAACAAAATGAGTTGGTTGAGAGAATATCTCAACCACACACCAAACTAGGATCATCTATATTTAGCCAACTCCTATGGAATAGGAACACACTCCTTACGTATCAAGTCACAACAGAGATAACTACGAATTACATATTCCAATAGGTATATCAGTGTTCGAAGATGTGATTATTATTCTATCAGTTTGGTGATGTTGATTCATTTTCTGATGTGATGTTCATAATGTCAAGTATGTGATTAATTAATGTGGTTAAAGGAATCATGAAATGGATGCAAATTTACATCATACAATTTATGTTACTATACTACAACAGTTCTTGTTAATGGTTATGCGACTTACTATTCTTCTACTGAAATTTACTGTCGATAATTTGTGGAAATTTTGTGTAAAATATTTTAACTCCTTGTAGTTTCATGTGAGGTCATAGGGGGATGTTACATAATCACAGGAAGAATAAACCCAACTGTCTCCCTTCAAAATCATAATTTACAAAAAGAAAAGAAAACTTCTTATATCATGAAACATACCTCTATTAACTTGTAAATAAGTTTTTTTTTTTTGAATAAATAAGTGTTGTTTAAGGAGACTACGTGACAATAGAATCTTATAAAATTAATTTAAAAGAAATCAAAATGTTAGTGTTTGAATCATTTTTTTGATGATAGACATGGATTCAGCACCATAAAAAACTTGGCATCCAAAATCTTAAAAATTGACAACTATAACCCAGATTTTATCATGATCTACTAAGCTTAGTAAATTAGTGATCCAATAGAAGTTAGTGAGAAATTAACTCCATGGGGAAAGTCGGTAAATAAAAATTCGTATGTTTAAATTAAGCATAATGGCCTTGCTTTAGTACATGCATATGTGCTTGCTTTACAAAAATAAAATCTTGATAATTTTTTTTTTTAAATTGCATATAAAATTACTTTTCAAACTTATCAATTAATATGGATAAAAATAGTTTAATGGCCAGTGTTTGATCATTTTAAATAATATCATTTTGTGGAGTTGACAGAGAGTGAAGTTGGCAAGAGTGAAGGGTGGAGTAAAGCATAGAGTCCAAAGTTTTATTTCCCTTCTAACAGCTTCACATTTATGTTTTATATGGAAATTCTATTCATTTCTCGAATGTGGGTTTTTTTATCTACATGTATCTCAATCAAATCAGAACTTTTTATAAGACTTTATTTTGGTTTTGTTGGAAATTTTAACAAAAGAAATGTTATTCAGTAACATTTAACAAAAAAAAACGTTATTCAGTAACATGCGTTAACTGTGGAAGGTGAGTGAGGAACCAGGTGACAATATGCAAAGCAACATAATTTAAATATTTAAATCAATCAAATAAATAAATAATTTAAATAAATTAGTAGTGTGAATTTTTTTATATTATTAAATTAAAAAATTTGCAGGTGTAGTTTAGTTGGTCGTTCAATTCCCCCAACTTAACCCCTTTTTTTTTCAGAAAAGAAAAGAAATGTTGTTTGTATTAAGTAAACAGTATATAGTCAAATACATAAGTCATCTGGGATAATCCTAGAAACGAGTCCAGGACCATGAGAGAACATGAGACCATATTAACACCCATCACATGGATGCCTCCCACAAGAGGAAAGCACAATGATGATTCTGTGAAAGATAGGGAAACCAATAACTCGGTACAGTACAAGAGAGGAAAAACATAGACACAAGCACTGACATTATCTACATCTTTTACAATAACATGAACATAATAAAAGGAGCGAACTAGTAGGACTAATATCCATGTGTTGTGGAGGTAAAACACCTCTGCGGACAGAGGCAATCCCTACTAGCCCAGACCGTGTCTAGAAACAATCGTCACACGCTATAGTGCAGGTTCCTAATTGCAAATAAACCAACTAGCGATGAAGGCTTACCTGGAATCCAACGCAGTCATTGTAGAAGAGGTGGCACTCCCGTTCCTTAGCTCTGGCAGATCACAATCCCCACGATCTCCGTGATGGGACACCTTCACATGCGAGAAACAAAACAAACGCAAGCGTAAAATCCAGTAGATGCAACTATATGTCAGTCATAAAGGACATAACTCATCATCATAAACAACAACAAGAGTGGAACCATAACCAATAGTCGTTCATTAATAATCAATCAAAGGAAAATTACAACCATAGTTCTGACGCTGAATTCTCCTTCGGAGGGGTCGCCAGCAGAACACGTCTCGAAAAGCTCATCGGGCGATGGGAGACAAACTTCTCTTCAACTTCCTTGACAATAGTCTCCTTGCTTGAAACTGGCCTTAAGGGAATATGGAGGCCTTTTCAAGATAAGGCTCTTGGGAATTTGGGAACTTGGAAGACCAGTTTGCAATGAGATGGGCAAGCTTTTATAGATGTGGAGGAAGGGGGAGTTGGGATCACCATGTAATTATGGATTGGTGTCCTTATCATTTGGGGCTGTGTTTCTCCATGAGAGGTGGAAAACAACTTCCTCTCTATGGAAATCCATAGCCAAACCTCCCAACTCAAGATAGATATCAGTTCCTGGATCAGTTAGGATGAAAGTTCCGCCATTTATTTTTAAAAAACACTCCTTAAATTGGTTGGCGTGAGTGCGACTCTGGGATAGAGCACCAATTGGCATGGCCTATTTGAAGAATTTTCCCCATTGGCGCGGGTACTGAACTACCTACTCGCGCCAATGCTAAAAGTGCCATTTTTAGGGTTTTTCACAAGGATATGTCTTCAGGGAAATGATAGATCATGTTCAGAGGGATGTTATGAAAGTATTTCCAAGCCATGTTATTGCTCATAGGTCACGAAATGGGCCCTCCAATGTGCGGGACGTGGATTGCAGGGACGGTGACAAATTACTGTGTAACAGATGCCCCCTAAAGCATGAGGCCTGAGAGAGAGAGGGGGGTGAAATGCTTTACAAGAACGTGTCCAACTGAAAACTCCGCCGTCGGAAAACCTGCATGAAGAAATACAACTAATATCTCAGATACATGACATATATGTGGTATGGGCACAACGATCCATAATAGAGTACACAATAATCCAGATCCAAGGCATGGGCGCAACCATCTAGTGAGGATAGATAAATAGACTCAGGCATGGTCACAGCCATCCAGTAAGTGAGTCATGTAACTAATCATAATAATCCACACAATCGCAGCCTGGATTACAACAGACACAATCCAGGGTCTTGCGCTCCATCTCGACCCGAACATAGTACAAGTCCAAGCATGTGAATAAATGAGATGAAGTCGAACATGTAAGAACATCGTATGATTACCAGCCAATGATTAAAGCTGTTAATAGACGTGAGAGGTACCACCAATAATGACGATGGCCCTCAAGGTACTACAGGTACAATCTACAGCATGTGAATCAATGAGCTGGCATCGAACACCTGTAGAATCACTCGATCGAAGGCCAATGATGAAAACCTCATGACGAATGCGAAGAACCTTCCATTGAGGCATGCAGGCTCCAAGGCACCAGAAGGGAGTCTCTAGATCAGCTTCTTGGATAATGAGTTGAAGTCGAAAGGAAGTGACCTTGATCAAAGGTGGGCCATAGTGTTTCCCACATCATCAACACGAGATAGAGGAACATAATGTTTTTGTGAATCACGATCAGATGAGAATCAGAGGGAGGTTGATATCTGCAGAGGTCAACTTCTCTTGAACACATTGGTGGCACGACAGTGGATTTGACAGTATTTGACATCAAAAGATCAAGGGTCATGACGACGAGGCAAAGAGCAGATGAGAGGTCAAAAGGGATCACCCAAACCCACAGAGGCAATCAAATAATGAGGTGAGATGTCCTCAACGTGACACGAATGCAGACAAGTTCCATGTTCAAGAGTGACATACTGCCAACACGACAATGATGCTGGTTCCATTTTCCCCCACCATTTCGGTGAGTACCTCTTTATTTTTACGCAAGCTTGAAGAGGATAGCATATGCTTGTAATATAAGTCCATCCTAGTACATTTAACGAGCCCTAGGAAGGAGAAATTGAAATACCGTCATTACAACTGAATCCAATGTCATCAAAGTTTAACGAGTCTGACAAAGGAAGAACTCGGCGTCTTTTCATGTTTAGAGAGTTTCAAAAGACAGCAGAAAAGTAAACTCCAATGGTCCCTTTTCGTAAATAGTTTCTCAGACCCGAAAAGGTAGAAAAATATGCCTGAGAAAACCTCCTAGTCGCGATAGGCTAGGGTATTCCTTTTTCGTAAATAATCCATCCCAGCCCGAAAAAGGGGTAAACGTATACTGGGTAGATGTCGGTTTGCAGCCACTTTAACGAGATCGAAACGACAAGGGCCTCAGCAATCTTTTCATGTTTAGAGAGTCATAAAAGAGCTGAAAGATGACTCTTCCTGGAGGAACGAGTGGTATAAAGGGTAGCAACTGGTTCCGGTAATGGTGGAACTACTCAAAACAAGTAAAGGTTAAGAGGCTGGCTAACAAGACCACTCATTGCAGCGGTTCCTCAGGAACGGGTAAAACTACCAAGTGAAGGCATATGATCGGCCAAGTAGATAGTGACGATGGAGTGAGAAAACCAAGGCTCATCTGGCAAAAATAGGCTGATGAAATGGCAATCACAAGAGGTAAAATGGACGGTTTCATTTTTACAGAAGCTTGAAATCAGGAAACTCTGCTTGAAGTTGGTTTCATTTTTACACAAGCTTGAAACAAAGATAAA
Source organism: Pinus albicaulis (assembly GCA_034641835.2). Lineage (NCBI taxonomy): Eukaryota > Viridiplantae > Streptophyta > Pinopsida > Pinales > Pinaceae > Pinus > Pinus albicaulis. The sequence goes on along the minus strand of CM076577.1, from coordinate 395,968,789 downwards.
CTATGCTTGAAATAGTAAGCATGCCCCCAGCATGGTGACTCAATTCGAGGTACATGCCCCCCAAGCTTCAATCCATATGAAAGGCAGATGGAGTGAAGGTTCAAGTTACGAGTTCAAGAGAAAGACTCGACTAGGATTTTACGAGATCTAAACAAAGACTCGAATTGAACAAGAACGTGTTTCATTATTTTAACAAGGTTGACACATTAAAATAAATATCCTCATGACACCTTGTTTCATGGTTTAAGGAGCTTGACACAAGACAAGGAACTCTTCTCTGACAACCTTGTTTCATGGTTTAAGGAGCTTGGCACAAGACAAGGAACCATGCTTCGACAACCTTGTTTCATTTTTTAAGGAGCTTGACACAAGACAATGAACTCTTCTCTAACGAGCTTGTTTCATTTTTTAAGGAGCTTGACACAAGAAAATGAATTATGCTCCGACAACCTTGTTTCATTTTTTAAGGAGCTTGTCACAAGGAAAATAACTATGCTCTGACTATTTTGTTTCATTTTTTAAGGAGCTTGACACAAGGAAAATAACTATGCTCCGAAAAACCTCTTCATAATGAACAAGAATTCAATGCTTCCAAGAGTTTCCCTTCCGATGGAAGGAAAACATCTTGAAATTCAGGACCCAATGCCCCCAGCACCTGATGCACAATGGCACTATCACTGAGTACAGACACGGGGTAGGTAGCCACATAGTTGACCTGCGGTGGGGCAGATACAACGGGTGGATAAAAACCAAGAAGGGATGATGACGGGCCAACTACCACGTCAGGACCAAATAACGAAAGTTGATCAATGGTCATGATCCGTCCTTCATGTGGAAAACAAACCACACGAAAAAGGGAGGAGACAAGTGCTCCCATGGCATATGCATAATCACACCCCAAGAGCAGATTGAAATCCAAGGGGCCTGGAACAACCATCATGTCCATATGGACAGTTTTACCTTTCAAAGTAACAAGTAACCTTGAAAGGATCCCTAACAGTTGACTCGTTCTTATGTTAAATGCCAACAGATTTTGCGTAACAGGCGCAAGCGGCGGGGAGCCAAAAGCTTGCCAAGTATTTGAGGATAGAACACTAATAGACGCGCCTTCGTCTATAATGGTGATGGGTACGACCAGACCAAAATCCTGTACTGTGATCTCGAAAGGCACATAAGATGGAAGGCGGTATTCTGCAAATCGACTCTAATCAAAGGAAGCGACCAAACTACTTGGAGGGGCTACCATCAAACTGAGAGGGTCTTCCCCCAATGTTATGACTGAAGAAGGAGCATCTTCCACGACTTCCATCACAGAGTCAGGAAGAGTATTCTCCGAGACCTCTATCACGGGAGGCATAGGAGCAGCTTCTTGAGGTATAGGGACAGGAGAATCTTTCTCCAAGTCCGAATAATCTGAGGAAACAAGAAGAACCTAAGGGGTATGAGATCCACTCTCGACGGAAAAGACCTAGTGCACCGCGGACGGGGCCAGTTCAACTGATCCCACAACCAATGGTTGGGAAGGAACGAATTCCTGAATCAGAATTTCCGGGGGAGCAAGATCGACCAAGGATGACTCTTGACCAATCGTAGGATCAACTGGTAGAGGACTCGAAGACAACTTCTTATAACCAGCCGGGAGGCATGGTGTAGAAACAGCTGAGTTGTCCAAAACTCGCTTGGCTTCATCCAAATACGGACAAAGGTGAATGGCATGGTGCCCTTCACACAACTTACAAGGATTGGTGAGCTTACCCTGCTTCTTAGGAGCCTTACCAGCACTAGTTGAAGACGTGGCCCCAACTTGACTCTCGGAAGCCAAAGGCAACGACGGACGACCGCTAGACCATTCTTCAAGCACCTTGGGAATGCCAGGGAAATCTCGAAGAAGATGGTCTCCCGTGCACAGCATGCAAGGGAACTTGAATTTCCGCGGAGGGTTGGGAGGTTTATGGTCGGAAGGCTTCTTAGGTACAATAGCTGCAGAGCTAGCCTCTCCTTTATCGGACTTATTCTTCTTTGTCTTCTTCTTCTTCTTCTTCTTAGCCACCTGGTTACTCAAATCCAGACTTTCACCAGGTGAAGTAGAAGAGGAGGATGTAGAAACAGGCGAAGAAGGGGAGAGGTCCACCTTAGAATCAACATGATGTTGTTCAGGCAGAGGAACTGATTAAATAGTAGCTGAGACATTCGGGACCACAGAGGTTGAAAACAACCAAACAGGCAACCCAACAGTTAACCTAGGAAGGGACAACGTTGCCATTTAAGGAGCGCCAACATTTATAGAAGGAGGAAAAGGACCAGGATTCCCTTCAGAGGGGATTCCTTGGTTGGTGAACTCTGGAAAAGTTGCCATCAACAACTCAAAACCGCACACGGGCTAAAAACCAAGGCACACAATCAAACGGCCAACAAGCAAAATCTAACAGGGCGTGTGATCGCGGGTGATTAATTTTACCACATTGAAACTTAGAAACTTCACCATTTCATGTTTTAAGAGTCGAGAAACAGTTGAAAAGGTGACTCTATCTCTTTCATATTTGACACAAGCGTGAAAGGACAAGCGCTTGGTGATCCTTTCAAATTTAGGGAGTCAGATAGGATCAAAATGACTACTCAGGAATACTAGGCAAAGGGTGTACCAAATAACTGTGAACTGCAATATACACCTTGGTTTCAAAATGAAAGAGAAATCAACCAAGGACTTAACGTATGTGCAGGCCATCTCCCCGAATGCTGTGTCTAGTGTATCACGGGTATAGGGCGATAGATTCGGCTTCCTATGGATAAAGGATTGAAACCTAGTGGGGCCTCCCTTTATATACGCGACAGTACGGGGAGCACAAGTCCATACTAGCGCTGTCTAAAGCTAAGAGGCGAACGACAACTACTAGGTTTAAAGACACCGGAACACGTCTCTAGCCTAGACCTCTAAATGTGTTTCGTTAGATTTCAATTCTGCCTTAGTGTAAATTGAGTAAATTTTAAATTTTATCTTCAATTATGTTTCAGTTTTCAGGCCCTAGCGAGTGTCATCTAACAATATCCTATATGCAGCTATATGAGAAAAGAAAAGTTTTCAATTCGATGAATGCTATCTAGTTAAGGGAAGAGATTCAAACAATGATGCAAAGAACAACAACACTGAAAACGAAACTTTTCCAAACTAGATGACTTTCACTATCTAAAAGTCATTTCAAACATTCAACGATGCGAATAATGCAATGTAATCTATGCAAAATCCTCTTTTTCGAAAACTATGCAATTGTAATCTATGCACAATTTCCTTTTTCTTTTCAAATGATAAGAATGCACTCAATGCATTTTTAGATGAAATGAGAATCTACTTAATGCATGCTTTTAATAAAAGAGAATGCAATCAAAGCGATTTCTAGTTTTCAATCATTAAATAATGTGATCTAAGTTCAATGATAAATCTCAAAACTACTTTTCAATGCAATGTGATCTAATGCATTCTAACGAAAAGTAAACTATGAGACGAAAACTAAATGAACACAAATATCCTTAATGAAGGATGAATGCAAAAGAGATGTAAACAAACACTAAGAATGCAATCGTTGTTTCAAACACTTTTTCATGAAATCCCTCAAAAGGCGACAAGACATGTAAGGTCAAACACAAAGAGGACTTCCAAAGCAGGAGATAAAAACAAGGCATTCATTCCCTTTTACATCAAGAAATCATGGAGAGAAGACACTTCAAACAATGAGCAATGTAATCTAATTTCATACAAGGAAAAGACCGGAAGGGAAAGACACACTAGTGAAGGATTTAGGGAAAAAATCTCAATTTTCACACACCCTGAAATTGGCTCGACTTGTACATTGACAACTAGTGCCAACTGGCGAGACTTGCACACTGAAAACTAGTGCCAATGGCCAATTGGTGCGGGTTGCTAACTGAGAACAAGCGCCAACGCCTGAAAATGAGAAAACAAAGAATTTCTCCCAACCAAGACCAGACTCACCACTTCAAGCAGAATCTCCAAGACTCAAATGAACCATGTGATCTAGACTCAAAGCGAGACAGACACAGATCAAGCTCAGAAAGCTCAAAACAGAGTAAGCCCTAGTACCTTACAGTATTTGCGCGACTGTAAGGCTGAAACTAGCGCCAGAATAGAATTGGCACGGGTAATACACTAGCAACCTGCGCAAATGGGCACGACTATCAAGCTGAAAAGCGCGCCAATCGAGTTTACCAGTCAAAAATAAAAAAGATAAATCCAACAAGCAGACCAATGATGATCAAGCTATCCAAAAGCCAAATTCACAGAAAGAGCCAGTGCAAAGAGCTGATCAAGCAAGCAGAATCAAGAACCAACTGAAAAGACAAGACAAAGCTCCAAGTGTTCAGTTTACAAACTAAACTGGAGATTGACTGAAGGAGCTTTGATCTACTTTGCAATTGCAGAGAAAAAGAATTTCGAAGGCTATCTGGACAACTTCAGGCTTCATCTGTAGCTTATAAAATGAACAATCAACAAGCTAACGATCCCCAGCGGAGTCGCCAATTTGTTGTGGAGGTAAATCCCCTCTGCGGACAGAGGCGATCCCTACTAGCCCAGACCGGGTCTAGCAACAATCGTCACACGCTATAGTGCAGGTTCCTAATTGCAAATAAACCAACTAGCTATAAGGGTTTACCCGGAATCTAACGCAAATATTGTGGTAAGAGGTGCTCCCCTTCCTTGTTCGCATCACTGATCCCCACAATCTCTGATGGGACACCCGCACATGCGAGAAACAAACAAACGCAAACTGATAACTATATGGAATCGTGAAAAGGATGACAATCATCATCAACTAACAAAAGTGAAACCATAACCAATAGTCGCTCGGCTAATAATCAATCAAAGGAAAATTACAACCATAGTTCTGACGCTGAATTCTCCTTCGGAGGGTCGCCAGCAGAACACGTCTCGAAAATCCTGTCAAGGATGGGACAAACCCCTCTCTTCAACTCTTGACGATAGTCTCCTTGCTTGAAATTGGCCTTAAGGGAATTATGGAGGCTTTTGCAGCATAAGGCTCTTGGGAATTTGGGAACTTGAAGACTAGCTTGCAATGGATATGGGCAAGCTTTTATAGATGGAGGAAGGGGAGTTGGGATCCCTATAATTATGGGATTGGCCCTATCATCAAGAAAGCTTCCATGAGAGGTGGCAAACCACTTCCTCTCTATGGAAATCCATAGCCAAACCTTCCAACTCAAGATAGATATCAGTTCCTAGATCAGTTAGGACGAAACTTCCGCTATTTATTTTTAAAAAGCACTCCTTAAATTGGCTGGCGCGAGTGCGACTCTGGGACAGAGCACCAATTGGCGCGACCTATTTGAAGAATTTTCCCCATTGGCGCGGGTACTGAATTGCCTGCTCGCGCCAATGCTAAAAGGGCCATTTTTAGGGTTTTTCACAAGGAGATGTCTTCAGGGCAATGATAGCTCATGTTTAGAGGGATGTTATGAAAGTATTTCCAAGCCATGTTATTGCTCACAGGTCAGGAAATGAGCCCTCCAATGTGTGGGACGGGGATTTCAGGGACGGTTGCAAATTACTATGTAACACCATGCAAAAACTAAATGGTGCATGATTACGACCCCATGAAAATATAGGTTGGAAGACACGTTGGATAACAGCCCGGGGTCAGTAACTGGAGTAAACCAGCTTGCATGATATAGGAGCATCACAGCAACAAAAACCATGACAAGCAATTGCATAGAAACTGAAGCATAACAGCAACAAAAACCATGACATAGGCTCACCACTAGATAGCATCCCGAGGATAAAAAAGGAAAAAACTCATTTGCTTGATCATCTTGCTCGCTTGCAGAAGAAACGAAAAATTTATGGCAAAGGAATGTCGAAATTCTTGATCACCTGCACGTTCTTGTAGTGTGAGATAAGAATACTGCCGAAAGGGAGAGTCAAACATTTTTTAGATAGAGCTTCTGCACAAGAATTATTCTCCTTGAATATGTGTTGCAGGGAAGGGTCATGAAGCTTGGACATGAGATATTTCATCCTGTCAATCCATCCCTGTATCCCATGAATATGCAAGTGAAACTAACTAGAGATCCCTTCAATGATGACTTTGGAATCGCCATAGACATGAACAGAGGGAAAACTCAGATTTTAGGCAACCAAAAGCCCAGTCCCAAGAGCCATAAGCTCAACCTTATTATTTTATCCTCTCCCACTTTTCCAACAAACATGAAACATTTTTTAATCCTCAATTTTAATCCATGCCCCACATCCACATATCCGTCCTTGTTGGGCAGCATCAAAGAAGATCGTCGGGATAGAGATAGGATGAGGACGAATGCAGGAATACAAATCCTTATCGGGCATGAGATGGGAGGGCCGACCAACCATCCAAGACATAATAAAACCATGTATATGGGAAATAATGGCAAGCTTGCCATCAAATAATAGATGGTTCCTCACACACCAGATCTCCAAAAACATAAAGAAAGGAAGAGTTTTAAAATTTCCATTGCTTGCACCCTAAACCAAAATGGTATTAATACAACCAACTGGTCTACAATCAGGATCAATGAGGAAACATGTGAACAAGGACCAAACCTTCAATGTAAAAGTGTAGGAAATGAGATGTATGTTGATTCCTCATGTGAGAGGAAAAGTGAACACCTCCTCGGTCCTTGGAAACCACGCTTAATAAGACAGTCCCACGTCAGAATTCTCCTTTTCCAAACTAAACAGCCAAACAATAGAATCTTGGTAGGGATTATCCAATTCCATGCATGTTGAAACGAGGAGGGAGACCTGTCCTTCAGTTGTTTGCAAATAATATTGAAGTATATGTCCTTCACTTCCAGTCCATCTCCAACCATATTTCCGTAGCATACTATCTGCTCACCTACACCATGAAGGTTCATACCACCAGTCTGAAGCACAGTCACGTAGCTTTTCCAAGATCTTGCATCCCTATCATATAATCTCAACTGTTCTTCCAATTTCCAAGTCAGAGAACCATGATTCCAGCATAATATAACCTGCGATAAGAAAAAGATTCCACGATGAGGCAGCCTGTGGATTAAACGCTCCTCTAAAGTCGAGTGAACATCTATGCCCTATATCCTTTCACATCACAGAGTAATTCTTTTTCCATTACCAAAATACAAAACGAAATGAGCTGCCAATAAGGGCATGACTTTGATGAAACTCCTCCAAATTTGAGATGCAAATTTTGCATGAATTATAGAGCCCATGTACAGCTAAAGAATAGGATCCCCCACCACATATTTACTCTGAATTATAATAGACCATACCCCTTGTCCTTTTAATGCCTGCCAAAGAGACTTTATGAGAAGAGCATTGGTGAAAACACGAAGGTTCAAAAGCCCCCACCCTCCAAACTGTTTCGGGATGGATAGACGGTCCAATTTGCACAGATGGATTTTATTTACCTTTAAAGCACCCGACCAAACAAATTGGGATAAAACAAAATTGATAAGATCAAAAGTGTGTTCCAGTAGGTAGAAAAGATGGGCCCAATAAAGCACAAACTGCATTAAAACCGCTTGTACCAGAATATATCTCCCTCCAAGAGAAAGCCGCTTATTATTCCATTTAATAATACTATTTTTGAACCTATCCACCAACCATGTCCAATCTGCCACCATATAGCCACAAGGTTTCAATCTAAAACCCAAATAAGTGAAGCCTTCCATTAATTGCTTAGTTTGAACACCCATAAATTCTGCAATTAAATTTATCTCATTCACATCGCAATGCTCAAAAACCAGAAAATACTTCTCTTTGTTGATGCGAGAACAGAGGCAGCTCCAAACTAGATGAGGATATAATGAAGATAAAACCAATGATTCCTTAAGAGCCTGCCAAATACAATTAAACCATATACAAATAAAGAGTGAGTAATACAAATAGAAGGGGAGAAAGATAACCCTGCGAAATACCCCACTTGATTTTCGATCTTCATTTAAAATCGTTGAAACCATCCATAATGAGAATGAAAATGAGAGGTGACAGAGCACATCCCTGTTGGAGATCTCTCCCTGCCACAAAAAAATTAGAAGCAACCCATTGATTATGACACCATATTTGACAAAGGAGATACAAGCCATGATCCATATTATATTAGCCATTGAAATTCCCACCTTTAGAAGAATAAATCTGATAAAGGACCAATCCACACTGTCATATGCCTTATAATGGTCAATTTTCATAATAAGCACCTCAATTTTGTTCACATGGATCGAATGTAATGCTTCTTGCGCAGTTGGCACTGCATCAGTATGGACCATCCCTATAAAAAAACCATATTTTTCATCTGATATGAATCTCAACAAAACCCCTCTGATCCTATTTTCATTGATTTTGGATGAGAGCTTCTAAATAACATTACATAAGGTGATCGACCTAAAATCATAGAAAGATTTCAGTGATGTTGATTTAGGAATTAGGTCCATGAATGTGGAGTTCATGTTGCGAGGGATGAAGCCCAAAATTTGGTCTTTTTCAATGACCAGGAGCAACTCATCTGCTAGCATTTCATAAAAATGGATAAAAAATTATGTGGGCCAGCCATTCGGGCCTGGGCTCTTATCATGAGCAAAGAATTTTAAAATAGTTTTGATCTCTCCTTTATGGAATTATTTTCCCAAAACCACATTTTCATAAAAATCTAACATATGCGGCATTTGATCAAGGACCCATGTCTGGCTATGGTGATTAATCTCCTGATCCACCTTATAGAACTACGAGAAGTAATTATAGGCCTCCTTTTGAATCTCTTATGTAGAAACAATCTTAGTGCCATTTTCCGATTCTATTTTCCAAATTGAATTAGCATTTTTATGACCATTTGTTGATTGATGGAAGAATCTAGTGTTCAAATCCCTGTACTTAAGCCACTGGATTCTACTTTTAAGCTTCCAGGTCACCTCCTCAATCTTTATTATTTCCAGCTTGCGATTCTCAAGGCCATCCAGAATGCTACGTACATTGATATCCGGGGGCACCTCCTTCATGTTTTCATAGATTTTTTCCACCTTGGAATTTAAGTCATTCAACTCATGCCTCAATTCCTCCTTTTTCTTCCTTTCCCATGATTTCACGAGAATTTTTAACCTCCTGAGCTTTTCAGCAAACGTTTTCCACCCATGAAAACCACCATATGAATATTCTTTCCCCCATAATAATGAGACCAATTTATTGAATTGAGGATCATCCAACAAAATTCTATTGAATTTAAATGGTAGCCCAGACCTCTTCGGCTCTCGGCGCCATGAGAGAGTTACTGTCATATGGTCTGATATTGAAGAAGCTATCAAATGTGACATCATGTTTCCCAATATGTGAAATAGAGACTCATTTACAATTGCCCTGTCCAACTACTTTCCAATATACTTAGCATCTAAACGTCTATTAGTCCATGTCAGGACGAGTGGGGAAGGTTGAATATCCAGCATACAATAATCACTGAATATCTGACCAATTTGGTCAGCGGGTGGATCCAGTCGAGATTTATAAACCCAAGACTCATTTGCAGCTAGAGTGTAATTAAAATCCCCAATTACAATTAGATTACCAACATTTAAAATCCCGAATGAAGACATGTGCTCCGAGAAAGAGGTCTGATTGTAGCATGGCGCATATTAATTGATTACATTAATATTTTCAAAAAAACCTCTAAAAGAGCCACATAGCATAATACCACCAAAAAATTGAAGGCCCGTAAATTTACCATAGAAGGGTTCCATATGGCCAGCATGTCCCCAACCTTTCCAATAGAGTCAATACCTACTGTGTGCAAGCCTAGGTGAATACTTAAAAGTATAAAAATTGCTTTAGAATGAGAACATAGGGTTTCTTGGAAAATAACCACACAAGGTTGTATCTCAGAGAGCGTATCCCGAAGGTGCAGGTGTTTATAGGGTTTGCCCATACCCTCATATTGAGAGAGATAATAGAATTCATTTTGTCAGTTGTTCGGGACTGCCAACTCTAAGTGCCCGGATATCATCAACAGAGGAGATAAGAACATCTTGAAAAACTTGCAAATCATCATGGAATAAAGATTTTTTCTTGAGACGACCCCTAAAGTGTCTTAACTTTGATTTGGAACCTTTTTTCATAGTGATGTTAGAAGCCGATGCACGAGACGAAATGTAGTATGCCCAAAAGTAATGGCTAAAATTAAACCCTCAATAATTTTTTTGAACCAGCCAAAATCAACCCTGCAAATAGGAGAAATAGTGACAAAAATCAACCCAACAAGTATAAGCGTGAACCAATTGTTTCATCATTAATTTTTTTTAATAAATTAAAAATATATTAATTTATATAACATTATATTTTAAATTATCTTGTATAATATAATATAAATTTATATAACATTTAAAACATTTTGAAAATTGAAAAATGCGTTATAAAAGTAATATGTATAATTTCATATAAAATTTCTTTTATATTATTAAAATGTGAAATTTCACTTTAAAAAAATTTAGATTTTTAAAATGTGAGATATATTATAAAATTTTATCCTTTTTAAATTTAGATGAAAAATATTTTAAATCCAGTTGAGTTTAGGTTAAGGTTATTTGTTAGATGGAAAAACGATGTTTTTACCATCAATTAGGATTATGCAAAAATTGAAAGAAGCTAGATCAATCCTTTAAGATAGTTTAATTTTCAAAAATTACTGCTATGGATAAAATTTTAATCATTCTCCAAAATTTATATATATAAATAATTAAATTTATATTTTTAAAATTATATTAATTTAAAATATAACTAACCTAAACGATTATTGAGAATTTTTATGGGCAAAATAGAATCCGGCCAGCTATCCGCGTTGCGAACGCAACTGCAACGTGAATAAATAAAATAGGGGACGGAACAACTTGGCAGAATGAAAAAGTCGGTGTTGTTGGTGTCGGCGGAGGAAAAGGTCGCAGTGTGTACGTAACGCTGCACACGCATACCGCATTGACCGTAAATATAACATTTTGTTTCTTAGTCAAGTCAAACCTTCATTTTATCGCTAACAACGCCACGTCACTCGATTATGTCAAACGGCAAGTACATTCATCCTTCATTATTTTAAATTCTCACATCTCCTCTCTCATTTCCTTCAGACATACCATCGAGGGCTGGATTCCATTCTTTTATTTTGCGCTCTAGGCGAAGAATCGACATTAATTTCTGTGTTACAGGCATGAAGCAGAAGGAGGCAGATGAGGTGAAGATGATGAAATCAGGGGTTCAAGGGCCAAGGCCGGCGCCGCTGAAGATCTGCAACGATTCTCACAAAATTGCAGTCACTCAACGAAGGCCACCTGTGATCATCTACACACGCTCTCCAGAGATAATACACACCAACCCCCAGGACTTCTCAAAATTGGTGCAACGTCTGACAGGCTTAACCACCTCCAACTTCCATATATCACATCGTTCCAAGATGAAGGCTGCAGTTGTTGAAGGCCGATCATCCCATTCCCAGGTAGTTCTTGAACCTTCGACTTCATCGCTTGATCAGACCAACCAGGAATTCAGTTCTCAAAGTTTCTCTTCACATCAGAAAAAAGAACTATTGCCTGCAGAGGATACGAATTCTAATGAGCCGGTCAATACCACCAGCAATATATGCACTGTCTCAAATAATCCGGATATTGGTGCATCTGCTACATATCAAGAATATTCTAACAGTTTTCTGCAGCAGATTATGTCACCTTTTGGGCTTCATTCCCCTGAGTTTTCCCTTAATCCTTCTCTGTCACCGAATTTCTTCCCTATATCTCCTTCCCCTCGCTGGATATTGAAGTCATCAGATATGTCTCCCGCTTACAGTTTCCCAATGGAATATTTTTCATTGCTTTCTAACTCCCCTGGCGACAATAACTTCGCCCCTCCGCATGTCAGACCTCCTACCAGCAACAGCAACGACTTCTCCTCAGACCCCTTCAACAGAATGACTTAATCATGTAATTTTTTGTAGATCATAGATCATGGGCAGTGGGTCTGTTCATGTCATGTTGTATTAAGTAGTCCAGGCTTATTTTTATACACTGTCCTCTTTCACAATACATTGGACTTTGTTATTTTTTAACACGGATATCAATTTGACAGTGTTCAACATTTATCCAAATTGTACCTGTACTTGTTAATGAATTAAGCTTAGCCACGTAAAACAGCAATTACAAGAAAACACAGAACTTCAGTGATTGCATCAACGAAATGCGTGGGCTTCATCCACAGATTTGGTATAATATTGTATTTAAGTTATTGATCCCTTTATTCAGCAAGAATCCTTTTCTAGATTCGTTGTGCCAGCAACTTTTATGTATGATCCTGGAACTTTCTGGTTTTACCAAGAGTCTTGCAATGAAATGCATATCTCTTTAACTTATCCTTTGATACAGTTCCATTTAATTTCATTGGAATATTTTCTCAGATATTATTTTCCAAAAAAACTAGTTTATATTATTATTCTGGTTTAACCAAGAGCCTTGGAATGGGATTAAATCTTCCTTATCTTATCCTTAGCTGCATTTCTTTTTACTTTCGTTGGAATATTTTATGAAATATCTTTTTCCAAAAAAATAGTCAATATTATATTATTATTATAGGTTTAGTTAATATTATTATTATTATTGGAAAATAGTTATTATTATTATTATTTTACTTTGAAATGTATTAAATATTGAAAGTTTACATTTTTAAAATTTTATTTTGGATTTTTAAAATATTAAAATTTGTAATCTAAAGTTTTTATTTATTTATTTAATGTTTTTTAAATGATAATGATAATTATATTCATTAAATTAATTTACTAAATCTTACAAATATAAAATATTTAATTTTTTTAGGTTTTTTATTTTTATTTTCAAAAGTATTTAAAAAAAAATTCCCTAATTTATTAAAATTTAAAAAGTTAATGATTTGACAAATCTATTTATTAAAATTAAAAAAAGTTGATGATTTGATAAATCTTTTGAAAATGAGATTTTATTTAAGTATACGCAACATTTTAAGAGAAAATTATTTTCATTTTGTAGTATCACAAAGATGATATACTCTCTTATCCAAAGATATTTTGGAAATTAACAAACTATGAATTTCACTATAAAACTCATGCAAATTAGTTCTTATTTTATTGTTTACAATTGTCCACACATAAAAATACTTTCAATATTTTACATTAAGTTTAATATCACTTTTTTAAAATATTGTTAACATTTTTTTTTTCATTCTACCTGTTTACTATATTTTCTTTTTAAATTTTAATAATATTTTTTACATTCAAATTTTAATAATATTTTTTACATTTAAGGCTCTACTACCAACTATTACTACCAACTATTATGAACTAAATATTGAAATAAATATCAGAAAATTTAAAGTCAATAATTTCCCAAAACAAACTAAAAAATACACAAATAAAAAGCCTCGGAAGAAACCTCCTATTATAATATCTTATAATAATATCTCATATGACCTAACTACTTTCTAACACAATATGTTAAATAATATGCTATCTGTTAGGCCAAAATTTTGTTTTGTTTTTATACAAGTTTCAAAACATGCCTCACCAAATAGCTATAATTCTCGTTCTTCCATTATTGAACTACACTAATTTTAATTTAACATCTTTCCAAAATTATCAACCAAAGCCAAAATTTATTTCTTCATGTTCCATCAACCATTCACTACATAATGCCATATGCAACAACGTTTTAATAAAAAAATACCATATCTATAATTAGAAGAAAAAGATGATTAATCTATAATGAGTAAAATTAAAATGTACGACCAACGATATGAAGAACCTTGTATGACCCACCATATGAAGAGAAAATCCAGGATAGAAGAGACTTGTGTAGTCGCCATTGTGATATACAATACCCTAATGGAACTTGATTAACCTGTATTTATAAAGTAAATGAATTACAGCTACAGAAACTAACAAGAAAATAAACGCTTTAAAGGGACTTTTTTTTCATTTTAGGTTTTTAATTTAAAAAAAAAAAAAAAAAAAACATATGCATAAAGAGGTTCACGAGTTCTAATTTAGAAAATTTTCATGTAGCTTGTAATTAAAAAATGGTTTATAATTTTTTTTAACCATAAAAATAAAATCGTATTAATAAATTATGTGTTGCTAGAATATATACTTTAATTTCTTCAATTATTCTAAAAAGAAGGCAATAAAAGAACCATCTCTCAACATAAGGAAAGGGGGAGGAATAATCTAATAGTATACCTTTTGAAACTTAAATTTATTGATATTTGAGTATATGATTATATTTTTACAAATTTTTTTTGCACAAAATGATAAAAAACAAAACATATCTAAGATTTGCGTGAACTCATGTTAGGTTCTTATATTACTAATTTAGTCCCTTATTCTTATTAGTGTAGCCGCCTTATTGTTATTGTTGTAACCCTGTAACCCCAATATTATTATTATTGTTCGCTTACATTATTATTGTTAGCTCAGCTAGGATTATATTGTGGCCCCATAGACTCCTATATATAGAAGGAGGTTTTGGTCATTTGTATCATCCAAGGATTGTTCATTTATGTAATGTATTGGAGGTTTCACCCTCAAAGTGGTTTATTTCTAAGGCGTTGATATCTATTTTTTTTCTATTTTTGGAGTTGGTTTCATAACATTCGGTATCAGAGGTTTGGATTCTAGGGTTTCGTTGTTCCAAATAGGTCATCGTGGAATTTTCACTATAACGTTTTTTCTACGAAGGTTAAGAAGTTGAAATTTTTACAGAGGGAAGCCGCAATCCTGAGAAACGTTGTGGAAACATTTCAGAGTTTTATTCACAGCATTTTCAGAGATAGGTTCTATGGAAGTTAGGTGTCACGTCTCCAAATTTTTTTCTTTTTTCTTTTTTTTCTTTTTTTTTTCTTTTCTGATTTACTTGTTGGCAGAATACAACATTTCCATCTAACTTTGTATGTTTCCTTTCATAGTGTGGTAAGATACCTTATACTATGGCATTATATTATTACTATGGCATGATATTATTGTGAGCTTGTTATTGTGTCACATATATTACACAAGGTCATTATGGTAATATACCAATTCCATACACCTAATTACATAACCCATCTTTGTATACATTATACAATTATGATTATATATTACCCTTACAATCATAATTATACATTATATGATTGTATAGTCCATCCTTATATAATCATTTGGGCTCTTATCGGTTTACCATTATCATTACAATTGTATATGGTATAATTGTATAATCCATCTTCATATAATCAATTGGGCTCTTATCGGTTATTACTTCATACACATTATATAACGTGATGTATGTGTCAATTCTTTTTTTTTTTTATAACCGATTACAATAGGTGTCTTATTTTTCATACCTATTGCATATACTTCTGGGATCTCGGAGTACGGATTTCACGTTTTATATTTTTGTTTCTTTTAACCTATGTATGTATATATCCAGATGTCGGTATGCATTATTTAAAGACTCTTTTGTATACATATATATATGTGGCATGTCATATCCACTCACCACGTATCGGTCACCAATTGTTAACGCGCCGATCTGTCCACCGTGGCACGGCTTAACAAATTCGAGTGGAGGTAAAGGTAACCCACGCCGCATCTATACCCATATATACATAGCGCTGTATACAAAATCTCACGTCTTAACAGCTAATGATTTCAGCGTTTTTATGTTTTTATTTGATATGCACAAATATGATTGTTCTTTTGTCGGAAACGGGTTGACACTGACTTGGGATGCAGAGCTCGTTTTCTCCTTGCCTATTCTGGATGGCTCGAAACATGACCGTCGGTAACCCGTTTACCTTGCCAGCGTACCCCACCGCCGTGTATACCGACCAAGGATCGTGGGCGAGCCTTCCACGTTGGCTGTATTTACCTTCGCGACTGTTTGGCTCTGCAATTTCTCTTGTCTTTGTACATACGGCGCCACCCGTCCACGGCTCATACACTTAGGTTCCGGACTCTTACTGGATACTGATCTGCATCCCACAGGTTTCGAGCCGAATAATTGCCGTGAGAAATGGGGTTCTAACTATTGATGAAAATGGGCTTCCTTCTTGCATACGCAACAACTCGCCGTGCGAGGAGGTTGGACATTGACGGCGTACCTCAGTTATGGTCTGGCAAGCGCTTGAACTTTGTCAGTCCAGCTGTGCGCGCACTGTGTAACCTGAGCGATGGCTTGATCTAGGTTTCGTCTCAGTACCTACGCGCCGCCTACGCCAGGTTTCCTCTGCATTCCTTGAACACACTTGGTACCCTTTTGTCAAAGAGGCAGAGGTCTTATCAACTTACCTCGGAATTATCTAGGGTACGGGAGTAGGGAGACTTAGGGTTCAAGCGTTCAGTTAATACGAAATTTCTTGGGCCTCTCTATTTACCCTATGTTACGCTCTGCCTTCCGGAACACTAGAGCGAGGGTATCTCGCGACCGTTTGTGATCGCTGAAAGTGATCCGTGTATCTGTTTATCCCTGGATGCCGAGTTATAGGTTATGCATCTTAGCGCATTTCAACCCAGTTTAAATGTTAATTTTCCCTTCACGTTTTTGCACCTCTGCTCGGCTGTGACCCTAATGGTTCAGCCGGTGAGCATGCGGGTTCAGCGACCGATCATTTCTTTGGTCAGCATGTATAGTATAAGTCTGAATCTTTTACAGGTTTTTTTTTTCTGCTGGCTATACGATAAGACTACTTCACTGTATATTTCTTTGTTGTTGTTATTTATTTGCTTTCGGTTACAGCATTATATGTGTTGGTTTGGCTAGTTTGCGTCCTTACCATTTTACTCGAACTTAAAGGACTGTCGTTCGACTCACCCGACGTCTACGACCTTACATGTGTTTATGAAACGTCTCGATGGGTGAGTGTCGACGGCGAGATCCGTCGCCCAGTCTGATGTTTCCATCGGTTTTTCTGGTTGAATAGAATGTGCTATTAAGTCCTGCGAGGAAAGGGGACCGATTTATAGTGTCGGCTGCCCACCTCCTTAGACGAGAGTTCACAGTTATTACTCCTGTTGCGTTGAATGAGGGAAGGGTATTCTCCCGAGCGTATATTCTGTTACGCTGGCCTAGGGAGGTTGAATAATCCACCTCTGATCTATACAAGAACGTGCTCCAACGATTTCCTGTTTTTTCTGTTGGTTCTCCCACGGTTTAAAACTGGATGATGCCGTGGTATAGTTGGGATTTCTGTTGATGGTGGTTTTTCGTGTGGGGCGTCCTGGTTATGACCCTCCTACACGCGGCGTTTGACTATTCGCTGTAGTTCTTTATATGGTTCATGTAATACTTTCCACTGTATTGTGGAAACTGGTAGTAACAAATATCTTTTCTTTCGCTCTCGGCGTATGGTTTAACCTAATTCCTTATTCCTAATTTGTAATTAAATCTCAGGCGATAATCACTGCGTCTTTTATTTGCCGGATTAGCTCTTGGCGGTTATTATTATTGGTATTACGCGTATTGTGCAACTCCAGTTTCATACGATCTCTACTGAATTTAACCTGCATATAGATATATCCAGAATCGACTTAGGGTAGACTAATGCTTGGATTATGTGCTATTTCCGATAAATACCCCGCCTCGGCCCATTTCTTTACGTTTATTAGGTTTCCGTGACAGTTGTGTTCACTAATTCAAAATAGAGCTATACATGATAGATGCCTTACATAGCGATGACAGCTATAGGACTTTTGTTTGTATGCCTAGGTACACGCATATTCGAGGTTGATTTAAATAGAATTTCAGAGTTGTATCACATGTCTCGACTATACTACTTGATTCTAGTGTTAAGATAGATTTAGATGTTTAATCTATAATCTTTTGAATGTGGGAACAATCTTACAAGGTAACGTTGCATTGATAAAGTCGATTTATAATTGGAGGCTTTGCACTCATAAGTAGTATAAAAATTTCATGAACTTAGAGTACTCTCTTTCTAACAAAATCTTCATATGATATATTGCAATGTATTTACTTCCTTCCTTCAAAATTTGGTATCATGTATTTTCAGGTTGGAGGAAATATTTTTTTTTTCAGCATACCCCATTTAGCAGATAATCTCATACTTGACTCTACAGGAAAATAACAGAAAAATTAACCATCTATAGAGCAAATAAACTTCAGATTTAAACCTACGTTGGTTTAGAGACTCTGGGGTTTCTACTCTATGGACTTTCTGGTCTACAACTAAACAGAATCTGAAGGGTGGCTACCCTGGAATGGATTCTGTCAAATGTAGTACCAAAATTTCTCATTGGAAAAAAAATGTATTAAATGTTATATGTAGCCAATTCATACTATACCAATACATAGAAACCAATATTTCAGAACATACCAATCTGCAAGTGACCAACCTCCCAACCTTAGAATCCTCTTTATCTCCCAGGATTCACCCCCGAGCAGAGATCACCTCCTAGCACAGATCAACCTCTAATCTGTCTAGGAGCAGCTTATTTAAGCTCAAAGTTCCCCAAAGCATGTTTCTAATTCTGCGTCCAGAATAGCAGGATGCTTTCTTTCCTGTTTAGCCTAGGCTTCCCATCTTGGGATCCTTTAAAGCTGCTTTAAGCTTTTCCTCAGATTTTCCAGCTTTTTCTCACCTCTTCCCAACTACTCCTCTTCATTGGGGAAAATTTAGATTCCTCCTCAAATCTAAATAAATTTCTTTCAAGGATTTTTGAAAGATTCTTGGGGATTTGTTGCCTTATCCATCCTCATGGATTTTGGCAAGTGATCTCACATTCTCTTTTTGGTCAAAATGCACAATCATTTTATTTATTTCATTAAATAAAATATGCAAATAAATTCACACCATATTCATCCTTTGGGGTCCACCCCCTTAGGAATTAAAGTTCAAATGTCAAACTTTAAAATTTCACCACACAAATTGGGGTGTTACATTAGGGATTTTTCAGACTCTCGAATTTCTTCTCAAAGAGGTGACCATGGGAAAATTGTCATCTCTCTCTCTTTGAGCATTGGATTGGAATTCTGTAAAAAGTGGCTGCAAGTAAACAGACTATAATTTCATGCTTATCAATTTCAAAGCTGAAGGAGGAAACAATGACACATGGCACGCCGTACAAGGTCACTCTACTGAACCAGTCCATAATTAGGTCATTGTGGGAGATTTGGCATAACTTTTCCTTGAATAATCCAAATCAGGTTAGACCTACGGAATTTGAAAGAAGATTCAGAGGGCTACTACAGGGCCCAATTTCAAATATTGAAAATCTGAAATCACAGAGATAATTTAGTTTCAATATCGAGCTCCTCAAAAGCAAGAAAAATGAAAATATTTTTTTCAAATTACATAAGTCTCATTTAAAAAAATTAGTTTGAATTTATTCCAAGGGAATATTGAAGAATAAATATCAGTATTGGGTTCTAAAATGCTCCCTAAAAAGAATTTAACACCCATTAAGCCTTCAGAAGGCTCTAATATGACTCATGAAGATGAAGAAATGCAACATGAGATATCAAAATTACAAGAGCAAGTGCACCAAATTTCGCTATCACAAAGAGAAAAAAAAAATGAAATAAAAGTTTTGACAAAAGGCATGGAAGCCAAGATGAATGGTTTGGAAGCTAAGATGGATGGCATGGAAGCCAAGATGGATGAAATGGAAGCTAAGATTGATGAAAAAATGAAATATAACATGTAAAACATGAAGAATGATCTAAAAGTATACATCAAAGGTTTGGCAAAGTTGATACAAGGAATGTTTCCTAATGTCGAAAAGATAGTAGAGGAAACTCATGATGAGAACAAAATAAATGTTGGATGGAGGACCCACCATATTCTAAACATGCATATGAGGAAGTTTGATGGCAAGGATCCCGTAACATGGATACTACAGATGGAGCAATATTTTGATCTCAATAATGTGCAAAACACACAAAAGGTACGCATTGTAGCTTAACATTTATAACAAAATACATTTGTATGGCATCGATGACTTTTCTCCCATAAAAAAATTGTCACTTGGTCAATTTTTATAGAGGAAATGATAGCACATTCTGAGGATACAAAAATCAACACCTTCTTCAGCCAATTAATAAATATCAAACAAAAGGGTTCAGTGGTGGAGCATATTGAGGACCTTCAAAAATTGAATATAAGGGTAAATGATATTCCAGAGGAACACAGGATTGATGTCTTCATAGGGACTTTAAAGGATAAAATCCAACATGAAGTTCGTGTTTGGGAACCTGATTCATTGGAAAAGGCATTCAGGTTGGCAAGAAAAATTGAATGTAAAATTATGGCAACAAGGAATCCTACCACTCACATATATAAAGATGGAATTGTTGCTACTCCTAGACTTCCACAACCTGAAAGGTTGACACCACAACAATTAGAAGAAAAAAGAGCAAAAGGGCTTTGCTACAGTTGTGATAGAAAATACACTAAAGGTCCTAAGTGTGCTGAGAAGAAATTAGTTTACATAGATTGTGAAGAGGAAGAAGAAAATGAAAAAGAATCTTCAAAAGAAGAGGATACACACTAGGAACCAACCCTAGAAGAGGAAAAACTGAGTCTGACCATATCATGTAATGCATTGGCAGGAATTACCACTCCTAAAACTCTCAATATAGAAGGACATATCAATAAGAAAAAGGTAATATTGTTGATTGATTAGGGTAGTACCCATAATTTTATTCATTGTAAGGTAGCCAAGGAATTGAATTGTTTCCTATACCCACCACCAGAATGTCAAGTGATGGTTACAAATGGAGGAACCATATATTGCTCTGGAAAATACCATCATATCAAGCTAACCATGGGGTAATATGTATTGAATATTCCAATTATTTACATTCCAATGAGAGGTGCTGATGTTGTACTAGGAGTACAATGGTTACAATCTTTGGGGATGGTAGCTTTTAATTTTCAAGAATTTTTCTTGAATTTTTTTTTAGAAGGAAAGGAAGTAGAATTATGAGGTATCGTTGGGAATCCAGGAAAGATAATAAGCTCTAATGTCATGACAAAGCTTCTGAAGAAAGAAAAACGAGGCTTAATTGCACAATTATGCTCACTAGAAGTTCCAACATCAAAATCATCTATTTTTGCATATCTCAAAAAAGTCTTGGACAATCATTCCAAGATGTTTGAAACTCCCAAAGGACTCCCACCTATTCTTGATTATGATCATGATATTCATTTGATTCCATGAAGTGTTCCTCCAAACATCAAGCCTTACAGATATCCTTATGTTCAAAAGAGTGAAATTGAATGTACGATTGCAGAATTGTTATAGGCTGGTATAATTCAACATAGTCAAAGTTCTTTCTGTGCTCTAGTATTATTGGTGCACAAGAAGGATGGGTCATGGCGCATGTGTCCAGATTATAGGGAGCTCAATAAACTCACCATTAAAGATAAATTTCCCATTCCTGTGATTAATGAATTATTGGATTAATTACATGGAGCAATTTATTTTACTAAGTTGGATCTTCATTCAAGATATCATCAAATTAGAATGAAGATTGAATATATTCCGAAAACAATATTTTGAACTCATGAGGGTCATTATGAATTTTTGGTCATGCCTTTTGGCCTTACCAATGCACTTTCTACATTTCAAGGGTTGATGAATTCCATTTTCAAACCCTTCCTTAGAAAATTTGTGCTAGTATTTTTTGATGATATACTAATCTACAACAGGTCTTGGAAGGATCATGTTCAACATGTTGACAGCGTGATCAAACTATTGCAGGAGAAACAATTATATGCAAAAACATCCAAATGTTTCTTTGGAGTACAAGAGGTGAAATATCTGGGTCATATTGTATATCACAAGGGTTTTAAGGTAGACCCTAACAAAATTAAAGCCATTAAGGAATGGAAAGTCCCCACAACCATAAATAAGTTGCGAGTATTTCTCAGGTTAACAGGGTATTATCTTAGGTTTGTTAAGTATTAAATGGGAGAATAGCAGCACCTTTAACAACATTATTGAATAAATATGCATTTTCGTGGACTCTTTGAAGCAACTAAAGCCTTTGAACATCTTAAAGAGGTAATGTGCCTAACACCGGTCTTAGCTACAACAAACTTCAAAAAAACCTTTATTGTGGAATGTGATGCCTCGGGAAATGGAATTGGTGCTATTTAAATGCAAGAAGGAAGACCCATTGCTTTTGAAATTTGTCCAATAAAAGGAAAGTATTTACAGAAAGCTATTCGTTAGAAGGAAATGTTAGCAATACAACATGCACTAAAGAAATGGCGACCTTACCTAATGGGAAGACACTTCAAAGTAAAAACTAATCATGACAGTATTAAACACTTTTTGGAACAAGGAATATCTTCAGAAGAGTTGTAAAAATGGGTCACAAAGATGTTGGGTTATGGCTTTGAACTAATATACAAAAAAGGGAAGCTAAATGTTGTTGCAGATGCACTTTCAAGAAAGAATGAAGAGGTGGAAGCATTGCATTGTGCCATTTTTATTATCCAACCAGATTGGATAACCGAAGCAAGGGATGAATGGAAGAAGGACGAAGAAGTGTGGACACTCATTCAAAAGTTGTAGCAAGATCCTAGTACATCTGATACATTTAGTTGGAAAAATGATTCCTTATGGTACAAATATTTCTTATATCTTTGTAAGAATTCCCAACTAAAACAAAGGATTCTTTTGGAATTGCACACTTCTCCTTAAGGAGGACACTCAAGAATTTTAAAAACTTACCACAGGGTGAAGAAAGAATTTTTTGGGATGGCCTTAAATCTAATATTCAAAATTTTGTGGCGGAATGTTTGGTTTCCTAGAAAAATAAAGTTGAGAGAATTAAGACCCAGGGTCTTCTACAACCTTTATGTATTCCAAGTCAATGTTGGGAAGATATTTAAATGGATTTATCATAGGTTTACCTAAATACGAAGGAAAGAGTGTCATCATGGTGGTATTTTATAGACTTACCAAGTATGCACACTTTTGTGCATTGTCTCATCCATTTAAAGTAAGTACAATTGCTTTTACATTTATGGACATAATTCAAAAGCTACATGGAAATCAAAAGATTATTGTGAGCGACAGAGATCCTATTTTTACTGGAATTTTTTGGACGGATTTATTTTCTTGTTTGGTTACTTAATTAGCTCATAGCTCATCTTATCATCCTCAATCCGATGATTAAACTGAGATAGTGAATAAATGTTTGGAAGGATATCTTTGTTGTTTTGTATATGATAAACAAACATAATGGGTCAAGTGGTTATCTCTCACTGAATGGTGGTATAACACTTCCTTCCATACTACAGCAAAAATGACCCCATTTATGGCACTTTATGGATATCATCAACCGTCCATCACATCGTCTTTAAGAGAAAATTATAAATTTCAAGCAGTGGAAGATCACATCGAGCATCAACAAAAAGTTCTCCAACTCTTAAAGGATAACCTAAATTTGGCACAAAATCGAATGAAACAACAGGCATATCAACATCGCAGCTAGGAGACTGGGTATTTTTACAGCTAAAACCATATAAACAAATGTCAGTCAAGCAAGCTAAGAAGGATACTAAATTATCTCCAAAGTAGTATGGTCCTTACAAGGTGTTGCAAAAGATTGGTACTATGGCATAAAAATTGGAGCTTCCTGCTTCTTTGCAAGTGCATCTAGTTTTCCATGTTTCATGCTTAAAGAAGGCTATATGTGAAAATATTCTAGTTCAAACGATATTTCCAGAACTTGATGAGGAAGGAAAATTCATATTGGAACCTGAAGCGGTCACGAAAACAAGAACTCGACAGCTACGAAATTGATCAATTTCAGAGTATCTCATCAAGGGGAAGAACTTACCCACTGAAGATTGTACATGGGAGGATGAGAATTTTATATAGAAGCACCCATAGCTACTCAAGCGTTGAGAAAAACACTTTTTTGAAGGAGAGGTTCATGTTAAGTCCCTATATTAGTACTTTAGACCCTTATTGTTATTAGTGTAGTCCCCTTATTGTTATTGTAGTACCCGTGTAACCCCAATATTATTATTATTCTGCCCTTACATTATTAATGTTAGATCGGCTAGGATTATATTGTGGCCCCATGGACTCCTATATATAGAAGGAGGTTTTGGTCATTTGTATCATCCAATAATTGTTGATCTATGTAATGTATTGGAGGTTTCCCCCTCGAAGTGGCTTATTTATAAGGCATTGATATCTCTTTTCTTCTATTTTTAGAGCTGGTTTCATAAGAACCCATGTCCCTATTAGATTGAATAAAGGGAAAATAATGGCGGAATTATATTTTGGGGATTTATTACTTCAATATTTTATGCTTCATGTTGATGGAGGCAAATAATGTTGCTTTTTTTATAAAAACTTCTAAATAGGAATGAGAAGAAGAGGAGATATTGACTTCCTCCTCTTCCTTCATTCTAGCTTCTTCTTCCTTCTTTTATGAAATAATGTTTTTGACATTATTCTTAGTCAAACCCTCTTCCATAGTGGGTGAATTGATTATCTCTGGAGGCAAATGATCTAGAGCTATGTGATCAAATTTGGGAGCTCAATAAGATTGAGATTATTCAACGTTGACACCTTCCCCAAAAGATTGCAAAATTTCAAATCTATTATTGGAGGGAGATCGTTAGTGAGGTTCAAGCCAACTCGAATGAGATCTTAGATATATTATTATTTTGTTTCCTTGAAACTAGTTGGAACCTTGATCATTGTTACTCTGAGAACATGAGGATAGGAGGTTGAGATGCTAGATAATTTGGAAAAATTTAAAAAAAATTCCCATACTCATGGAAAGAATTACATTGAAAAGGAACTTGCTCATAATCCAAGGATTGAAAATAGGTCCAAGCCTCCAGCTCAAGTTGAATCATCTCTTCGAATCCTTTTGCAAAATCCATTTCAACATAATTTCTAGAAAAACATAAGTTATTCACTTTGGGTTGAGAACTAGTAATATAATGACCCTATTTGTCTCTTATAGGTTTAAAAATACTATCACCCTAGCAAAGAAGGGAAATATACAACAATCTAATCAATGACCCTATTTGTCTCTTATAGGTCTAGAGATACTATCACCTTAGCAATGAAGGAAAACATAGAACATAAAATTTTCCAATATTGGGATTGAAATGCTAATTCCAATAGGTAAGAAGCATTCCCTTAGTTCCCATGAAATAAGGGTTAAATTTGAAGATCATATCCCTATATTTATTTCAAAAATTAAAAAAAAAAACTATTTCCATAGTATATAATACCAACTTGCTCATGATATTCCCAATTGATAGGGATCTATTATAAAATAGAGTTATAAATAGGCCAAAGTCTAGTAAATTTAGCAATCAACCCTTTTTTGTTTGATGGTATTAATGTTTATATTTGAAGAATAAGCAAACACTGAATTATGAAAAGTGATTATATCCATATTTTTAAAATATGTGAAAGACCACTCATTGTACACGTAAGGAACTCTTCAAATCAAAAATTATAGATCAAGGGAAAACAATTAATTCTTAGCCACATAGAACCAAATTTCTTTATTCAATGACAACATAACATACCCCACCAAAATATAAACATTAGAGGTGGAAAACACTAATGGGTTGCACAACACATGGAACTAGCTAAAATAACATAATGACCAAGTAACATAAAACCAAAATGGATGACACTTTTGGATGATATGAGGTAACATATGGACCATGAGGGAAAATTTTTAAACCTCAAAGAAAACTCTATATATGAAAACCATCGTACAACTCTGATGGTACTTTTCATTTGAATGCACTGCAAATAGGGATGGTGGCTAGGAAACCCTAGCTACATGGTCCTTTGAAATATTTTTTTTAATGGTATAGAGTGCTTACAAACATATTTAACTAACTAAATTGTATCATTATTGTATATTTGACAATGGAAAAAAAAAATTGCATTAAACCATTAACAATGGTTAAAGAAAATCTTGTTATTGAATTAAAAGTGATTAGAAGAAGAGTCTTTGTTATAACTCTACTTGGTAGTCTCAATCTCTTGAATTAATATATATATTAAAAGGAGGAAGATGAATGTAGTCCATGGAAAGATAATAAGTTGTTCAAGAATATTATATGTGTAGGAACCTCAAAATACATTTTAATATTTTTCCCTATAATAAATATTGTTTTGTCCAAAGCTAATTAAAATAGACAATATATTCTTAACCTTTAATTGCACACTAAATATTTAAAATATTATTATAACACTAAAATTATATTAAACAATAAATAAACATACCTCTTAATAATTTCTTCTATTTTATTTAATATACAATGATGTTAGTTAATTTATAGTATTAACTAGCACATCCTTATAAATTAAATAGCTTGATTGATTTTTCTAGGCATCAATTCATAATGACCATAAAAAAACTTCCTTCATAAAAAATATTATGTTGCTAATAATAAAAAGAGATAAAACTAGCTTAAATTTTATTTTAAATTACTATTATTATGAATTACAAAAATAAACAATATATAAGTTAAACATATGCATTTTAAAAAATGTAACAAGATTATTAATTGTGGACATTTACTCCCATTTTACCATGGAGATTCTTAATCTGTAAATAGGATTTGTTATAATACCATGGCTTATTAATACCACATGCCCAAAAAAACATAACTCGTTTCATATGACACTTTTTTTGTCAGCAAATATAGGCGTCCTAACAAAGGTAAATCGGAGAAAATTCTGATGGCCCTTAACAAAGGTAAAAGAGCCAGAACTCCAGCTTGTAACCAACTAAACTTTCTAAGACTACACACTATAAACATTATTGGGATACAATCACACATTAGCTAAACATAGCAACAAAGAGACAAGGCACCTGATAAGTCCCGGTCATGGTCCTCCCCTCCCGTGCTTTCCAATTCTGACTCTATCACATCGTCATCATCTTCCCCATCCCCAGTAGCTTCGAGCGGGAGCACACTGGCAAGCCGCATTATGTCGAAATATCCTGCCACGTCTGAGATATCCTACAGTTTACCAAGGATTTTGTCTAGCGCTTCCCTAATTCTACTAATATTTTCCTTGATAGCTTTCCCAATTCTCCTCCTCTCACACATTCGATGGCCTAGGAGGATCCTTGACACCCAAAACAGGTGCAGCTCAACCTCTCCCCTATACTGAAGATGCAACAAATTGACCAGCTCAGCCTCAATTTTTGAAATGGCATTGGTGTCATCGTCATCATTTTACGCAAAGCACAAGGCTTCCCAATCGAGTCTGCCACCCCAATTCTTCGACTGGGATGGTTGAGGGGTCTTTCCTCCTCTTGTTGCCACTCTGCTACCGCTGCCTTTTCCGTGACCCACACAACCATGACCCTGAAAAGGGCAGCTTTCCATAGTCTCTTCCAGAAGAGAATGCTTACAGACCCCAGCCATAACTTCCTGCACAGCACTAGAGACCCCTCCACTTCTCAGCTCGGACACACAACTACACTGGATTGAAACAATGCCAACCATGCCCCTCTGCATAGAAAGAGGAACATCCAAGCCTCTGCTACATCTCGTAACCTCTCCCCTCCATCCTTCATCAATAATAACTACTGACTCGAGTGAACTTGGGCAGAGGTGGTACCTCCCTCCCTTGAGATCCTAGACCCTCATCACCTCCACCTCCATTATTTTGTAGTGCCAAATAAAAACTATTAACACCGTACTTCCCACCATTAAAATTTCACTGCCACTCATGCCAACGTCTACGTCACAGCGGACATGAGGCATTCGCGTGCTCACCCCCATGGTAGGCACGTGACACCCCACCTGCCACCCAGGGACCCTGATCGCCCGCATCCGAGGAACCCCTAATCATTCAACATTATCCTCTTTCATTGTTCCTTAAGTTCTGATTCGAAAATATCTCCCCACTTCTTTGATTGAATTTCTTCCCTCGCCTGGACCCCGTGGTTAGCGAGAAAGGATGCTAGACTACTAGCTTTTCACCTCGCATGATTGAGCTGGATCTCTGAATGCATTCGAAGGAGGGAGGTTAGGTGTTCCAAGATGTTTTTCATCTTCTAGTTATGGGTAACCTTACTCACCTAGGACCCATTTAGCAATATAAGAGCTAGCTCAACAATGATTCTAGAGTCTCTCTCAATGATCAGAGGAAACCACTGATGTTGGATTAACAATTCCAGCCCTACCAGGACCCCCTAAAGCTCCGCAACATTGTTAGAGGTCTCCCCTAGGTAACCCCAGGAGATTCCTTGGATCTTCCTGTTATAGTCCCGTATTACTTCGTTGTGCCCAAATACCCATGGGTTACCTTTCAATGCCCCTTAGAAATTCAAGTTAAACATCTGATCCTTAGGGGGTTCCCATGTTTCAGAGCTTTGAGGTTTTCCGGGTCCATTACTGGCCTTTCTGATATACTGCAGAGGCTCCTAAACCTTCCATTCGTGAAGCATTCGAAGTTCCTCCCTACTATTCTTCATATAGCCTAATCCCAATCTCCTGAGGCCCAAGTTTTATCGCACATGGACTTGGATGCTGGTCCAAACTTCCTCTTCCAATCTTTTCCTGCCATCAAACATACGATGGTTCCTCTATTCCCATATCTCCCACAATAGGAACCCCCGAGAAAGCTCCAAAATTCTATTTAACAAGTTAATATTCAATGGGCCCTCCTCCTAGTTAACAATAGTGGTCGACGAGCATCTTGGGACCCGATTGGAACTTTTGAAAATCTGAGCTCCCTTGTTCCAAAATTTAGAGGTCTAGATGCACTCATCGAATAGTGATTCATGGTCTCTTCTACTGATAGGCATAGAACACAAACGGAAGGCCCTGTCATCCATTTCTTATGGAGGTTCTCCCAGGTTAAAACTCTTGCTTTCAAAAAAAACCAGAGGAAGGTGGATATTTTAGGCCAAAGACCTAGGCCACACACATTACTCCATTTTTTCTCATATGGGAGAAAATGGTGATTCTCAGCTAGTCCGGAGGCTTCTTTAATGTTGAACTGGTCAATTGTGTTGAAACCTCATCTAATTTTATCTGACTGCTGACTCTTTTTTTCTATCTTCATTTCACATAGAACCTACAATAGTTTACTTGTGCCTTCCATTGGACAATGAGTCCTGAACCACTCCCCTTTCACCTGTTGGCGGAAAGGGTTTTCCTAAACATTAGTGTCCCAAAAAACCTTGCCTTTTGTCAGACCCTCCATTTCCAGTTTTTCATGTAGCCCTGGCATCCCCACCAGCCCCTGCATACTAGGTGATTGTTGCCAAGCATCCCTAAAAAATTCTGCCTCCGCGCCATCCCCAATTTACCAAAAGCTGTACTCTTCGACTAGGTTACGGTTGGCATTAGCTGCCCTCCAAATAAAGAATTCCAAGGTGTCCTCATTGTATCTAATCATGTTCTGTTTGTTCCAAACCCTATAATATTTACACGTCCAGAGGTATGCCCATGGTTCTAACTTGTTTGAAGTCCACTGCCACTAGATTTTCAACCCAAGCACTTGATTACTTACTTCCAAATCCCTGAGCCACATGTGTTACACAAAGTTTTGTCACTTTCCCTGCAATCCCCATCCCGCACATTGGAGGATAATTTCTATGACTAATAAGAAGTGTCATGCTTTGCAAAGACCATCATTGTATCCCTTGCCATGAGGACAACATTCCTTCTGTTGACAATTCCTTGAGGAGACCATCAAAAACACATGTTTTTTGGTTGGCTCTCGTATACCGTTATGCCCTCGCGCTAATGAGGAAGATTAACACTGGGCCACGTGCCCATTGGTGCTCTATCCCAGTGAGATACCTGC
This sequence comes from Pinus albicaulis, assembly GCA_034641835.2. Taxonomy (NCBI): domain Eukaryota; kingdom Viridiplantae; phylum Streptophyta; class Pinopsida; order Pinales; family Pinaceae; genus Pinus; species Pinus albicaulis. The sequence goes on along the minus strand of CM076577.1, from coordinate 395,938,925 downwards.
GGCAAGCTATTTTTGGAATGTTTTTTAAAAATAGAGGTGAAGTTTCCATGATAAAAAATTTGTGGGCGAGTGAACCTCAGTGGTTCGACTGAATAACCATGACCACGCTCCTTTGGCCTCTTGTTTACACCTTTTGGGGAAACCTCGCAAAGGATAAGGCCTCCCTTCAACCATTATAGGGAGCCCAACCTCCTCTTCTCCCTCTATAAATAAAGCTATCTCCCATTGATACACTAGCTGAACAATTATAGTTGAAAGGTTGAAGAGAATTCCTAAACATTTCGCTAGAGAGATAGAACAGAGAAAGAGAGCTTTGTCGAGAGAGCTTAGGCTTGTGTCCTCACCTTGTCCGAATTCCCTGGCAATCCTTTGAGACGCGCTTCAACTGAACCCGTTGGAGGAGGCTGTGATGTCAAGGCTCCGATTGTAACTCTTCCTTCTATTTCTATATATACATGACTATTTTTTGGTTCCCATCTTGTGTTAATATGGTTTATTTGATTCAATATGCTTAACCTTCCTTGACTGGTTAGTTTATTATGAATGAAATCATTATCTTGTATGTTGCCCTTATTTGATGATCTTCATGTAGGCATCCGAGCACTGTTGCAGAAATACTGTGACCCTTCGAGAAAAATATCAAGAGGCCACCACCACTACAGTGATGACATTGTTGGACTCCAGTTAGGTCAATCTACCCAGTCCTTTTTGTTCCTTAATTAGGAACCTACGCTTTAGCTTATCCCTTTGTTGCTAGACCCACTCTAGGGCTAGAGGGATCATCTCTATCCGCAGAGAGGATTTACATTTCCAAAAAATTAGTGACTCTGCTGGGGATCAGTGTGAGTTTTTCATTTTGTTTCCCATTAGAAATTTTCTTTTTCAAGTTGAATTCGGTCATTTTCTTGCTTGTATGTCTTTTTTGGCTTGCTTGATTATCTAGAATCCTCCTGTTCAACTCCAGAGTGTTAAGATTGTTCTCTTCTCACTGGTTTTATCCTCTTCCCATATTTATTTGGCTTAGCGTCGGTTTTCTTTGAGCAGACGTGCGAAGTGGCGCTTGTCGCTTTTGTTTCAGTAGCGACAATAACTGTTTGGCACATATTACCGCCTCACAATCACGTTGAATCCTGTAGGATTTGGTTGACCCTTTTTCCGAGTTTTTGGTCAGATGTGCTTGACTCTCACTTGTTTCTTGATTTTCAATTGGTCTTTCTGGGGTTTTTTTGACTGGTGTAGGCTTTCTCTTCTTAGCTATTTTTATATTCTCTCATCAGTGCAATTCACAGCCCTAGGGTTTCCAGGTGTCTTTCGCTCACTGAGCCTTCAGATTTAAGTTCGAGTCTTTTATATTTTGGTCAGCTCAATTCCTTTATCAGTTGTATTAGTATTTACTTATCCTTTGAGTCTTTTGGTTTGTTGAATGATCACTTTGGTTTTTGTTTTATTTTCCTTCTCATCACTTCAAGAATAGATCACATTGCTCGTTTGGGTAATTTTGAAATGTTTCTCTTTGTTTGAAAGAACGCATCATTGGTTTGAGTGCGTTTTTGTTTGTTTTGCTTTTGAATCATTTAGTTTAGACCTCTACATTCGCAGTACTCAAAAATAGTGTTCTCTTTGTTTTTAATGTAATTAGTGCATTGTGTGCTTCATTCATTAAAAAAAAATGCTTTCTTTCATTTGCATCGAAAATGAAAAGTTCTTTTTCATAACTCGAGCTTAATGAACTAGGAAAGAGCTTTTCTTTTTTCATTTAGGTTGTATTAGATGCATTCGGGGACTTATTCATATTATTTCATTGTTTCATGCTTTCTAAAATATCTCTATCCTTCTCTTAGTTAGCATTAATCGAATGGAAAATGGTGTTCTTTTGCATATAGTGTGCATTTAGGAAATTTGAGATCAAATTCAGTAGGGACTTGAAACTAAAATGTTAATTTAAGATCAAATTTATAATTTATTCAATAAATCTAAGGAAGCATTAAAATCTAACACAAAATTTTTTAGTGGTCTAGGCTAGTGACGTGTTCCGGCGTCGTTAAACCTAGTCGCTGTCATTCACCACTTGGCTTTAGACAACACTAGTACAGACTTGTGCTCCCCATACCATCACATATATAAAGGTAGACCCTCATAGGTTCAAATCCATTATCCATAGGAATCCAAGTCTACCGCCCTGCAACTATGATACACCGAACATACCATTTGGGGAGACTACCTGCACGTACATTAAGTCCTTGGTAATTTCTCTTTCATTTGATCACCAAGATGTATATGGTAGTTCATGGAAACTTGGTACACCCTCTTGCCTAGATTACCTAAGTAGTCATTTTGATCTTTTCATGAATCCTTAAAAAGAGAAGAGATCATCAAGCACTTGTCCTTTCCTGCTTGTTTCAATATGAAAGTGATAGAGTCACCTTTTTCCTGTTTCTCGACTCTTAATATATGAAATGACGAAGTTTTGTTTCAATGTCATGAAATTAACTGCCCATGAAATATTCTTGGTCAAAGTTATCCTCCTTAGTGTTTTTTTTTTTATGGTTATTTCCAAGGGAAACTTTCCCGGAGTTTACCAGCCAAGGAATCCCCTCTGAAGGGAATCCTAGTCCTTTTCCTGCTTTTGGCAATGTTGGTGCTCCTTATATGGAAACATTGTCCCTGCCTAGGTTAATTGTTGGGTTTCCTGTTTGGTTATTATCGACCTCTATGGTCTCGAGTGTTCCGCTCACTATACAACCATCGTGTCCACGTGAACAACATCATGTTGATTCTAAGGTGGACCTCTCTACTTCTTCACCTATTTCTTCATCCTCCTCTTCTACTTCACCTGGTGAAAGTCTAGATTCTAGTAACCAGGTGGCTAAGAAGAAGAAGAAGACGAAAAATAAGAAGTCAGATAAAAGAGAGGCTAACTCTGTGGCTATCGTGCCTCAGGCACCTTAGGTTGATAAACCATCCAACCTTCCGCAGAAAGTCAAATTCCCTTGCATTTTGTGCAAAGGTGACCACCTTCTTCGATACTTCCCTGAAATTCCCAAGGTACTTGAAGCATGGTTCGATGGGCATCCGTTGTTTCCTTTGGCTTCTGGAAGTCATGTTGGTGGCACATATTCAACTAGCCTTGATAAGACTCATAAGAAATAGGTTAAGATTACCAATCCTTGTAAGTTTTGCGAAGGGCATCATCCCATTCACCTTTTTCTATACATGGATGAAGCCATGAGAGTGTTGGACAACCCTACCATTTCTGCACCCTCCCTTTCGGCTGGTTACAAGAAGCTTTCTTCGAGTCCTCCACTAGTTGATTTAACGATCGGTTAAGAGTCATCCTTGATAGATCCTGTTCCCTTGGAAATTCAAAGTCACGGATATGTTCTTGACCAACCATTGGTTGGGAAATCGGTAGATCTAATCTCGCCTATGGGTCATCAGGTCCTTTCCGTCAAGAGTGGATCTCATCCCCCTCACGTTCTTCTTGTTTCTTTAGATTCCTCGGACTTGGAGAAATATCCTCCCGTCCGTGAGACTCAAGAAGTTTCTCTTCCTACTCTCATGTCTAAAGTCCAGGAGGATGCTCCTCTTGCTCCGATAACACTGGGGGATGACCATCTCAGCTCAGTGGTACCCCCTCCAAGTATTTTCGTCTCTTCCTTTGATTGGAGCTGATTTTCAGGATACCACCTCCCTTCTTATGTGCCTTTTGAGATCACGGTACAGACCTTTGATGTGGCCATATGTAGCACAATTATAGATGAAGGCATGCATATTAGTGTTTTTTCTTCAACTACTTGGCAAACTTTTGGTTCTTCATGACTTGTGCCTATTACCTAGAATCTGTTGGCATTTAATAGAGGAACCAGTCAACTGTTAGGGATCCTTCCAAAGTTTTCGATTACTTTGGGAGGGAAAATCATCTATATAGATGTGATGGTTATTCCAGGCCCCTTAGATTTCAATTTAATCTTGGGGCATGACTATGCTTATGCCATGGGTGCACTCATCTCCTCCCTCTTTCGTCTGATCTATTTTCCACATGAAGGTCAGATCGTGACCATTGATCAGCTTTCATTCTTTGGTCGGAAGGTAGTAGCTAGCACATCTTAATCTATGCAAAAAATTTGTCCACAGATTGTATCTTTGCTGCCAAGGGTGAATTATGTGGTTCCTTTTTTGTTGCCCTCATCTAATGATTGTGCCTTCGAGTACCATTTACTAGGGGAATTCAATCGTGATTTCCAAGATGTTGTTCTCCCATAAGAGACGAACCTCTTAGAACTCATGACCTCTTATTCGTTATGGTAAAGGTCGTCTGGAGTAGAGTTCATTTTATTGTGTCAAGCTCCTTAAAAAATTAAACAATGTGTCACAAGGATAGTTTGTATTGTATGTCAACCTCGTTAAAAAATGAATTTAGTAATGAGGATAGTTATTTTAATGTGTCAACCTCGTTAAAACAATGAAAAATGTTCCCGTTCAATTTAATTCTTTGATACGATCTCGTAAAAACCTAGTCGAGCATTTTTCTTGATCTCGTAATATGAACCTTCACTACATCTGCCTTTCATATGGACTGAAGCTTGGGGGGCATGTACCTCGAATTGAGTCACCATGCTGGGGGCATGCAAATATTTTCAAGCATAGTTTATCTTTGTTTCAAGCTTGTGTAAAAATGAAAACAAATTCAAGTAGAGTTTCATGATTTCAAGCTTGTGTAAAAATGAAACCATTCTCATTTTACCTCTCGTGATTGCCATTTTATCAGTCTGTTTTTCCAGATGAGCCTTGGTTTTCTTATTCCATCGTTACCATCTGCTTGGCCAATCATACACCTTCACTTGATTTTTTTAACCATTCTTGAGGAATCGTTGCGATGAGTGGTATTTTTAACCAGCCTCTTGACCTTTACTTTTTCTAAGTACTTCAACCATCACCAGAACCAGTTGCTACCCTTAATGCCACTCGTTCCTCTAGGAGGTGTCAACTTTCAGCTCTTTTCTGTCTTGTAAAAATTGAAAACATTTCTGAGACTCTTGTCATTTTGAACTCGTGAAATGGCTGCAAAAACGTATCTACCCAGTATATGTTTACCCCTTATTTTGGATAAGACAGATTATTTACGAATAAGGAATACCTTAGCCTATCGCGACTAAGAGGTTCTTTCAGATATTTTTTTCTACCTTTTCGGATCTGAGGGACTATATACGAAAAGGGACATTCTGGAGTTTTCTTTTCCACTTCTTTTTAAACTCTCTAAACATGAAAATATGCCAATTTCTTCCCTTGTCAGACTCGTTAAACACTGATGACATCGGAAATCATCACCATGAGGTACCCAAGTTCCTCCTTCCTAGGGCTCGTAAAATGTACTAGGATGGATTTTTCTGAAGGAAAAACTTACATTGCAAGCATATGTTATCCTCTTCAAGCTTTTTTTTAAAAATAATCGGGGTACTCACCAGAAATGGAGGGGGAAAATGGAACTAGTTTTTAGTTGTGTTGGCAGTATGTTGCTCCTGGACATGGCACTCGTCTGCATTCGTGTTGGGTTGGGGATATCTCATTTTGTCATTTTTTTTCTCCATGGGTTTGGGTAATCTATTTTTACCTCTCATATATTCTTTGCCACGTCATCATGACATCAGATCCCTTGATGTCAAACACTACCAAATCTAGAGTAGTGTTGCTGATATGTTCAAGAGAAGTTTGCCTCTACACTTTTCAACCTTCCTATGATCCTCTGTTTGGTCCTGATTCACTATCATCATGTTCCTCTACCTCTTGTCAGTGATGTGGGAAAAATTATGGCCCCCCTTCAACTGGGTCACTTCCTGTCGACTTCATTTCGTTATCCAGGAAGTTGATCTAGGTACCTTAGATCTTGCATACCTCAATGGCAAGTTCTTCACATTCGAAGATAGGTCCACATCATTGGCCTTCGATCGAGTGATTTTATGGGCGTTCGACACCAAATCACTATTCACATTCGGTGGATTGTACCTGTTGTACCTTGAGAGCCATTGGCATTATTAGTGGTTTCTCTCATACATGTTAACATATTTCATCATTGGCTAGTAATCAGGTGATTTTCTTGCATGTTCGACTTCGGCTCACATATTCACATGCTTGAATTTGTACTTGTTCACGTCGAGATGGAGTGCAATACCTTGGGTTTTGTCTGATAAGGTCTAGGTTGCGAGATATTATGGTTTATCATGACTTTATATATGAATCTTTTGACTGGATGGCTGGTACCATACCTGAGTCTATTTTTTGATCCCTATTATTAGATGGCCACGTCCATACCTCGGATCTCAGTTTATATATATACTCTATTATGGATGGTTGCGCCCATACCACATATTCGTGTATCCGAGATATCAGTTGTATTTATAATTTAAAATCTTCTGACAATGGTCTTTTTTTCGAACACGTTCTTGTAAAACATTTCACCCCTCCTTCTCACTCGAACCTCATGCTTTAGGGGCATCTGTTACACAACATTTTGTCACTGTCCCTGAAATCCCCATCCCACACATTGGAGAATCATTTTTGTGACTAATAAAAAGTGTCATGCCTTGCAAATACCATCATTGCATCCCTTTCCATCAGGAAAACATTCCTTCTATTGTCAATTCCTTGAGCAGACAATCAAAAACACATGTTTTTGGGTTAGCCCTGGTATGCCATTATTCCCTCATGATAATGAGGAAGATTAACAATGGGCCATGCGTCCATTAGCGCTCTGTCCTAGTGAGCTACCTGTGCCAAGCTATTTTTGGAATTTTTTTTAGAAATAGAGGTGACGTTTCCATGATAACAACTTCGTGGGCGAGTCAGCCTTGGTGGTTCGACTGAATAACCACGACCACCCTCCTTTGGCCTCTTTTTTCCACTTTTTGGGGAAACCTCCCAAAGGATAAGGCCTCCCTTCCACCATTGTAGGGAGCCCAACCTCCTCCTCTCCCTCTATAAATAAAGCTATCTCCCATTGATACACTAGCTGAAAAAATTATAACTGAAAGGCTAAAAAGATAATTCATGAACATTTCTCTAGAGAGATAGAACAAATAAATATACCTTTGTCGAGAGAGCTTACGCTTATGTCCTCACCTCATCCAAATTTCCCGACGATCCTTCGAGATGCGCTTCAACTGAACCCGCTAGAGGAGGCTGTGACGTCAAGGCTCCGGTTGTAAATATTCCTTCTATCTATATATATAAATGACTATTGTATGGTTCCCATCTTATGTTAATATGGTTTATTTGATGCAATAAGCTTAACCTTCATTGACTAGTTAGTTGATTATGAATGAAATCATTGTCTTGTATGCTTCTCTTGTTTTCTGATCTTCGTGTAGGTATCCGAGCACTGTTGCAGAAGGACTATGACCTGTCGAGATAGAGATCAAGAGGCCACCACCATTACAGTGACGATAGTGTTGGAATCTAGGTAGGTCAATCTACCCCATCCTTTTCATTCATTAATTAGGAACCTACAATTTAGCTTGTCCCTTCATTGCTAGACCCACTCTAGGGCTAGAGGGATCGTCTCTGTCCGTAGAGAGGATTTACAAAGACCATAATTGCATCCTTTTCCATGAGGAAAACATTCCTTCTGTTGACAATTCCTTGAGCAGACCATCAGAAACACATGTTTTTGAGTTGGCGTTGGTATACCGTTATGCCCTCGTGCCAATGAGGAAGATTAACAGTGGGCCTCGGGCCCATTGGCACTCTGTCCCAGTGAGCTACCCATGCTAAGATTTTTTTGGAATGCTTTTTAAAAATAGAGGTGAATTTTCCATGATAACAACTTTGTGGGCGAGTCAACCTCGGTGGTTTGACTGAATAACCATGAGCACCCTCCTTTGGCCTCTTGTTTCTACCTTTTGGGGAAACCTCCCAAAGGATAATGCCTCCCTTCCACCATTTTAGGGAGCCCAACCTCCTCATATCCCTCTATAAATAAAGCTATCTCCCATTGATACACTAACTAAACAATTATAGTTGAAAGGTTGAAGAGAACTCCTGAAAATTTCACTAGAGAGATAAAACAGAGAAATATACCTTTGTCGAGAGAGCTTAGGCTTGTGTCCTCTCCTCCTCGGAATTCCCTGATGATACTTCGAGAGGTGCTTCAACTGAACCCACTGGAGGAGGCTACAACGTCAAGGTTCCAGATGTAACTCTTGCTTCTATTTATATATATACATGACTATTTTCTGATTCCCATCTTGTGTTAATATGGTTTATTTCATGCAATATGCTTAACCTTCCTTGACTGGTTAGTTTATTATGAATTAAATCATTGTATTGCATGTTTCTCTTGTTTTCTGATCTTCGTGCAGGTACCCGAGAACTGTTGCAGAAGGACTATGACCCGTCGAGATAGAGATCAAGAAGCCACCACCACTACAACGACGACAACGTTGGACTCCAGGTAGGTCAATCTACCCTGTCCTTTTTGTTCATTAATTAGGAACCTACACTTTAGCTTGTCCCTTTGTTTCTAGACCCACTCTAGGGCTACAGGGATCGTCTCTATTCGCAGATAGGATGTACCTTCCCAACAACAGACCTCTCACTTTCTTGGGGATACAAACCATAGTCCATTCAATTAACACCCATTTATGTTTTTTCTCCGTGCTACCCGACAAGAAACTTCTCTAGATGTCCTTGATCTTATTAAGAACCAATTTAGAGGTTGCTAAAACTGAGAAGAGGTATACAAGCATAGATTGATGCACCGACTTCACCAGAGTTAGATGACTGGGAAAATTTAGCTCCCGGTGGGTCAAGTTGCCCAGTTTCACTGTCAAATTATCCAAGAAATCTTTCCAAGTGCTTTTTCCACCCTTGGAGTCCAGCGATGGGGCCCCCAAGTATTTAGAAGGAAGGAAACCTTTCGAGAAACTGAGGGTTCTAATAATTTTTCTTCATGTTATCAGTGGATTATTGAAGAAGAAGACCTATTATTTCACTTCATTTACCTCTAGGCCATTAGCTCTTTTTAACAACTCCAAGATCTCTTTTAAGCCTCTAGCCTCTTTGACCGCGACCTGACCCATGAACACCATACCATCCATGAATTGTTGGTGAGTATGATGGCTAGCCCACTCTTGTAGCATAAGGCCACAGATCCTCCCATCCTTTTGGATAGCCTTCAAATTTCTTCACAGCCCTTCTGCCATCAATATAGAAAGAAACGGGGACAAGGGATCCCCTTGCCTTATCCCCCTCGATGCTTTGAATGTATTAGAAGGAGTGCCATTAAGAATAATAGAGTAAAAAGATGAGGAGACCAGGTTAATGACCCATTTAACCAAGTCATGGCAAAAACCGAAAGCTTTTAACATCTACCTCATATATTTCCAACTCAGTTTGTCATAGGATTTTGCCAAATCAAGTATTATCATCATCCCCAGATTCCTATAGTTTTTTAAGGAGTGGATCAGCTCATGGGTAAGGATGATATGATCTAGAATCTATCTCCCCTTCACAAAGCCAGCTTGTTCTGAGTATATTAGCTTTGGGAGATGGGGTTTTAATATATTTTCCATTACCTTCATGATAATTTTATAGATGAAATTACATAAGGCTATCACCCTAAATTTACTTGGCTCTTCCACCCCATGCTCTTTTGGAATAAGGGTGAGGAAAGTGGAGTTGAAGGCCTTCAAAATTCTCCCCATTCTCTGAGAGTCCTCTACAATGTCCAAAAATTGATCCTTCACTAAATCCTAGTAGTTTTGAAAGAAGTTGGTTGTGAACCCATCTGGGCTCGGGGCTTTCACTCCTTCCATCTGACTGACTGCTTCCTCCACCTCGTCCATTTCAATTCTATGCATCAAAGTCATGTTATTTTCCGTCGAAACCAAACGAGGTAATAATGATAGTTATCTTTTCTATATTAGGTCCTCTGTCTTCCTCTGTCTCATGAAGCAACATAGAGAAATAATGGTTAAGGCTTCGCTCTAGACCTTCCCGTGTTTCGATATATTGGCGATTGACAATTTTTAAGTTGGCTATGCAGTTTCCTTGATGGTGTTGGATTGTAGCTCTGTGAAATAACCTGGTGTTCCTCTCCCCATACCTGAGCCAAAGGTTTCTAGATTTTTGCTGCCAAAAAATATCATCCTGTGTCTCACAATGGGAAAGCTCCACGAGGAGTATGGATTCCATTTCCCTCTCCTCATAATTGTAGCCACCGAGCATACCCGTTGCTGAAGGCCCTCAAACTATCCTTCTATTCTCTATTTCTCCTCTTGAATAATTCCAAAGGATTCTTTATTCCACCTCTTCAACTGCTATTTTATAAACGTGAGTTTATGCTATAGGAAATACATTTTAGAGCCTAAGGGGGCCTCATATCCCTCCCACCACTCCTTGAGAATATTGTGGAAATTGGGGTGGAACAACCAGAATATTTCAAACTGAAAGGGCCATTTTAGGTTCTTGCCTAGCTGATGCCAATCCATAAACTAGCCAGTGGTCCAACCTAGTAGCCAGGAGGACGATGGCCCTAATATCTCCCCTCCCTCCCCCGCCCCACCATTAGTACAGATTCTAACACTAAGAACCGATCTAGCCGAGAAGAAATGTGTCGGGAGCTTGCACGCTTGTTTTTCCAAGTAAATAAGTTGTTGGTATTCTGCACGTCCACCAAGTGCAATTATTCAATAACTTCATTGAATTTTTCACTCATGCTACTGAGGGTACCGATTCCCCCATTTTTCTCTCCTAGATTTCTGATTAGGTTGAAAAAACCTACCTAACACCCAGTGCTTGTCACCCACTTAGTGCCTAAGATTTTGTATGCCTTCTAAAAACACTGGTTTCAGAGCCATTTGAAAAGGACCATAAAATTTTGACATCACCCTCCAGAAAAAGGTGCGGAGGACATGAAAGTGGGTAGAGAGGGTGTGGGGGAAAACAAAAAATCTGAGAGGCTTACAACTGCGAGGTTCCACAAAATTCCTATCCCGTTGACCATTCCCCTCACATGCACTTCCATCACCTCTGAACCTTTTTAGATGTTACGGCTCATCTTCTTCAGTTCTTCGCTGCTGCACTTAGTTTCTTAGAGAAAGAGAATCGAAGGTTTCTCCACTTCTATTTTCCTTTTAATCATTCATTTTTTGAGTTGACTATTACAACCTCTTACATTCCAGGTTAACACTTTCATGAGGGAGATTTGGAGTTAGCGAGAAAAGCATGCTCAATAGTTGGATATTGCCCCAATGCCACCAGCTTACCCCCTACTTCTTGGATCCTTTGGGAATTGCTTCATTTACCTCATATTTTTCCTTCAAATACCTTTAAGGATTCTGAAACCACTCCTAATGTCTTCGAGCTCTTAGATTTAATGATCGTCTCTCTTAAGATTGCAACTTATTGGAAAGGGATGTACCCGAATTTTGGGTCTGTGCAAGCTCGCTTGATCTTGTCGAGGTGTAAATCCCCTATATCCATATTCTTTGCCTCCTCCCCTTGCCTCTCATCTCCCTGGTTCATCTCGTCTTTGGTCTCCTAATTAGAAGCCTCTGATTTTTTACCTTTCTCTCCTTGCTCCTTGTTAGTTGATTGAAATCCCACCACATCAGTGGTCCCAGCCTCACTAACCTTGTTCAAGACTTCAAACTTATTATGGAGTTGTGGTTTCTTATGCACCTCCACCCCAGGGTTTATTTTTTCTCGTCTTTTTCTATAAACGGCCTTTTCGAACACTTTTGTATCTTTCTCTCCATTAGTGTTCTTAGATGTCGTAGATGGGGAGTTAAGATGGCATTCACGAAACAAGTGGCCATGTTCATGGCATTGCCTGCACCTAAATGGGATGTGCTCATAGTCTATTTCTTTGAACCAGTCGTCATCATTCCTGGTTAGCTTCACTCCTTCCGATAGTTCCTTTGAAATATCTAAGTACACACAAATGCAAGCGTAGGATACATACCTCATTTTCTTGGTCTGCCCAACCATATTGACAAAACAACCCAAGGTGTTACCTATATCTTCAATAATATTGGGATGCCAGAATTCTGCTAGAAGGGAGTAGAGTCTGAGCTAGACTGGGGCCACCAAGAGATCCTCCTTATGTGGGTTGAATCGCTCCCTCAACAAGGTTGAATACAATCCTGCTGAATTGTAGAAATAGGGTCCTTCGTTGAACACCCTATTTTTGTCTTCCAGGTTAAATAATATTACCGTGAAGAAGCCCTTTTCCCCTAACTGCAAGTCATAGTTCCATTTTGGTTTCCAGGTTGTATTGATTCACCAAATAAGGGACTTTTCCAGCGGCCATATACTGAAAAACTTCCCTATTAGGGTGTGGTATTTCATGAACTCGAAATGAGGTTCCATACCATCGGATTTGATGTGAAACTGGGGTATCTCTTTTGTCTTTGGTAGGACTTGGCTAGGGACCCTCGACTCCTTTATCTTCTCACCCCCAATCACATGTTTTGACGCCTGCTCATTCTTAGACCCCCTTGCTTTCCCTGGGTCCTTTGTTTCTGCCACTAGGTGCTCAGTCACCAATGGGCCCATAGAATGGCCACCCCACCTCCCATACTCATTATTAGAATCTCGAGCCTCTTAGGCCCAGAGATGTTGCCTCCTGCCACAGTCCCCACGTGCAACTTCCCGCCTCACTTCGTCATGACTTAGGGTTTTCCCATACAACCCTCCGTCCAATTATTCTCCTCACCCCGTCAAAAAAAAAAATCATATAACACTTGTTATTATGAGGTTTTTTAATTAACCAATTTAATTTAAAAATAAATTGGGCATAAGTAATTTGCACATACTCTCAACTTTTGAATTATGTATACTATTATGAATATTACAGAATATTCCTTACAATTTAAATTCCAATAATTTTCCTAATAATCAATGATATTTAAACTAAAATCCTAGAATCCATATTCCCAAATAGACGAACCTATAAATTTAATAACTTTAGTGTATCATTTTGTTAAAAAAAAAGACTAATAAATTAGGCTATAAATATATTTGATGATAAAATATATTCTAAATTATATATATATATATATATATATATATATATGATAAAATTTATTCTAAGTCATTAATTAAGTAATTATATAAAAGGTGGGTGGGTGAATGAAGTAGTTTGTATTTACATAATAATTAAATATTGTAATTGTTTTAAATTTATATTTTTTTTCCGTATGGTATAATTAATCCTTTTGTATTGAAAACAATATAATATTTTAATTATTCTTTTAATAAATAAAAATTATAATATTTCATTTGATTATTTTATAAGTATAATTATGTAGATAGACAATCTATTTTATAATAATATTTCCAATATTTTAATTTAATTATCGATAATTATTAGATGGATGGTATGGATTTAATTTCTATTAAATATTTAAAAGTTTCTTAGTAGTAGTCACACACCAAAAATTGAAATTTATGTCAAAAATAGTTTTTTTTTCTTTACTTGTAATTAAATTAAGTGATTAAAAAAATATCATGTGAATTAGTATCATATGAAATGAGATATGCCTTTTTGTGCATGCCTTATTGACAATCTATAGTATTATAAGAAAGCCTATTTACAAGTTTAAAAACTTCATTATTAAGTATGAGTAAATACAAGTGAATAAGAATCTTGTTATATGTTTGTTTTAAATATATATATATAATTCATATATATATATATATATATTTTATAAATAACAATAATTTTTTAATCATAAATCTTCTAGTAAATCACATAAGAAATTTAGGAACCAAAATGCAATTCAAACACTCCAACTACCTGATTCACCCTGATAGGAGAAGGAAATTGAATGTGTGATGAGTGCTCCTAAATTTATGATTAAAAATGTTATGGATCACAGAAGCTTGCACTCTCAATAATAATAATAATAATAATTTAAAGTTTTAGAAACAATTTAATTGATGATTGAAATAATGTAAAAATTGAGAAATTTAAGTTTCAAATAAGAAAGACAAGTAAATATACAACTTAATAAAACAAAAAAATATTATGAATAACTCATTACCATTTTATTTAAGTAAAATCAAAACATTTCTATTTTAATAATTATAGATAATTGAAAATTTTACTTATCTTTATTATATTATATTAAGCTTATTGATAAACACTCTTTGCATTATATATAATTAACTAAGGAACTTTGTCTTTTATAATACTTATACGTAATTAATTTTTTAGTGGTAAATAAAATATTAATTTTTAGTTTGAATAAAATGTGTCGACAGCATATTGGTACATGAGCCCAGAGGATAACACTTTTTCCGTTTGAGGGTATAGTGGCCTCTGATACAACACTGTATGTCTTCATTATTCGTCTTGCTCTCAATGCCCACAATTCAGGTAATTGGTCTCATAATGCTGATCTATATATTCACGTGCATAAGGAGCTCGTCTACATGCTATTTCTGCGTTAATCCATTACGCATTGATTTAAAAAATAAAAATAAACGGGGCGGAGAGGTCTCAGTTTATATGGTATGTGTGACCACTTGAGAATGTAGCTGGCCAATTAGGTAAATGTGTAATTTAACAACTAAAAATAGTTTATTGGATTATTAATCTACTTGTTTTTAACTTTTTTACAATTTAATCTTTTTCTTATTCATCTATCTCCTAACGTTGGAAACATTCATGCACGTACACCCATATCTTGTTGCTTTAATTTCAGGACGAGTGTATATTACTGTCTCCCATCGTATCATCTGGCATTATTCACAGAAGGCAGCATGAAACTGGAATAGTCAAAAACGTAATCTCACAGTGAGTGGAAATTACGTTGTCAGCCAGTGGGGTATATATTACTCAGCGAAAGGGGCATAGAATTTGGCTCAGCGCACAGACATAGTAAAGATAAGTAGTAACCATTTCTTTACACCCGATTATAGTTGTCTCAGCAGAATTATTACTGTGTTATTGCGGTTCCTCTAGGGTTTTATCGCGGAGTACCAGCAACCCTCTTTTTATATATATATATATATATATTCACGTCTATTATGTCAAAACTGCCGGATACACCAAATTGCTCAACGTGTTTACACATAGTCGCTGCATTACAATCTTTTGGTGAACCGATTCCCGTACTTCAACGTTAGTTGGTGTGTATATATAATCCTCGCATCTCAATCTATTACTGATTTCCAACTGCCCGAATCCCCTATTTCAATCACAAGTACTCTTAACAAGGAAATTTTAGCTCAAGACATTATGAACGAGGAAATGAATCAACATCATTAAATTGTTCATATGAGGAAATGAATCATATCATTAAATAGTCATATATTCTGAAATTTGTAAGGTGAAAACCATCAAATATTTAATTTTATTATTAAACCTTTTTAATTTCCTCAATCAATAGCTTATAAGGGAGTTCCTCTCTTAACCATTTTTATAAAATCTTACAAGAAAATATAGTTTAAATACAAATATAAAATCTTACAAGAAAATATCGTTTAAATACAAATAATGTAGCTAAAGGCTATATTACAATCATCATCATAGCATTTACTCACAAATATTCAATCTTCATATCATTATGCCATAATTGTTCCTATAGTGGACCATATTGCAGCTCACACTCGATGTGCCATCATGTTAAGCATAATCTAAATTTTGCACAAGTCACCATCTTTTCCCGCTATTGTTCGTCATCTATTAATCTAAATTTTGCACAAGTCATCATCTTTTCCCTATTGTTCCTCATCTATTCAACATCTATTCATGTACATTCATGACGCACTAAAAATAGGGTGACACACTTCCTACACTAAAATATGCACTAGTTATAAGCATGTAAATAAATATCACATTACTAATATTTCCTTTACACATGCACATGTTCTTGCAAGACAAATCACTACAACTATCTAGTCATTCCTTTAAAGGAAGCTAACACACCAATTATGATCTTTGTGCATGCTAATTACCTGAAATTCACCAAAATAACTAACCCTTCAAGTATTACTTTTGGTGCATGAAAATACTTAAAAAAAACTAACACAACAAATTTTTTTTCCTATGCATGCAAAATAAATTATCTTTCCAAAAGAATGCTTAAGACAATAGAGCATGCAAAGACATGTTTCATTTTAAAGGAAATCTGACATAATAAGGCATGCAAAAACATGTTTTCTTTTCCATAAAACTAATGGAATAAAACATACAAATAAATTTCTTCTTTTCCAAGGATTATGCGAACATTACCCATATATATGTATTCCAAGGAAACACACACATTACTATGATTTTTGTGCATGTAATTCATCTTCTTTTTGAAAGAACCATTATCAGTGTAGGCTAACACAACATGTTATCGTTTCCTACACAGAAATGCATATTTTTTCCAACTAAAGCTCATAAAAACCTTACATGCATATCCATGATCTTATTTGAAACTAAACTAACATAATAGTTATGATAACCTAAAATTAATCACATATATTTTTTCTAAAGAAATATAGCTCAATATTTCTTCTATCCTTGCAAAGAACATATCTCTATAACAAAATGGATATTCTTTGTGCATGCTAGAGCTTATCATAATATCTCTTATTTAATGTACTCCATACATATTCCTTCTTAGAATTCTACCATCAGTAACTATTATTTTCATGTAAAAAAATACATACATCTTTTTGAAATGGAAGTTAATATCACATAGTTTCTTTGTATTTCTACACCCAAGTTTCTCATGCTTCCCTTTAAAGAAATTATCATAGATAACCATGTTTTATGCATAAAATTAGGCAACACAATTCATCTATCTATGCAAATATTTTCAAGAGATTATTCTTTTCAAGAAACTTAACATAGTAACTTTCTTTATATAGATATACCCAAAAACATATTTTCTATCTCACAATGACTATCCTTTTATGCATGTAACATGTGTTCTTTTTCTAAAAAAATCTCCCTTACCTCAATGCACATAATAATTTCAAGAAATCCATAATACATATTCGTTTTTCCAGGAATTTAGAATCACACATGTTCCTTCCAAGGAATCAAGAAAATAGATATTATTATTCTCTTCCATAAGAAGATAAATAAAATACGAGCATATTATTTTCAAGGAAACGAATTGAAATAATAAATTAAGCAATATAGATAGTATTTGCATGCTTATAACGAAATATCACATTAACTAGAATTAAATCATGTCATATCCAAATACATATTTAACTTTTTCAAGAAATAGTATGGTTAAGTTCTTTTCTCAATCACCCAAAGGTGTCCAGGGTTAATCGAAGTAGATTCACTTCCTTTACTATTTCATATTGTTTACTATTTCATGTTAACCACTTATATAATCATATTCATTACATATTTATCAATAAAAGGACATAACTCCATACATTAACCTTTCATATATGCAGTAATAATAATAGCTCAAGAAAAGGACATTGTTGCATACTTTAACCTTTACTGTGAGTGTGAACATTAGGGTCACTGGAGTGATAAAAGCATGCATGAAAATTCTAGGCATGTAGTTGCATTTAGTGAAGTGATGAGAAATTCCGGTGACAACTTTCGTATATTGAAGGGTCCATAGGAGTGTCATTGTAACCAGTGGCCAAAGAAACCACGATAACTATATACAATAATGTGAGAAGGGATTTAAATCTGAACCATGAGTACGTGGCTTCAAAACTCAGACAAATGGATAAAATGAAGTCAATCATTGCTAAATCAATGCGTCTGAAGATTCAAATGCATCAAGAATAATAGAATTTATTTCGAGGACAACATCACGGAATTAGAACACTTGTCACCCCAACCCTGCCCCCTCGAGATTGGATTTTTTATTGGTTAAGAAGTTGGCAGTTGCAACTCCACCAAATCTTAATGAACTCATGATACAGTTTCTTGAAAACCAATCGATTCATAAAAAATGGTAACTACATGATAATTAGTAATATTCTAGAAGCATCGAAGGGGTATCACATACTACCGACCTTAAGGAGAACACCATCCTCGGTGTTCTTCTCACACTAAAACTTAAAATTTTACTCATAATATAACAATATAAACAACCCAAAAGGGGGTCCTTTCCCTTCACAATGGAACACTTTCATTTCCATAAATACCATTGAATAAAACAATAATTTTTTCATCAATAATCATAAGGATTTATATCTGCCAAAATGTGTCAATTATACTTTCCATAATTTTAGCCATTATTCAAATTCATCAAAAAAAAATTAGAATCTTTTTACCAACTTACCATTACTTACGAGTTACACTTGAAAGTCATGATCACCCTTACGCAAGCACTCTAAGAATGGTTGGACAACCCATCTGTTAGGGTCCTATAATAATAGGGATCATAATTTTGAATTGGATATGTTTAGTCTTGTAATATTGTACATACCTTTGTATTTCTGCAATTTTTTTCCATATTAAAAAATGAAAAAGGGTATGTCCTAAAAGAATAATCAAAGGACCAAAAGAAATAAATATAAAAAAATATTTAAAATATGAACCCCACCAAAAATAAACAAAAATAAATTCTGAAAGTGTTGCACATTCAAATGCCACTACTCTTAGTTTACATTATGCAAATAAAATTATGTACATCTTGTCCAAAATGCCACAATTCATAATGATCATACATTTTAATCTTGATCATTCATGCCTTTAAATTTCATGTCATGATATTTAGTGAATAATGATTTTACCAAACCATTTAATCTTGGAAGATAAATAGTTATGTAGAGAATAAAAATGAACTCATAAGTTCAGTCTGAGCCATTGGAAGATACGAATTTAGAAATAAGTTATTTCGCTTATCAAAAGAAAATAAAACGGTCAACAAGCTCAAATGCAACCAATAAAGGAAATAAAAAATGTTAGGATGAATAAAAGGGTAGGTAGAATACTTTTCAAAAGTTATAGAAAGCATTATTTGGTTTATCTCTTATCACTAATATCTTTCTAACCTTTCCCCTTTGAAAAACCCTTTTATCCTTTGAAAAAACCATTTCCCCTTGCTAAATCCCTTTTTCCTCTTTTGGAAACAATTTCCCCTTATCCTAACCCTTTTTCCCCTCATTAAAATCATTTTCCCCTTTGAAAATCCCATTTTCCTTGCTAAAACCCCCTTTTCCCCTTGACTAACTCCACCTTCTCATAAACATAGAAAGCCCACTTTTTCATAGTCTAAAAAGGAATAAATATATTAATCAAGCCCCACTTTCCTTTTCATTTAGACACCCCCACTTAATATAACTCCCGACACACTTTGATTTAGCTTCCCCCTTGACATATTGCATAACCCCATTTTTCATTTAAACCCTCTGCTTATCTATTTACCCAACCCCACCATTATTTGGAAACTCACAATACCCGTCAACCATCTCATCACAGCCGACTAGATCCAACATCTAGTAAACCCTTTCACACTCCCCATTGTTTGAGTTTAAAATAGAGGGGGGTGGGGTGAAAAATGGGTGGTTTTATCCACCCACCCCCTACCACGCAGCACTAACACACTCCTCCCCCCCCCCAACTCCCAAACTGCCAAAACACCTTTTGGCATGTGATAGACCATGCAATAAATGACCAAACCACTTTTGCACCCTACGACAAACCACCAGAACTTCAAAATTATAAAACGCCACTACGTTACCATTATTTCCTTATCTTTGTTGATTTGTGAAAAAAGACCAAAAGTCATCGTCAACCAGAATTAAATCCCTTGCTGCTGCTTGGACCCTTCTACGACAAAATTCACTATATTCCAAGTAATTATTAATACTCTAAGCCATCAAATAAACTTATTAATTCAATAATTGAACCATATTGATGGCTTCCCAAAGCGTCCAGACTGTAAACCCTTGGAAACCACCATTTTTAGATGTCGACCACAATCCTTCCGCTGATAAAGACTTCAAAATAAATGACACTATGACTGATAGAAACCTTTTTGAGCTCCATTGTTGGATCCATGACAAATTTTTTGATCAGGCAGATGATATTCATATGTGGTAATCTAACTTGCCAAAATACATATTTCCACAGACCTACCAATTCCCCGAACTCATCAGATTGTACCAAATCATCTATTTTCCAAATGAAAGAGCCATAGTCACCCTTAACCAAGAAATCCTATTTACCATCACTAATCATTCTATTAATCAAATGCTACAGATTCAATCACAACATTATGGAGTGACTTTCTCCATTAAGACCCTCACTAAGCTGTACTTGAAGCTATATTTCCCTAAAAGGTTTCAAATCTTTGAGACTTTCCTCCCTCCATCAGTAGAAACTCATAGAAAAAATCCTCCATACTCTACTACCTTGTTTTCAGAAAGAACCATACAAATTGTGACCATGTTGTCCTGTATTTTAGGATATTTCATTCATGAACATGTAGATGAATCTATTCTTGGTTTCCTATCCATATTTTCCCCAATTCAACCTCTAGCTACAACTTTCAAATTTTCCCAATACCTGGTAGATGCCATGCATGATCAAATGATGAAATTGCCAGAAGAAGGAGTGTTCAAATACTCCTTAGTGTTATTCCATTCGTTCATATATTTTCAATCAGAAAGGTTCGTAGTTAACCTACAAAAACTAGACACAAAGGGTAATCCCCAGTCTGCTATATTTTGGACATCCTTGATCATAAAGGATTCCAATGAATTTAGTTTCAAAGAATTCATTGATTCTTTTGTATATCCAGTAGTTAACATACTCAACAACAATATTCAAACCAGAATCAATGAAGAAATAAAAAAGTTTCGATACAGATTAGAGAAAAACAAGAGACCGGTATTTATACCAGAATCACAAAAAAATTAGAGTGTATGGAAGTCAATTAGTCTCTTACAAGCTTCCCAAATACCTCCCAATGAGGATTTTTGCATTAGATTATATTAGACAGATTTTGAATTCTGATGAAGTAAACTTCCTTTCTGCCAAAAGAAGACCCTGTTCAAAATAAAAAATCAATTAGGGCCTTTTATATGCAACTGTACAAATGCTGGAAAGGAAGCAGAAAAATGACTACAAGATTTAAATTTTAGCAGGAGTTTCAAATAAGCATATGACCCCTTGGGTTTCATAAGTAAATTTAGATTTAAGTTCAAACTCACCTCATTCATTCATGAATCAAATTTTGACATTGAAAAATATTCCAAGCAGTCAGAGTGGTCGGAAAACACTTTACAGGAGGTGGAGAAGCAACTTGATACTAGTTCCATCCTGCTTACTCCAGCCCCACAGGATAGAAATTCAAAAAGGGCTAGAGAAGAAGGCTCTTATTCAGAAGAAACTACATCTGATACTAAATTCAAGCTTACGTACAGAAATAAAACAAAACTAAATCCAGTGATAGAGAAAGAAGAGACAGTTGAAACCATTAAAACAGATATTGTTGTGAGAGATGTTGCGCCTACAACACTTTCAGAAGAAACACATCTGCCATCAACCTCCAGTGCACAAATCATTCAAAATAAAAATAGCGCAGAGGTTTCATCATCCAACAAGCCAGTTGAAAAAGAAAAATATATCATGGAGAAATATAAAGAGATTAAAATAAAAAATGAAGCATTGAAAGTTATTACATATACACAATACTAGAAGAAAACTCCTAGTGATCAGAGTAGGTTGCTTTCACCTTTTGACATCAAAAAAAGGAAGATACATATGAAATTTTTACAGTAGAATCTATAGGCCCCCAAAACTTCAGCAGATTATACCAAGATAAGCTTTGAAGTTCCTACCGAGGATGTGCATCCAATTGACGAAATTGAATTCCATAAGAAGGCGGGAGAGATTATATATTCTACCATGACACATAAAGCTTTAAGTGTCCAGAAGTTGTAGAACTCTTTAGAAAACATAAAGTGATAGTTAAAACTAGAGAGAGTCTCATCACAAGAAAAAGATAACATGATAAAGTCACTAGAATATCTGGTAATTGAAACTGGCTATCATCCAGTGGATATCAAAGAAGCACAAGAACTAACAAAGAAGAAAAATGCCGGCATACTTGCACTAAAGAAACAACTAAAATTATCAAATACTGACCATCCACAACCCAAGGAGGTTTTGGAGACATATAATAAAAAATATGAAATGATGAATCTAATCATTTAGTTGACATCTCAACTAAAGGAAATGGAAACATAAATGGATAAACTTGTGTAGGAAAAGCAATCTAGTATGGAAGAAGTTCCCATTGTATTTATTCCCATAGCATTTACATCAACTACATCATCTACATTAGCTCCATTATCAACATCAGTTCCAGTGCCTACAGAAGCTCCAACATCTAGACATCGGCATCAACAATACCAACTCCCCATCCCACTGATGAGGCCAACAAATTGATCAAAGAAATGAAATATATGTCCATTTAGACTACATAAATTAATAAGATCAAGGAACAAGTAAAGAGATTAGAGGATGAAATGTAATTGGCAGTAGTTAAGTGTCAAACTGAAGTGCAGAAAGCTAATAGACTGAGTTACAAAATCCACAAGCTAGAGAAGGAATTATTACTAAAAGAGCCTTTAACCCAAGAAAAAGAACAATTGTGGGCTAATATCATTAACTCAGTTAATGATATTTTTCCTTCTATACAAATCATATTTGAGCAGAATGACTTGATAAAGGAATCTCGTGATGCAATTCAGAAAGTTAAAGCCAATCTTGGAAAGAAACTAGAGGAAGCCTCTGAAATAATTAAATTCATGAATTCCAAAAATAAATATGAATTATAAGAACTCAAGATATCTGACAGAACAAATACTATCTTAGAGGTGAAGACATTGATTTCCAAGATAAATCTGATGATAGAACTTGAGGAGAAATGTCAAACTATGGAACTCACAGTGAATGGGTTTTTGAACAAGTTTGAGGTATTGAGACAGAAAGGTCTATCTAATCCTCTGGTAATAAATGAAAAACTAATGAGACATGAATAATATGGTAAAAATATGAGATAATTAGCCAAATAAACTTCCAATAGTTCGTCAATGAAGGGCATTCCCACACGAAAAGTGATCCTTCAAACTTTAGAAAACTTCTTCTACCTCCAACATGAGGTAAATCACCTTTTTGTAAATAAGCCTACGTTTGCCAAATATACAGAGGCAGATGAGATTTACTATAGGATGATGAAAATAATACTTCTAGATGAAGAAACATGGGAGAAATGGTGCGATTTACTATGAAGGGTCAAAGAGCAAACAAATGAAACAACACACAAGTAAAAAAATGCACAAATGAAAGAAGAGAGATGAAAAAAACAAACAGGCAATAGAAATCAAAGAAATCATGGCTAGATATTAGTTAGTTAGAAGGTGCCACCATATTTTTGCACAAAGATATTTTATTTTCCTAGAATAAATCCCAGTTAGTTGACATGACATTTTTTGTAAAACCTTTTATAAATAATTCATCATTTGAAGTATCATGGGTCGGTCAAGTGTGGACTTCTGAAAATTTTGTTAAATGAATAATCTCTTGCCTAAGGGTTATTGTATCAATCTCTAGTCGACAGACTGAAATAGTAATAAAGAAACTTCTTTACATGATTCATGTGATGAGAAATCTAAGTGAAGTATAGATTTCAATTTTTTATGTTCTTTCTTTAAGTAATCCATAAAATTATATGTGTTCTGAATTTGAATGTTATAGCAAGAGTTTTACTGTAGAATTTGTTGAAATATTGCACTCTACTTTGAACTGTTGTACATTTCTATGTTTTCTTCTAATATCTAGTTTAGAGAATTGTTAATTGCTCTCTGATCCTAATTTATTATTTCATCCTTCTTCATTATCTAGTTTAAGGAATTATTAGTTTCTCTTTGATGTTGATTGAAAAATCACTTCATCATTCAGCCTTGAGATCTGATATTGCTCACCTATCTTGCCTTGTAAAACTTTCCTTATAATTTGATTAAGTTGTGTTTCAAAACACATTGACTCCATAGCCTAATGGAAAAATGATAAGTACCTAATGATGTAAATCATTAATTCCACCAACCAACCAAAAAAAAAAAAAACCAACCCAACCAAACATATATAACTAGCCTACAATCTATTAAACAAACAAAGTTAAATCATTAAGAGAGAGCCCTCTCTGAGTTTAGGAAGGCTATATCCTAATCTCCAAAAGTGGATAGTAGTTACCTCTGATATTTGTTTTAAACGCAAGAACAACCTTTGGAAATTTTGGAGTGATAACATATTGGTGACCATACTGGGGAAAAACCAGTTCCTAGTTAAAATAAATATTAAAAGAAACAATTTTTCTCATTTTTTGCATTAAGATTTAAAAAGGTTGTTTGAATTCATTATATAAAGTTAAAATTCTAGCTTCTAAAAGAACATATTATACCATGGCTCATCCTGATCCTCAGCTTGCTACAATTGTTGATGATCCTCATAGAATTTTAAGAAAACCTAAAAAAGTAGAAATTCAAGGAAGTAGTATTCAGTTAATCAAAGCAAATTCACTTCCTAAGGAGTTATCAAGAATAAAGGATATTCAATTGATTTATCATTTGAGAGTTATTTATTTCATACCAAATCTGAAAACTAAATCCATGATATTGTAATAGACCCCAATTTTATTCAATTTATTGAATCAAAGAAGGATACTATACAAATTGGTTTAGATTAACAGGTTCTAGATATTTTTGACAAAATTGATGCTTTAGCCTCAACTTTAATAAAGGATATAGTCGAAGCCTATTTTCAACAGTTAGTTGAATTAGCTTCCCTAACTATTGCTACCCAAAAGCTCTCTATAGTACCTTCATAAATTGTAAATACAGCTCCATTCAGTACCACCTCATCTATAATATCCACCATAGTTCATTCCATAAAGCCATCCATACCTAAAATTCCCCTCCAACCTAATGTTTCGAGTTCACCTTCAAAAGTTTCAAGTCCATCTTCAAGCACCACTACTTTACTTCCCAATCAAGCTAAAGTCTTAGCCATGGTAGCCAGATACGCCCCTTTGGCCTTACAAACCCCTTTACATTCTATGCCACAAGATTACTAGAGAGAAAAATTTCAGTTCGATGGTACTGGTTAATATACTCCTCAACAACATGTAAATAAAATGACAGATTATTTTGAATTACATGAAGTTGATGAGGATGATGTAAAAACGATATTATTTGCACAAACACTAGAAGGAGATGTTAAAAAATGGTTCAAATCTTTACCTGCTAACCATATTGCTGATTTAGCTGCTTTCCACGAATTTTTTATAAATATATGGGAAAGAAATAAAAACCCTCTCAAGATATTATCTGAATATGAGAAAATTAAGAGATCTCCTAATGAATCTATTTAGGATTACTGTACTAGGTTTAAGAACATTTACAATTCAATTCTAGTGACTATCAAACCTCCACCAGACTGAAACCTAATTAAATTTCCATATGGTTTTGACACTAATATGTCTTATCAATTAAGATAAAGAAATCCTAAAACTTTAGAACAAATGTAGAGTAATGCAGTTAGTGTAGAAGCTAACTTACCAGCTAAAAGAGCCAGGATGCAGAATGAAAGGAGAGTGACCATTAAGAAAGAACCATCCACTTCAGATGTTAAAATAGATAGTTTAGCCAAAAATATAGAAAGACTAATGGATATACTATAAAACATGGAAAGAAAACATTAGTGGGAAAATCAACAAGGTCCCCAAATTAGAAACCCAAACTTTAGGGAAAATCCTAATACTGGTAAATCAAGAGAAGTTGTACCCGATCAACAGATTAGACCACCTTTCATGGAAAATTATGTTGAAAGTTCACAACAACATGAAGAAGACCAGGACACCTAGATAAACTTGATGGGAATAAACAATGAAGATGCAATTTTTCTTACCCAGGAAGAACAAGAGTTGTACGTGTTACAACAATTACAAGTAGATTATGGAGAATCCTTTGATTACAAACAAGGCGATGAATCTACTATCTACGAAGTTCATAAAAAGTATAGCTTTAGAAAAAAAAAGGACACATAGGTTCGTATTAAGAAATCAGTCCAAACTCAAAATAAGAAAACAATAGAAGCTCCTATGACAAAATTTCTACAAATTATCCCTAGAAAAACTCAGAAAGCTTCCACCCCAAAGATTCTAGACATCACATCAACTACTATTCAAACCATTTGAGACAAAGAAATTGAAAATAAAACAGTTGACACACAAACTGAATTACCAAGTGTTGATAAAGAAGACAAAAGCACACAAACCAAAATTGATAAAAATTAAATGATTAAATTAGACAAAACAAAAATTCCATTCAATATCAAAAGTGAGATAGAAAAATTGAAAGTACCAGTTCCTTTAACAAAGCTGGTGAAAAATGACTCATACAAGGCACAAATTACTAAAACATTAAGCATAGCTGAAGGTGAATATGTTGTCAACCTTAATGACGATCAACCTAAGTTATTATTTGGTCCCGAAGTAGATGGAAAACATAAACAAGGGGGTGTCCCTCCATTATATATTAGCTTCAACATTCATGATAAAATATTACATAATGCTATGTTGGATGCAGGAGCATCTAATAACTTAATTCCTAAAGCAATCATGGAGAAATTAAACTTAGACATCACCACACCATACAATGACCTTTTCTCTTTTGATTCTCGTAAAGTCAAATTCTTTGGCCTGATTAAAGATATCTGTGTAACTCTAGTCCAATGCCCAACAAAGATTATTGTTATGGACATAGTAGTTGCTGACATCCCACCCAAATATGGTATGTTATTATCTTGCTCATGGGGAGAAAAATTATAGGGATCACTTAAATTAGACATCTCATATGATACCATTGCTGTGTTTGGTCAGAAAAGGAATCTATATAGAGAAACCTTGATGAAATACATAGTAAGTAGTTTAGAAAGACCACAAAATTTCCCTATATATTCCATGCATTCTAATCTGGACTCATTTATCTTATGTAATTCAAACAATGACAAAAATAAAATCACAACTATAGAAGAATAACACAAAGAAGTTGATTATGAAAATATAAAACATTGAACATTTATTGAATTTATATTTTGATGGCTCTGTAAATGGATTAGGAGCAGGATCTGGAGTATGGATCTACAATTTAGAAAATTATCATTCAGAAGGACATTCTTTCAAATTAAATTTCCAATGCACTAATAACATGGCAAAAAATGAACTATTAATTCTAGGCCTGCAAATCGTAATAAAGCTTGTAGCTAAAAGAGTTTACATCATGGGAGACTCGGAAATCATCATAAAACAATTCAAGGGGAGTACATTATTAATAACCCTAGACTTAGCCGGTACAGAGAAACGATCCTCGACTTAATAAGATGTTTTCTTGAGACTAAATTTGTTGCCATTTCAAGAAAGAAGAGTACGCAAGAAAATAGTTTGGCCACTTTTTGCAGCACATGCAGGTTACCCTTTCAGCCAAATCATTAATACACAGGTGAGGTAAGACATAGGATAACCATACTTGATAATTTGAGTATTGTCAAATATTTTCACAATATTCAAAAATTTATGATTTTATGAATTGTGAAGGAGAATTTCAGAACTGTAATATAGATACCAACTGTACATTAGATTATAAAATAAATAATGAAATAGATGTAAATGATGTAAAAATAAGGTAGAACCAGCCAAATTCACTAAATTAGAAATAGAACAATTAGAAAGAGTAGAAATTGAGGAATTAAACAATGATGAATCATAAGTTTTAAATCTCAAAGACAACATTTTTCCTAAGGCACTAGCCCCACTAGAAGACCTCTTTGACTCCAATGATGTATCTAGAAAACCTAAAATGGAGCCTCTATGGTTAGATATAGAGGAATTCAAAAGAGGAACAAAGGAAAATCCTAAGCTTATCAAGATATCTAAGAAATTACCTCCGGCTGAAAAGTTGAAGTACATTAAGCTTGTTTAAAGAGTTCCAAAACATCTTTGCCTGGAGTTATGAAGACCTCAAGTCTTATGGTACCAACACTATCCAACATAAGATACAAATTAAAGAAAATCAGAATCCCTTTAAACAAAAGCTAAGGAGGATTAACCATGTTCTTCTGCCATTAATAGATAAAGAAGTTAAAAGGATGTATGATGCTCAAATCATAACACCCATTAGATATTCTAATTGGGTCTCTAATTTAGTCCCTACTAGAAAGAAAGCATGAGAAATTATACTCTGTGTTTATTTCAGGAACTTGAACAAAGTATCACTAAAGGATAACTATCCCCTCCCTAAAATGGACCACATTCTCCATAGGTTAGTAGGGTCATCCAAAATTTCATTACTTGATGGATTTTATGGATACACCCAAATCCTAGTCCAACATGAAGATCAAGCTAAGACTGCATTCACAAATCCTTGGGGAACTTTCATGTACTTGCAAATACCCTTTGGACCAATGAATGTTGGAGCAACATTCCAAAGAGCCATGGACATTGAATTTGCAAAGAAAATCCATGAATTTTAGTCATTTACCTGGATTATATTACAGTGATTTTCAAATCATATAACGAACATCTAGATCATTTGATAAGAGTATTCATAAAACTCAGAAAGTTTGGGATATCCTTAAATCCTAAAAAGTCACTTTTGGGATTAGAAGAAGGAAAAATCTTGGGACACATCATTTCAAAAGAGGGAATTAGAATTGATATAGCTACAATAGAAGAAATCCTAAATATTAGTCATCCTAGAAACATTAAAGAGTTACAAGCATTTTTTAGGAAAAATATTTTTTCTTAGAAGATTCATCTCTAACTTAGCAGAAATACTTAGAAATTTGAATAACATCTTAAAAAATGATTCAATACTTTAGTGGACATAGAGGCTAAACAATATTTTAAAGTAGTCAAAGAATCCCTTTCTAAAACTCCTATCCTCATAAGTCCTAATTTTAATAGAGATTTCATAATTTTTTCATTTGCTTCAGTACACAGCATTGCAATAGTATTGTTGCAAAAGAACGATGAGGGTTATGAACAACCCATTGCTTTATTTAGTAAATCCTTGAGGGATGCAATGCTAAAGTATAATATCATGGAAAAAAATCTCATGCTTTAGCGAAATCCATAAAATATTTCAGAGTGTACACTCTATACTCTCACATAATAGAATATGTTCCAAACTCAGTTGTAAAGGACATTCTAACTCAGAATGGGCATGATGGAAAGGGAGGAAAATGGATTTCCACAATATTAGAATATGGCATTGAGATCAAGCCTACAAAATTAATCAAAGGCCAATGTTTGGCCAAAATCATGGTTGAATCGAACTCTCAAGCCGTAGACATAAATTTCATTGTTGCCCTACATGATCAGGAAGAAATGGCGACTCGAAAAATCAATGAAGCTTTCATAGTTCCACCGTGGTATGAAGACATTATATTTGTTTTACTCAACTTACAAGCTCCTCGTGGATTATCTAGAACTAAAAGTAGATTCTTAAAAATGAAAGAAATGAAATATTGTATCTTAGATAATTTTTTATTTTGGAAAGATCATGGTGGAATTCTGTTAAATTTTTTATTAAAAGATGAAGATGACAAATTCATGAAAGAATTTCATGTAAGATATTGTGGAGGACACTTATACTGGAAAACAACTATTCGAAAAATTTTTCGGGTAGGTTTTTACTGGCTGACTCTTTTTGCAGATGCTAGAAAGTATCTGACCTGCTGTCACAAATGAAACATATTTTAAGGGAAGAAGATAATCTTGCCATTACCCCTCAAACCTATCTCAGTAGAAATTCCATTTCAACAATTGTGTTTAGACTTCATTGGTGAAAATCACCCAGCCTCCTCTGCTAAACATAAATGTATTTTTACACCCACTGATAACTTTACCAAATGGATAGAAGCCATCCCTTCTAGACAAGCCACAAAATTTTTCATTATTTCATTTCTTGCGAACAACATCCTTTATAGATTTGGATGCCCACAAAAGCTCATTATTTATAATTTTGTTGCCTTCAAATCCAAGAAAATGATAAATTTTTGTAACCGATACCAAATCACCCTAGGCCATTCCACTGCCTATTACCCTAAAGGTAATGGACTAGCAGAATCTTCAAACAAAATCCTAGTCAACATCATCAAGAAGTTATTAAAGGATAACAAGAAAACCTAGAATAAAAGGTTGGTTAATTCCCTATGGGTAGACAGACTAACTACAAAGAAATCTATTGGTACCTCTCCCTATCAACTATTATATGGGATGGATGTTGTTTTTCCATCTTCATTAGGAGTTCTAGTGATGAAAATGATTCAAGAGATACAAGTAGAACCAAATGAAATATAAAGGAGGATAAATTATACAACTCATTTGCAGCAAAGCAGGGAAGAAGTTTATATCAAATCCCAAGTAATTCACGACAAAATCAAGAAAATATTTGATAAGAAAACTAAAGAATATGATTTCTTCATAGGTGATCAATACTCAAATTGGATTCCAGAAGGGAAGATAAAGGAAAATATGGGAAATTTGACTCTCTGGAGAGGCCCATACATTATTGATGGTTACAAAGGCAACAGTGCATTTTTATTGAAAGAATTAGATGGAACAGATCTACCAGGTGGACCAGTCAATGGTCGAATGATGAAGCACTATTTTTCATCATATTAATCAGTAGTTCATTTGCTCCATTTTTCTCATTGTAAATACCATAGAAAATTTTAGATTGGATTGGATGATTATCTTGCAAAGTTGAATCCAGAAGAAGGACCTAAGCTTTAAAAGATATAACATCATATGTTTGAATAAAGGGGAGCACATGAAATAGTTCCAAGCAAAGAAAATCCAAAGTTCCAAGGCCACTGATTAAAACGTGCTTGACATCTTAGAAGGAGATGCCATCTCCAAGTGGAGCCACTGTTAGGGTCCTATAATAATAGGGATCATAATTTGAATTGGCTATGTTTAGTCTTGTGATATTGTACATACCTTTTCATTTATGAAAATTTTTTCCATTTTAAAAAATGAAAAAAGGGAATTTCCTAAAAGAATAATCAAAGGACCAAAATAAAGAAAGATAAAAAAATATTTAAAAAATGAACCCCACAAAAAATAAAAAAAATAAATTCTAAAAGTGTTTCACATTCAAATTCCACTACTCTTAGTTTACTTTATGAAAATAAAATTGTGCGCAACTTGTCCAAAATGCCACAATTCATGATAATCATACAGTATAATATTGATCATTCATGCCTTTAAATTTCATGTCATGACAGTTAGTGAATAAATATATGACCAAACCATTTAATATTGGTAGATCAGTAGTTAGGTAGAGAATAAAAATGAGGTCATAAGCTTAATTTGAGCCATTGGAAGATATAAGGATAGAAATAAGTTAGTTTGCTTATCAAAAGAAAATAAAAGGGCCAACAAGCTCAATTGCACCCAATAAAGGAAATAAAAAATGTTAGGCTGAATAAAGGGTAAATAGAATACTTTTCAAAAGTTATAGACATCATCATTCGGTTTATCTCTTAGCATTAATATCTTTCTAACCTTTCCCCTTTGAGAAAACCATATCCCCTTGCTAAATCCCTTTTTCTTGTTTTGGAGACCATTTCCCCTTATCCTAACCCTTTTTCCCCTAATTAAAACCCTTTTCCTCTTTGAAAATCTCATTTCCCTTGCTAAAACCCCCTTTTCCTCTTCAGTAACTCTGCCTTCTTATAAAAATACAAAACCCACTTTTTTCATAGTCTAAAAAAGAATAAATAATTAATTGGGCCCACTTTCCTTTTCATTTAGCTGCCCCCCACTTAATATAACTCTTGACACACTTTAATTTAGCTTCCCGCTTGATATATTTCACAGCCCTATTTTTCATTTAAACCTCGACTTATCTATTTAGCCGACACCACCTTTCTTTGGAAACTCACAACACCCATCAACTGTCCAATCACAGTCGATTAGATCCAATGTCCAACAAACCCTTTCACACTCCCCACTATTCGAAGTTCAAAACATTGGTGAGGGATGTGTGAAATGGGTGTTTTTATACACCCACCCCCTTGCCACACGACACTACCATGTTCTATCCCACCCCCTCACTCCCAAACTGCCAAACCACCTTTCGGCGTGTGATAGACCATGTGATAAACCACCAAAACACATATGCACCCTGCGACAAACCACCAGAATTTCAAAATTATAAAACCCCACTGCTTTACTATTATTTCCTTATCTCTCTTGATTTTCGAAAAAATACCAAAATTCATCACCAACTGGAATTAAAGCCCCTGCTGCCGCCTGGACCCTTCTACGACCAAATTCACTATATTCTAGGTAATTCTAAATACCTGACGCCATAAAATAAATTTATTAATTCAGTAATAGAACCAAATTGATGGCTTCAAAAAGGGTCCAAACTATAAACCGTTTGCAACCACCATTGTTAGATGCCGGCCACACTCCTTTGGTCAATAAAGACTTCAAAATAAATGACACTATGACTGATAGCAACCTTTTAGAGCTCCATCATTGGAGCCATGAAAAATTTGCTGATCAGGCGGATGATATTCATCTGTGGGAATCTAACTTGCAAAAATACATATTTCCACAGACCTACAAATTCCCTGAACTCATCAGATTGTGCCAAATAAGCTATTTTCCAAATGAAAGAGCCATATTAACCCCTAACCAAGAAATCCTATTTACCATCACTACTCAATATATTAATCAAATTTTACAGATTCAATAACAACCTCATGGAGTGCCTGTCTCCATTGAGACCCTCACTGAGCTTTACTTGAATCTAGATTTCCATAAAAGGTTTCAAATCTTTGAGACTTTCCTCCCTCCATCAATATAAACTCCTAAAAACAATCCTCCATACTCTACTACCATGTTTTAAAAAAGAACCAGACAAATTGTGACCATGTTGTCCTATATTTTAGGATATTTCACTGATGAGCATGTAGATGAACCTATTCTTGGTTTCCTATCCATCTTTTTCCCAGGTCAACCTCCAGCTACAACTTTCAATTTTGACCAATACTTGGCAGATGCCATGCATGATCAACTTATCAAACTTCCTGAAGGAGTGTTCAAATACTCAGTGTTATTCCTCCTCAATATTTTTCCCACTTCACCCTCTTGGATAACTCTTTTCCCTTACTGAGAAGATCTATCTCTAGGGAGAGGAAATCCGGGAAGGCAAGCACCCTCAACCCCAATCGGAAGACAACCTCCATAAACCCAAGACATTATGTACTTTCAAAACTATACAAAACTATCTGGCACGTTAAATTTCTCTTTTAGCACACTTTCCCACATTAATTTATGTAATGAACCATATGCATATTATACTCAAAGAAAAATAATCTTTTATGTACATCATGCAATTATACTTGACCCTCAACATGAGTCTACAATATCTATGTTTGTAGGAAACATAACTAAAATACATGTTGTATACATTATGATTTTCCACATAACACAATAATGCACATCATAACATTATACTTTATCATTTACAGTTGTAATTCACATTGCAACATTTTACTTTCACAGGTTTTCTTGTTTCCACTAAGCTACCCATGCTTAATCTCATCAACAACGCTAGTAATAAATATGCATTGTTTAAACAGGTATTCACTTTCGCAATCATTTTATTTTATCTATAAAAGTATATATAAATATTCATTAATATGTGCATGTCAATAACGGTTAGAAAAATAGTCCATACATTTACAATTCCCATAGTGTAATGTTACCAAGAGACTAACACATGAAGTAACTACCATAATCACTTGTTCACAACTTGCAATAAGCTTTAATAGAAATCAATTCATGCATATAATTTTTTATTATTTAGTCACGAAACATTAACTAATCAATGGTACTAATAATCTTAATGAAACCATGACATGACTCATTCAACAAATAGCCATTATATTGAAGTCTCACTACTTGAATCACTATGTATTTTTAACATCTAAAAAGGTTCATTCAATTTCACTTTAAACGACTCTATCATCCTCTTGCAGGACTTTCCCCATCTTTTTCATTCATGCATTTATTCTCCATAAGTAGTGAATTGTATCTTTAGTCAAGCTGATTAAATGTATCATTAATATTTTCATATTTGTAAAGCTTGGTAGTTAATTCTCACTTCCTTAATGAAAATTTAAGATGGTTCATAAGTGCAACAAAGGTTTTATTGTCTTTTATCCTTATCAAGATTCAAATGTTATGAAAACATTTTTTCATTAGAATTTATTACTTAATACACTTCAATGTAGTTATAAACATGAATCACACATGCCATGTCAAAATTATTCTATTGCATATATCAAAATGTAGATTGTTAGACTCATACCTAAGCTTATGCCCACTACTAGTATACCTCGATTTATTCTCCTCTTAACAATTCCCAAAGGAGCTAGTGCTGCAACCTTTAGCTCTGATACCAATTGTAACATCCCCCAGTGACCTCACTTGAAAATTGAAAGAGTTTTAAAAAATTACATAAATTTTACACAAAATTAATCACGATTAATTATCTAGATCACTATTTCACATCCTCATTAACCATTAGATAAAATTTTCACGAGTACATAGTGTAAATTCTAGTATAAGAATAGTAAGTTGCATAACCATTAACAACCATTGTTGTATTATATTAACATAAATTTTATAATGTAACTTGTATCCATTTCATGATTCATTTAACTAGATTAATTAATCACATACTTGAAATTATGAACACCACATCATGAAAGGAATCAACATAATCAAACTAACATAATAATCAATCACATCATTGAACACCGACATATATCTTGGAAACCATATGGGGAGAAAACCAACAAATGTTTAATTTTATTATTAAACGCATGTTAGGGTGTTCACCCCTCACTCAATGGATTCTAAGGGAGTCTATCCCTTAACCATTTTTATAAAATATTACAAGAAAGTATCGTTTAAATAAAAATAATATATGATATTACAATCATCACGATGTAATTTACCCACAAATATTCAATCTTCATATCATTGTGGCATGGTTTTTCCTACAGTGGACCATCTTGTAGCTTGCACTCATCTACAAGAAGTATTAACTATTTATCTACCACCATGTTAAGCATAATCTATCCTTTTCACAAGTCACCATCAATTCGTGCTATTGTTCTTGCTATTGTTCTCGTCAACATATATTGATATCAAGATTACATAAAGTATTAATCAACCCATTCATAAATTTATACTAGTGATGCTTCACCATCTATTCATGTACATTCATGACATGCAATAAAAATATTGTGACATGCTTCCTTTAACAACATTTCATATGCACTAGTTATAATAAAGTAACCATCAAAGGATTTATATAAAATAAATATCTCATTACTAATATTTTGTTTAAATAAGCACACGTTATTGAAAGACAAATCACTACAATAGTCTAGACATTCCTGTAAAGGAAACTAACACATCAATTATGATCTTTGTGCATACCAATTACATAAAATTTATCAAAATAAATAACTCTTCAACTATTACTTTTGGGGCATTCAAATACGTAAAAAAATTCTTGTAACACCCCCAATTTATGTGTTGAATTTGAAAAGCTAGACATTTGAACTTTAATCCTAAGGGGAGTGGACCCCAAAGGATAAGTATGGTGTGAATGTAATTTAATATTTAAATTGATGAAATAAATAAAATAATTGTGCATTTTGATCAAGATGAGAATTAGAGATCACTTGCCAAATCCATGAGGATGGATAAGGCAACAAATCCCCACAGTCTTTCAAAAATCCTTGAAAGAGATTTATTTAGATTTTGAGGAGAAATATAAATTTCCCCAATGAAGAGGAAAGTAGTTGGGAAGAGGTAAGAAAAACTGGAAAAGCTGAGGAAAAGCATAAAACAGCTTTAAAGAGTCCCAAATGGGAAGCCTAGGCTAAACAGGAAAGAAAGCATCATGCTATTCTGGACGCAGAATTAGAAACATGCTTTGGGGAAAACATGAGCTTAAATAAGCTGCTCCTAAGCAGATCAGAGGTTGATCTGTGATGGAGGTGATCTCAGCTCGGGGGTGAGTTCTGGGAGACAAAGAGGACTCTAAGGTTGGGAGGTTGGTCAATTGCAATAGTGGTATGTTTCTGAAATTTTTTCTCATTTTGATGTATTATGGTATGAATTGGCTACATATAAAATTTAAGGGAATTTTTATGATTGATTTTAGTACTACATTCAATAGAGTCCATCCTAAGGCATTCACCTTCCAGATTCTGTTTAGTTGTAGACCAGAAATCCATAGAGTAGAAACCACAGAAACTCTAAACCAAGGTCGGTTTAAATCTAAAGTTACTTAGTCTCCACAGATAATTAAATATTATCTTGTTTCCTGTAGATACAAAGGTGATATTATATGCTCATATGTATGCTAGAAAAATATTGTAGCAGAACTGAAGTTTACATGCTACAAAAACAAAAAGAAGAAAGTAAAGACATTAGAATATGAAATTTGAAATTTTTCTAGATAAAGAAGTAATTCTACTCTATAGGAGTATTATAGGATTATTATAACATTTATAAGTGTATATATTGCATTTCTAAATCTACCTTTAATCCTTGAACAAGTATCATAGAAAAAGACTTAATTTGTAATTAAGGTCCTCTATTCAATCACTATCGAATACATATATATGTACATCAAAAGAAAAATAGAATATAAGAGCCGTGAGCTAAAATAATAACAATACATATATATATGCATTAAAAATAAAATATAAGAGAGAGAACGTGAGTGCAACAATGACTATTATAATCAACGATTATAAAAAAAGAAGATACTTTGGTAGAGAAAATATATATATATGTACCATATATCGTCTGGTGAGCGCAAGTCCAAACTAGGTTCATGTAATGGCAATTCGATTTATTATGCGATTAGGATTGTTTAAATCACGCCCTCGAATACATGCATCCCATTAACATCAGCATTTTAGGGTTTGTTTAAACATGATATGGAGTGAAAAAATTATAAAAACAAGGGGTATGTCAACATATAGTTCGAAACTAGCATATAAATTTCTATTATCTATATCCATCGTATCTATCACATGGATATTAATTATCATTTGAACACTCATATTTTAAACGGCAAAATTCAGATGCCATACAACATAATTCACAACGTAGGTAAAAAAAAATCAACCATTAAAATTTGGAACGACGCGGAGATAACCCTGACCGCGTAACCACCCGGAAGGCAGGGTATCACGGTATGACAGAATTATCCAGGCGTGCCGTCATGCTTGTTTCCGTGAAAGAGACTACTAGCCTTTAAAAACAACATAAATACAGAGGCGTAATCGTGTTAAGGGAAGGAAGTTACCGACGGAGGAGTTCGACTCTTCCCCTGGCAAGGTTCGCGGAGTCAATATCGCCATCTACAGCGAAATAAGTCGACATAGTTGGAGGCGAACGACCAGAACGCTGTTGACCATAGTCACGACTGAGCTATGTTAACAAACCATATACACGTCGCCATAAAATAAGTTCTGACAGTTAGCGTTGGTTCTAGAACAATACCAGATTTCGGAAAACACAGACAAATAAATTAAATGCGTAAATCTCTGCTATCATATGGCCGAACTAGTGAGTAGCCTGAGAATAGGGCTCTCCTTCGACCCTGGTATCGCATCGATTTAAACAGAGAAATAGGAAAGAAAAACCAACACAAACAGTCAATACAAAATAACACAGTAGCATGGCAGCCAGGGGGAGGCTATCACACTTGAGCGCAAAGAAACCTGAGATCAGGCATCGGGATGAAAGATAACAGGTTAACAAAGGGTTCGGTGTGTCGATAGGAGGAAAACCCATTTGAGGGCTTTTATCCGTTGTGATGCATACTGAGCGCGACAGCAAGAGTCCTGAAATAGGGAACCCTTACGAATAAGACAACTCGTCTTCACATCCACGCAGCCTACCAACACCTAGGATAAGAAAAAAAAGGATATCAAGAGCGCGGCCAGAGAAACCCCGTCGTCTGTACCCTCTGCACAAACAATCCGTAAATGATTTAGATACAGCATTACCTAAAGATATCAAAACGAATTGCAGAATGTAAAGAACGATAGAAATTTTACGCATGAACTCTCATACCTTCAAGCTGACCTGGTACTCCTGTATCAAATCCCCATGGAAAGATCAGCTCCCTCGGTGAACGAGCTGGAAATAAAAACAATGACCCCAACCAGAATGAGATCCAACTGTAAACGGAGCTAGATATATAGATAATAACCAGCAGAGGGAGAAGTGAGTGGATGCTGCCGAGGTAAGTTGGAAGGGTATGAGAAACCCTAATCCCACTGCCCCAGATGGGCAGAGAATCCTAAAGTCGATTTGGCAAACAACCCAGCTTCGTCGACAGCGTGGTACTCGGTGATGTAAAAGAGTTGCAAACTAGGTACTGAACTGCAGAAGTCGGCTCGCACAGTACTGGGCCAAGCGGGAATACAAACGAAAATGCTACACGTAACATATTGGCTGGGGCATGGATCTATAAACATCGGCGTCTGGTACTCCAATCTCCTGCGCGAGACGCCGTCCTTGCATACCAAACCATCATACATCAAGATGAAATCCCACACGTTCAACCAAAACCATGATAAATCGACGCAATGAACATCAAACGCATAGCTGGTAATATCATTACAGGCGGTAATATGCATACAAGTATAAACTGAGAATTAACGTACCCTACCGCGACGAATTAAAAACAGGGTGGAAAAATAAAACAACGCCACCGGATTTTAGGAATAGGGTTAGGTATAGCCGGGAATGAGTAGGTCTCGACGCCGCGTAATTGATAGTCGGACCACTGTCATACCCATTAATAAACCGTGTTGACGTGGCACAACGAATAGCCGAGTCCCTGTTATGTAAATCAATGGTCTTGCCGCCTTAGACTCATCGACGTACTCAGCTATGAGAACGTACCCACTGTATTATATACAATAGTGATATTTCAATGTGTTAGTGAGATAGGGGTATATTATGTTTAATACATGCTTGGTACGGATTCAATCATATTGTCAAATGGAATATAGAGGTGGTTATAGTTATACGATTTCAATACTAATATCAAAGGGGGGTGTCATAAATATATATGTATAGGTTATATATATATATGTGTGCATTCAATTCAATATTATTAAAGGGTTTAGATATACATGGTATATATATGTGTTATATATATATAATGAGATATATATATATACATATATGTGGATTCACTGATATTAACAAGAGGTGTGTTATCTATATATAGGTGGTATATATATATATATAAATATATATATATATATATATGTGGATCCGAAGATATATGTGTTGAATATATAGGTGGATTCAAAGATATATGTGTTGAATATATATGTGTTAGGTGAGGTTATTCAAAAGTATGTATGTCCATAGAGTCTATGTTTATATTATGTCTAAAAAAAAAAAAATCCCATGATAATATAAAGGGGTATGGAAGTATATATATACTTGGTTGAAAGGTATACAGGGGGAATGTTCAATGCTTTTAGGAAGGGAGAGACACTAGATGAGCAGAGGAAATTTTAGCAAGAGGGAACTAAAGTTAAATTTCTGAACTCATTATTCAAATAACTAGGTAAATAGAGAGGAAACCCTAGTATATAGGGGGAAGTAGAGAAAAAAAATAAATTAAACTGGAGGTGTTACAAATGGTATCAGAGCCCAAGTGCAAAAACTGGGCTGTTGTTATTGTTCTCACTAAATTCTGAATGTATTGAACATTGTAGAGATTGTTTTTTTTTTTTTTGTCTTACTAATCAAATGAATGAGTGTGTACAGTGGTGCAAACATGGCTGAAGAGGTAGGAATTTATGTGGATATGCGTGATGAGTTTGCTACTCCAGATCCTAATGCCCCGGTAATGGCTATGTTGCACAGGTTACAACGAGAACTGACTGAACTAAGAAGCCAAAATGACATGTTGTCATCAGCCAGTAAGGAGCAGGAAAAGCTCATCAGAGAACTAACTTCCCGGAACAGCCAGGAAGGTGAAGGTTCTGGAAAAAGAAAGATGGATGAGTCGGATGATGATGATGCTGCTAGACATCAACATAAACAGAAAAGAGAATTGCAGGGGGAATTCCGAAAGATTAAACCTCCCTCCTATGATGGGGAGAAGGAAGAAGATGCTGAAGCTTGGTTGCTAAACATGATCAAGTATTTCCAAGTTTATGAATATGAGAGAAATCTGAAGGCCAGATTAGCTGTGTATCAGCTACAAGGAAAGGCTACACTGTGGTGGGAAGAGACAAAAATGGTGCATGCCATTGATGAAAAGACAGTTACTTGGGAAGATTTTCAGGCTAAGTTCAAAAATCGTTATTTGAACGAACGTTATTATGATGATAAAGCAAAAGAATTCCATGAACTTAGACTAGGACAGCTCACTATCGATGAGTTTGTCACTAAGTTTACCAATTTACTGAGATATTTCCCTTACATTAGGGAAGAAAAAGCAAAGGTCCAAAGGTTTTTGAATTGCTTACCTACTATGTACAAGGAGAAAATTGAGTTTGACAACCCAAAGACAATGGATGAAGCTGTTAGAAAAGCAAGATTATGCTATCAACAGTTTAAAGGTAAGGCTGAACAAGGGAAGAGCTGGCTGAACAAGGGTGAGTTCAAAGGGAAAAGACCAAAACCAGCATATCTAAGAAATTTTGGCAGAGATCATCAGAGGAAAAAATTTAACAAACCAAAAGAAAGCCAAACTGCTCAGTCCCAAGTGGCTTCAAAACAAGTAGAAGGGAATAATAAAAAGGAAGGGACAGTCAGAATGAAGGAACCTTTGAAGTGTTGGGGCTGTGGAGAACCCCATATGATGAGGGATTTCCCCCATCGAAATATTCATATGATCAGCAGAGAGAGAGAGGCAACAACAGTAAATGACATAGCCAGAAATAAACCAACTATCAGTGCAACATTGGAAAACCGGAAAGCATAACATCAAGCAACCATGGTGGAAATGGAGGGTAAGATTTCTGACCTAACTATTACTGTTTTGATTGATCCAGGTGCTTCTTTGAGTTACATTAGTCCTGGAATTGTAGAAAAATGTAAAATTAAACCTGAAAAATTTCAGCAGTCATGGTTGGTATAGCTGGCCACTGGAACTAAGAGAAAAGTCACACATAAGTTGCCCAAAACAGCAATACAATTAAATGGCTTTCCAACAGAAGTAAATTTGAACATATTACCTTTAGGATCCTATGACTTGCTGATAGGAATGGATTGGCTGGAAAAGAAGAAAGCCCTAATGAACTGCTGGGATAAAACCTTGCATTGTGTGGATGAAGAGGGGAAACCTTTTACATTAAAAGGAAAACCAAAATCCATTTCAGTAAGACAAATATCAGCCTTACAATTGAAAAGAACAGCTAGAAAAGGATACCAAGTTTATGCAGTACATGTGGAAGAAGTGGAACAGAGAACTGAAGAAAATCTGCTGAGTGAATTACCAATGGTAAGGGATTTTAAAGAAGTTTTCCCAGATGAGATTCCTCATCTTCCCCCCAAAAGAGAAATTGACTTTTCTATAGATTTGGTGCCGGGAGCCACACCTGTTTCCCGAGCCCCCTATCGAATGAGTCCGCCTGAACTCATGGAGCTGAAGATGCAACTGCAAGAATTACTGGATAAAGGATACATTAGACCGAGTGTGTCTCCATGGGGAGCACCGGTCTTATTTGTGAAAAAGAAGGATGGAACTTTTAGGATGTGCATTGACTATCGTCAACTGAACAAGTTGACCATTAAGAATAGATATCCCCTTCCTAGAATTGATGATCTTTTTGATCAAGTGAGAGGGGCCTCAGTCTTTTCCAAGATTGACTTAAGAACTGGGTATCACCAGCTCAGAATCAAGGAGGAATACATTAACAAAACAACTTTTCGAACCCGGTATGGACACTACGAATTTGTAGTCCTACCTTTTGGATTGACAAATGCCCCTGCCACCTTTATGTGTCTGATGAACAGTGTGTTAAATAAGTATTTGGATAAATTTGTTCTGGTGTTCATAGATGATATTTTAGTCTACTCCAAAAACAAAGAGGAACATAAAGAACATTTGCGGATAGTGTTACAAACTTTGAAAGAAAATCAGCTATATGCTAAGTTCAGTAAATGTGAGTTTTACAAGGATAAAATTCAATATTTGGGTCATATTATCTCTAAAAAAGGCCTTGCAATTGACCCTGAAAAGATAAAAGCAATTAAAGAATGGCCGGTTCCAACCGATGTTTCAGCAGTAAGATCATTCATGGGGATAGCAGGCTATTATCGTAGATTTGTGGAGAGGTTTTCTGCCATAGCACATCCCATCACTTCATTGCAAAGGAAGGGTGTCAAGTTCGTGTGGACTGAGCAATGTCAACATAGTTTCGAACAATTAAAACAAAAACTTATTTCAGCCCCTATATTAAAAATTGCTGACCCTGATAAAGAGTTTGTTGTATGTACAGATGCTTGCAGAGAAGGGCTAGGAGGGGTCCTATTGCAGGAAAATTCAGTTATTGCATATGAATCTAGAAAACTGAAAATACATGAACAGAATTATAGTGCATATGACTTAGAATTTGCAGCTGTTATCCATGCTCTGAAAATGTGGCGGCACTATCTTCTAGGAAAAAAGTTCACATTGATGACTGATCATATTAGCCTTAAATATTTCTTTTCCCAAACTGACCTGAATGCAAGACAAGCCAGATGGCTGTCCTTTTTAAGTGAATTTGATATGGATATAAAGCATATCAAGGGAAAAGAAAATAAAGTTGCTGATGCATTAAGTAGAAATGCTTGTCAACATCTAAACAGCATTGGGAGTAGTGCCCAGATGGAGATAGAGGAATTGGTGGGAAAAGCAGCAAATCAAGATCCCAACTATGAAGCACTCTTGGTAAAACTACAAAAAAGGGGTAAAACTGATTTCACTAAAAACCAAAGAGGGCTACTCTATTACAAGAACAGGTTGTATATTCCAAATATAGATTCATTGAAAAGAGAAATTTTAGATGAATATCACAAACAGCCCTATGCAGGACATCCAGGATACCAAAAGATGTTAACAGCCTTGAAGAAGAAGTTGTTCTGGCCAAGAATGAAGAGAGATGTGGCAGAGTATTTAAGTAGATGTATGGAATGTCAATTAGTCAAAGTTGAGCATCAACACCCAACAGGGCTTTTAAACCCTTTGCCAATTGCAGAATGGAAATGGGATACAGTTTCCATGGATTTTATAACAGGATTACCCAAGACTAAATATCAACATGATTCTGTAATGGTAGTAGTAGACACTCTCACAAAAGCTGCCCACTTTATACCATTAAAGTCTACCTTTGGGACAGCTCAAGTAGCAAATGTATTCCTGAAGGAGATAGTAAGGCTTCATGGAGTTCCCAAAGTAATTGTTTCAGATCGAGATGCTAAGTTCACAGCAGCATTTTGGAAAGGATTTTTTGGAGGGATGGGTACTAAGCTTAATTTTAGTACTGCCTATCACCCTCAAACTGACGGGCAAACAGAAAGGACGAATCAAATTTTGGAGGATATGTTGAGAATGTATGTGATGGATAGACCATCAAAGTGGGAGGAGTATCTGCATTTAGCTGAATTTTCCTATAATAACAGTTACCAATCTTCTATTAAAATGAGTCTGTTTGAAGCATTATATGGAAGGAAGTGTCGTACTCCTTTGAGCTGGAGCCAACCAGAAGATAAATTAATGCTGGGGCCTGATGCCTTACAAGAGATGGAAAGAATTGTTAAACAGATACAAAGAAATATCAAGACAGCACAAGATCGTCAGAAAAGCTATGCTGATAAGAAAAGAGTGCACCGAGAATTCAAAGTAGGGGATCATGTGTATTTGTGCATCAAACCCAAAAAGAGCACACTTTATGCTGGAAGTTGTGCAAAACTTGCTCCTAGATATTGTGGGCCTTTGGAAATTTTAGAAAGGGTGGGACCAGTGGCATATAAGCTGGCCCTACCACCCCATGTTAGAGTGCATGATGTGTTTCATATTTCATTACTAAAAAGATATGTGCATGATGCTTCTCACATAGTTGATTGGAATGTTGTACAGGTGGAACCAGAAGGGGAGTTTCTGCCAGAACTGCTTCA
Source organism: Pinus albicaulis (assembly GCA_034641835.2). NCBI lineage: Eukaryota > Viridiplantae > Streptophyta > Pinopsida > Pinales > Pinaceae > Pinus > Pinus albicaulis. The sequence goes on along the minus strand of CM076577.1, from coordinate 395,894,685 downwards.
AATATTGGAGCGGGAAGAAATTGAATTGAGAAACAGAACAGTGGCCAGAGTAAAGGTGCAGTGGAAGCACTTTACTGCTGAAGAAGCTACCTGGGAAAGGGAAGCCGAAATGATGGAAAAATATCCATTTTTTTTTAAACGAACTCTAGTAGTTGAATAACAACACCGAGGACGGTGTTTATTTTCAGAGGGGGAATATGTAACACCCCCAATTTCTGTGTTGAATTTGAAAAGTTAGACATTTGAACTATAATCCTAAGGGGAGTGGACCCCAAAGGATAAGTATGGTGTGAATGTAATTTAATATTTAAATTATGAAATAAATAAAATGATTGTGCATTTTGACCAAGATGAGAATTAGAGATCACTTGCCAAATCCATGAGGATGGATAAGGCAACAAATCCCCACAATCTTTCAAAAATCCTTGAAAGAAATTAATTTAGATTTTGAGGAGGAATCTAAATTTCCCCAATGAAGAGGAAAGTAGTTGGGAAGAGGTGAGAAAAGCTGGAAAAGCTGAGGAAAAGCATAAAATAGCTTTAAAGAGTCCCAAAATGGGAAGCCTAGGCTAAACAGGAAAGAAAGCATCCTGCTATTCTGGACGCAGAATTAGAAACATGCTTTGGGGAAAACATGAGCTTAAATAAGCTGCTCCTAAGCAGATCAGAGGTTGATCTGTGATGGAGGTGATCTCAGCTCGGGGGTGAGTTCTGGGAGACAAAGAGGACTCTAAGGTTGGGAGGTTGGTCATTTGCGATAGTGGTATGTTCCTGAAATTATTGTTTATTTTGATGTATTATGGTATGAATTGGCTACATATAAAATTTAAGGGAATTTGTATGATTGATTTTAGTACTACATTTAACAGAGTACATCCTAAGGCATTCACCTTCTAGATTCTGTTTAGTTGTAGACCAGAAATCCATAGAGTAGAAACCACAGAAACTCTAAACCAAGGTCGATTTAAATCTGAAGTTACTTAGTCTCCACAGATAATTAAATATTATCTTGTTTCATGTAGATACCAAGGTGATATGATATGCTCATATGTATGCTAGAAACATATTGTAGCAGAATTGAAGTTTACATGGTACAAAAACAAAAAGACGAAAGTAAAGACATCAGAATATGAAATTTGAAATTTTGCTAGAGAAGAAAATAATTCTACTCTATAGGATTATTATAGCATTTATAAGTGTATGTATTGCATTTCTAAATCTACTTTAATCCTTGAAACAAGTATCATAACAAAAGACTTAAATTATAATTAAGGTCCTCTATTCAAGCACTATCGAATACATATATGCATACATTAAAAGAAAAATAAAATATAAGAGCCGCGAACTAAAATAATAACAATACATGTATATATATGCATTAAAAATAAAATGTAAGAGACGTGAGTTAAACCAATGACTCATTGAAATCAACGATTATAAACGAATATTTTGGTGAGGAAAATATATATATATGTACCATATGTCGATGCGAATTGGCGCACGGTCAAACTAGGTTAAACCATAATGACTATTCGATTTATTATGCAGTGGGCTTGTTCCAATCCAACGCCCTCGAATTGTACATCTATTAACATCCACGGTATTTTAGGGTTTGTTTAAACATGATATGGGGTGAACAGATTATAAAAACGAGGGTATATCTTAAACCTATAGTTCTAAACCGGCATATGAATTTGTATTATCTATATCCATCATATCTATCCTATGGATATTATTTATCATCTGGACATTCATATTTTAAACGATGATAGGCACCCTACGTGACCATAAAACATAAGAATTCACGCGTAGGTAATAAAAATCAACATTAAAATTTGGAACGACGCGGAGATAACCCTGACCGCGTAACCACCCGGAAGGCAGGGTATCACGGTATGACAGAGTTATCCAGGCGTGCCGCCATGCTTGTTTCCGTGAAAGAGACTACTAGCCTTTAAAAAAACAACAGAAATACAGAGGCGTAATCGTGTTAAGGGAAGGAAGTTACCGACGGAGGAGTTTGGCTCTTCCCCTGGCAAGGTTCGCGGAGTCAATATCGCCATCTACAACGAAATAAGTCGACATAGTTGGAGGCGAACGGCCAGAACGCTGTTGACCATAGTCACGACTGAGCTATGTTAACAAACCATATACACGTCGCCATAAAATAAGTTCTGACAGTTAGCATTGGTTCTAGAACAACACCAGATTTCGGAAAACACATACCAATAAAATAAATGCGTAAATCTCTGCTATCATATGGCCGAACTAGTGAGTAACCTGAAAATAGGGCTCTCCTTCGACCGATTTAAACAGAGAAATAGAAAAAAAAATAACACAAATAGTTAATACAAAATAAAACAGTAGCACGGCAACCAGGGGGAGGCTATCACCCTTGAGCGCAAAGAAACCTGAGATCAGGCACTGGGACGAAGGATAACAAGTTAACAAAGGGTTTGGCGTATCGATAGGAGGAAAACCCATTTGAGGGCTTTTATCCGTCGTGATGCCTACTGAGCGCGGCAGTAAGGGACCTGTAAAAAGGGAACCCTTACGAATAAGACAACTCGTCTTCACATTCACGCAGCCTACCAACACCTCGGATAAGAAGCACAAGGATAGCACGAGCGCGGCCCAGAAACCCGTCCTCTGCATCCTCTGCACAAACAATTCGTAAATGATTCAGATACAGCATTACATAAAAGATATCAAACGAATTTCAGAATGTAAAGAACGATAGAATTTTACGCATGAACTCTCATACCTTCAGTCTAACCTGGTACTCCTGTATCAAAATCCCCATGGAAAGATCCGCTCCCTCAGTGAACGAGTGGAAATAGAAACAATCACCCCAACCAGAATGAGATCCAACTGTAACCGGAGCTAGATATATAGATAATAACTAGCAGAGGGATAAGCGAGTGGATGCCGCCGAGGTAAATTGTAAGGGTATGAGAAACCCTAATCCCATTTTCCCAGATGGGCAGAGAATCCCAAAGTCGATTTGGAAAACAACCCAGCTTCGTCGACAGCGTGGTACCCGGTGATGTAAAAGAATTGCAAACTAGGTACTGAACTGCAGTAGTCGGCTCGCACAGTACTGGGCCAAGCAAGAATACAAACGAAAACGCTACACGTAGTATATTGGCTGGGACATGGATCTGTAAACGTCGGCGTCATGTACTCCAATCTCATGCGTGAGACGCCGTCCCTGCACAACAAACCATCAAACACCAGGATGCAAATCTCACACGTTAAACCGAAACCATGATAATTCGACGTAATGAACATCAAACACATAGCTGGAAGGATCATTGCAGACGGTAATATGCAGACGAGTATAAATTGAGAATTAACGCGACGAATTAGAAATGGGGTGGAAAAAATAAAATAACGTCACCGGATTTTAGGAATAGGGTTAGGTATATCCCGGAATGAGTAAGTTCGACGTCGCGTAGTTGATAGTCGAACCACTGTCATACCCATTAATCAACCGTGTTGACGTGGCACAACAAATGGCCGAGTCTCTGTTATGCAAATCAATGGTCTCGCCACCTTAAACTCATCGCCGTACTCAGCTATGAGAACGTATCACTGTATTATGTCTAATGGTGATAGTTCAATGTGTTAGTGAGATAGGATTATATTATATTTAATACATGCTTGGTACGTAGTCAATCATATTGTCAAATGGAATATAGAGGTGGTTATAGTTATACGATTTCAATACTAATGTCAAAGGTACAAGTGAATATATATATATCGGTTATATATATATGTGTGCATTAAATTTAATATTATTAAAGGGTTTAGATATACATGGTATATATATAGGTGTTATATATATGTAATGAAATATATATATATACATATATGTGGATTCAATGATATTAACAAGAGGTGTGTTATCTATATATATATGTGGATCCAAAGATATATGTGTGGAATCTATAGGTGGATTCAAAGATATATGTGCTGAATATATATATATGTTAGGAGAGATTATTGAAAAGTATGTATGTCCATATAGTCTATGTTTATATTAGGTCTAGAAAAAAAAAACAACACATCCCATGATAATATAAAGGGGTATGGAAGTATATATATATATATTTGGTTGAAAGGAATACAGTGGGAATGTTCAATGCTTTTAAGAAGAGAGAGATACTAGATGGTTAGAGGAAACTTTATCAAGAGGGAACTAAAGTTAAAATTATGAACTCCTTATTCAAATAACTAGGTGAATAGAGAGGAAACCCCAGTATATCGGGGAAAATAGAGAATTTTTTTTTTTTTTAAACTGGAGGTGTTACACCTAACACAATGAATGATGTTCCTATGCATGCAAAATAATCTTCCCAAAAGAATTCTTAACACAATAGATCATGCAAGCACATGTTTCCTTTTCAAGGAAATCTAGCATAATAAGGCATGAAAAACAAGTTTTGTTTTACATAAAACTAATGCAATAAAACATACAAATACATGTCTTATTTTCTAAGGATTATCCAAAAATTACCCATATATATATATATATATATATATATATATATATATATATATTCCAAGGAAACCAACACATTAATATGGTTTTTGTGTATGTAATTCATATTTTTTTCCCAAATAATCGTTTCCAATGTAGGCTAACACAAAATTTCGTTATTTCCCACATCCACATGCTTATTATTTCCAACAAAATCTAATAAAAATCTTACATGCATATACATGGTCTTATTCCAAAAGAAACTAACATAATAGTTATGATAGCATAAGCGTAATCATATATATTTTTCCTGAAGAAACATAGCCCAATATTTCTTCTATCCATGAAAATAGCATATATCTATAATATAATGTTTATTCTTTAAGCATTCTAGAACTTGTCATAATAGCTCTTATTTAATGTACTTAACACATATTCCCTTCTTATAATTCTATCATCATTAACTATTATTTTCATGTAAACAAATACATATGTATTTTCCAAAAGGAATTTAAGATAACCTAGTTTCTTTGTATTTCTACATGGAAGTTTCTCATGATTCCCCTTCAAGAAATTATCATATATAACCATATTTTATGCATAAAGCTAGGCAACACAATTGATCTATCCATGCAAATATTTTCAAGAGATTATTCTTTTCATGAAAATTAGCATAGCAACTTTCCTTATATATATATATATACACCCAAAAACATATTTTCTATCTCACAATGACTATCATTTTATGCACATAACCTGTGTTCTTTTTCTAACACAATATCCCCTACCTTAATGCACATAATCATTTAAATAAATCTATAACACATATTCCTTTTTGTAGGAATTTAGCACCAAAAATGTTCCTTCCAAAGAATCAAGAAAACAGATATTAGTATTCTCTTCAACAAGAAGATAAATAAAATACGAGCATATTCTTTTCAAAGAAATGAATTGAAATAATAAATTAAGCAAGATAGATAGTATTTGTATGCTTGTAACAAAATATCACAGTAAGAAGAATTAAATCATGCCTTATGCAAAGACATATCTAAAATTTTCAAGAAATAATATTGTTAATTTATCATTAAATTAAATGTGTCCAAGATTAATCTAAGCATGTTCACTTCCTTTACTATTTCATAACGTTCAATATTTCATGTTAAACACTTATATAATCATAATCATTACATATGTATCGAGAAAAGGACATCGCAACATACCTTAACCTTTCCTATATGCAGTAATAAGAGCAGCTCAACAAAATGAGATCGTTTCATACCTTAACCTTTACTGTGAGTGTGAACGTTAACCTGGCTGAAGCGATAAAATAAAAAATCGTAATTCTGGGCATGCAGTTGCATTCATTGAAGTGATGCAGAATTCCGGTGACAACTTTTGTATGCTGCAGGGTCCATGGGAGTCTCAGTGTAACCAGTGCCCAAAGAAACCATGTTAACTGTACACATTAGCGTGATAAGGGATTTAAATCCCATCCATGAGTGTGTGCCTTCAAAACATAGAGAAATGGATAGAATGAAGGCAATCATTGCTACACCAATGCGTCCAGAGATTCAAACATATAAAAAGGAATAGAATTAATTCCAGGAACAATATAGCGGAACTAGGATGCCTGTCATCCCAGGCACACCCCCCCTAGATTGGATTTTCTATCAGTTAAGAACTTGGCAGTTTTAATCGCACCAAACCTCACTAATTCATGACTCAATTTCCTCTCAACCAATCGATTCATAAAACATGGTAACTACATGATAATTAGTAATATTCCAAATGCTTCAAAGGGATATTACATATTATAATTTTACTTTCGAAGAATACTTTATGTGTTAGGTTAGTTTTGAGCTTGACATCACAAACATTTAACAATACACTTTAGGGCATACTTGGGATAGATTTATTTATATTTATATTAATTTAATTTTATTATGTATTAAAAATAATTAAATAAGTTTTTTTTTCTAAAATTATGAACAATTTTTATATATAAAAACAATAGGCTGATAAATTGTTGCTTTAAAGTATAGATTTAGAATTTTTTTTTGGAAAATATTTTCATTTCAAGGAATGTAAACCATTTCACAATATAATAAAATTAAAATTAAAATATATTTATAAAAATCATTTATAATTTTTTTTTCAATAATAATAATAATAATTTAATTTTAATATTATGTTTAATTTATACACTAAATTAGTGTAAGAAATCCCTTGTTAATATGAAATATTTTATAAATAAGGCCAATAAAAAGTAAATATCAATTTATATAATAAAATTTCTATTTTGAAATACTTTACTTCTCTTTTTATACATAAAAATTTGATATAAAATTATTTCTCTTATACTAAATACTAAAATGTATTTTTATTTATTGATATTACAAGTCAACTCCATGTTAAGCATAAAAGGAATTACACATCTCCCTCATATTGGATTATAGAAAATGCTCTGTTTGATAATAGTGAACACTATAAACTTCTAGTAAAGCCTATATGGTGTGGAAAACCTTAAAAAGGTAAGAGATTAACGAGACTTATATGCTTCAAAAGAAATGGGAGAAGTAATTTAATATCACCATAGTTTTGTTGACTTAAAAGGTCAAGAATATAAGTATAAGATGGAAAATTTAAAAGAAAGTGATTTTCATCTTCAACCCTCTTAATATCACACAAATATAATATTTTAGTATCTTAATACTTTCATCTAAAGATGTTTTGGGAATTGACAAACCCCAAGTTTTTCTAGGAAACTTAATAGAAAGAGTTCTTACCTTAAAATTGTTCATTTTTCTTAACCTTAGTCAAAATAGAAATATACCTTTGTTTTTCTAGATTGGAATTGATTTATAATATCTTAGCTTCCTTTTTCCCTCTAATTCTTTAACTCCCCACATTTTGTCCTTAAATTTGGAAGCAATAATTTTTTAATATTATCCTTACTCTACAACAAAATATAATCCTTACTCTACAACATTACCTCGTCGTTTACTCCCTAGTTTTCTAACCGAGGATGTACATTCTTATGTCATTATGGATTTAGCCAAAGCTTGAGGTTTTGGGGGTTTTATCTTGAATTAGAAGAAATTTTAAGAAACCTCTTTGCTATATAAATTATTAGTATACATAAGATACCTATTCATCATCATGCTTTCAAACAGTGAAAAGGATAAGGAGTATTTCCTTTAATCTTGAAGCTGTAGGTTATGCAGTACTTTTATTTACCTCCCACATTGAAATATTTATTTTATTATAAATATTTTTTTAAACGCCTATTGTCACATGGAAGAAATTATGTATCTCCCTCATAATGCTAAATATAATTCACCTCTTTCCAAATTTCCTTTCAATTTTTTTTTATCTTTCTCTATTTATAAATAGAAAGTTCATAATACATTATTTTTCTTATTGTGGAAATTGAGATATTTTTTGTTATTAATATTTTTTACTATCACATATCAACTCAATATTCAGTAAAAGGGAATTACACATATCATATTTAGAAGGAGTCTTTCACCATAACAAAACGTTTTTTCTTTCAATAGTCTTTTATATATGCAAAGAGTTCATCCCCAAATATTTAATTTAATATGAACATTGAATTTCATTTTATTTATCACCTACATTCAATATCATCTTTGTAAATAGAAATATACACTAGCACAAACACATTAACAAATGTGGTTAATATACAATGATAGACATATATCAATCACATGTACAACCACACTAGAAAATGTGGTAGGAAAAATCCCATAAGAATTAATAATAATAATAATAATAATAATAAAAATGTCCATGGGGTCTTTGATAGTCGATGGTCAGGTGCTCTGTTAAGTTACTCCTTGATGTGAAGTCACTTGTTCAATTTCCCACCCTCATCACAGTGATATATTGGACATGATGATGATATAGCCCTATCGAAACTTACAAATTTATTATTATTATTGCTATTAGATATTGATTTAATTTAATTATTACTTAATAATAATAATAATAAATTACTATTAAATTTATTTAATTATTTTATTTGTATTATCTATATTAATCAATTACTTAACTATATTAAAATTAATTAATTAATTAATGAATAAAACCTTTGAATAATATTATACCTTAAGAATATGAACCTATACATTAATATACCTAATGGATTCATATATTATAAACCCAAGGGAATAATATTAAACCCAAGTGATTAATATTATAAACCCAAGGTATATAAAACCAAAGATAAATATTATATACCCTTAAATAAACATGGTCAACCATTGTTTACCATGGTCGAAATTCATATTGAGACAATCGTTGTCACAATGCGACATTGGGCCATGGTTGACCATGGTTGACAATGATTTCTTTCCATATGGATACAATATTTGTCACAATGCAACGTGGCACCGTTCTTGATTTTCATATTCAGAAAATCTTTGTCACAATGTGATGTTGGATCATGGTTAACCATAATTATAAACCCAAGGAATTTATATTAAACCTAATGATTAATATTATAAAACCTATGAATAATATTAAACCCTAGGAATATGAACCCTTAGATTAATAAATGCAAAGGAATAATAAACTAAATGGATAAAGTCTAAAACCCAAAGGTATTATAAACCCAATGAAATAATATTAAACCTAAGTGATTAATATTATAAACATAAGGTATATAAACCCTAAGATAAATATTCTAAACAAAAAAATAAGCATGGATTACCATGGTTCATTTTAATATTGATACAATATTTTCGACAATGCGATGATGGACCATGGTTGATTTTCATATTGAGAAAATCTTTGTCACAATGTGATGTTGGACTATGATTGAGAAATATTATAAACCTAAGGATTTATATTAAACTGAAGGATTAATATTATAAACCCAAGAGATTAATACTAAAAACCGAAGGGATTATAAACCCAAGGGATTAATAATATAAAACCAATATATATATATAAACCTAAATATTAATATTATATACCATAAAATAAACATGGTTGACCATGGTTTTCCATGGTTCATTTTCATATTGAGACAATATTTGTCACAATGAGACATTAATCATGGTTTATTTTTATATTGAGAAAATATTTGTCACATTGTGATGTTGGATTATTTTTTATTTTCATACTAAGAAAATCTTTATCGAAATGTGACACTGGACCTTTCTTGACCAAGATTATGAACCCGAGGGAATAATATTAAACCTAAGGGATTGATATTATAAACCTAAGGTATATAAACTCTAAGATAAATACTATGACCACTGAAATAAAAATGGTTTACCATGGTTTATTTTCATATTGAGACAAGCTTTGTCACAAAGAAATGTTGAACCATGGTTGACCATGATTGATTTTCATATGCAAACAATATTTGTCACAATGCAACATTGGACCATGGTTGATTTTCATATTGAGAAAATATTTGTTACAATGTGACGTTAGATCATGGTTGATCGTAATTATAAGCCCAAGAGATTTATATTAAACCCAAGGATTAATATTATAAACCTAAAGGAACAATACACCCAAGGAATAAACTCTAAAACCCCAATTTATTATAAACCCAAGAGAGTAATATTAAAAAAAGGGATCAATATTATAAACCCAAGGTAGATAAACGCTAAGATAAATATTATAACACCAAAATAAACATGGTTGGCCATGGCTGACCATTTTTCATTTTCACATTGAGAAAATATTTGTCACTATGTGATGTTGGACCATCGTTTATTTTCATATTGAGAATATATTTTTCACAATGTGACGTTAGATCGTGGTTGACCAAGATTATAAAGCCAATGGATTTATACTAAACCCAAAAATTAATATTATAATCCCTATGAATAATATGATAATATAGGAATATGAACCCTTGGATTAATAAAACCAATGGATTGATATTATAAATTTTAAGCCTAAGGGAATATTAAACCCAAAGAATTAATACTAAAAATTCAAGGGAATAATATTAAACCTAAGGGATTAATATTATAAACCCAAGGGATAAATATTATAAACACTAAAATAAACATGTTTGATCATGATTGATTTTCATATTGAGACAATATTTGTCACAATGTGATGTTGCACCATGATTGACCATTTTTTAACATGGTTGGTTTTCATATTGAGACAATCATTGTCACAATGAAACATTGGGCCATTCTTGACCATGATTATAAACCAAAGAGATTTATATTAAAGCCTAGGATAAATATTATAAACCCTATTATTAATATTATACCCTAGGAATATGAACCCTTAGATTAATAAACCCAAGGGATTGATATTATAAACCCAAGGGACTAATAAATGCAAGGGATTAATATTAAAAACCCAAGGGATTATAAACCCAAGGCAATAATATTAAATCCAAGTGATTAATATTATAAACCAAAGCTATATAAACCATAATATAAATATTGTAAACCTTAAAATCACCATGATTGACCACATTTTACACTCGTTGACTTTTATTTTGACATAATCTTTGTCACAATGTGATGTTGAACCACATTTGAATATGATTAATTTTCAAATGAAGACCATGTTTGTCACAACGCAATGTTGGACCATGGTTGACCATGGTTGACGAAGATTATAAACCAAAGGGATTTATATCTAACCTAGGATTAATATTCTAAAGCCTATGAATAATATTATACCCGAGGAATATGAACCCTTAGAATAATAAACCCAAGGGACTGATATTATAAATCCAGGAGATTAATATTAAAAACCCAAGGAATTATAAACCAAAGGGAATACTATTAAAACTAAGGGATTAATATTATAAAACCAAGATATATAAACCCTAAAATAAACATGGTTTACCATGGATTACCATGGTTGATTTTCATACTAAGACAGTCTTTGCCATAATGTCACATTGCACCATGGTTGAACATGATTGGCCATGATTGATGATGGTTGAACATGGTTGATTTTCATATGGAGAAAACCTTTGTCACAATGCAACGGTGGACCACGCTTTACCATGATTATAAACCCCAGGGGTTTATATTAAAATCTATGATTAATATTATAAACCCTATATGTGATATTATACCTTAAGAACATGAACCCTTAGATTAATAAACTCAAGGGACTAATAAACCCGAGGGATCAATACAAAAAACCCAAGGGAATAATATTGAAGCAAAGGGATTAATATTATAAATCCAAGGTATATAAACCCTAAAATAAACATGGATGACCATGGTTGAAAATGGTTGACAATGGTTGATTTTTATATTGAGAGAATATTTGTCACAATGCAACATTGGATAATGGCTGAACATCATTAATTTTCATATTACAATCATCTTTGTTACTATGCGTCATTGGAGCATGGTTGACCATGTTTGATTTTCATATTTAGACAATCTTTGTCACAAAGGGACGATGGACGATGGTTGACCATGGATGACAATGGTTATCACAATGTGATATTGGACCAGAGACAATATTTGTCACGATGTGACCATGGATATTGACTATGGTTGATTTTCACATTGAGACAATCTTTGTCACAATGTGACATTGGACCATGGTTGATCATGGTTTATTTTTAGATTGACACAATATTTGTCACACTGTGACGTTCGGCCAATATTGACCATGGTTAACCATGATTGACCATAATTTACCATATTTTACCAATCTTGACCATGATTGACCATGGTTGACCATGATCAATTTCCGTATTGAGAAAATCCAAAGATAAAAAGTAAGACTATTATTATAAAGCAAGGTATATAAGCCTTGTGATAAATATTATATAAAAAAAAAACATTGTTGACGATGGTATTTTATGGTTGATTATCATATGGAGACAATCTTTGTCACAATACAACATTCAACATGATTGATGATGATTGATTTCCATATTGAGACAAACTTTGTCACAATGCGACGTTGTACCATGGTTAACCATGACTGACCATCACTAATTTTCATATTCATGCAACCTTTGTCACAATGTAACATTGGACCATGGTTGACCATTATTTATATTAAACCCAAGGAATTTATATTAAACACCAATATTAATATGATAAACCCTATGAATAATATTATACCCTAGGAATATGAATCATTAGATTAATAAACCCAAGGGATTGATATTATAAACCTCAGGGAATAATAAACACAAGGGATTAATACTAAAACTCTAATGGATGTCAACGTTGACTATACTTGACTATACTTGACGATGTCAACAATGATAAACCATAGTTAATATATGTTAATGTATAAATATTATAAACCCAAACATAGTCAACCACATTTATCCATCAAGTTTATAGTATTAATCCATTGGGTTTATAATAGTTATCCCTATGGTCAATTAATCTCGTGTTTATAATATTTATCCCTATGGTCAATTAATCCCTTGGGTTTTTAATATTAATTCCTTATGTTTATAATATTAATAATATCTTGGATTTATTATATTGGATTTATAATATTAATAATCCCTTGGTATTATTAACCCCTAGATTTATAAAATAAACCCAAAATTTTGGCATGGTATTCATGTTCGAGTATGATATCCATGTTGGTTATAGTTGACAATGTCAACAATAATCAACCATAATTATTATATGTTAATGCACACAGTACTTTATAGTTAAAACATTATTAATGTCTCATTCATATATATATATTAAGAAATTAATATTTTAATTTATATAATAATGGATTAATTAATAATTAATAAATTTAAATTATAAATTAGCAAAATAGTCGTATGTTTATGTTCAAATTATAATGTCATTGTGGTTGTTTATTTCAGTAAGTTAAAATTCGTTCAAGAAAAAACCCGAACTTAGTAAATAAAGGTCGAGCAATGAAAAAAGCCCAGTGGCAATGACAAGTCAAACTATTCTCATTATGTTTTTTGTTTTCATGTTCTATACAAGTTGTAGAAGTTGGAGTGAGGATAGTCTTTTAAATTAGCAAAGTAATCTTTTTAATGTTCAAATTATAATAGCATTGTGGTTGTTTATCTCATGATGTCAAACTTCCTACCAGCAAAAAAAGCATAAGTTGGTAAAGAAAAGTCAGAAAAGAGCAAAACACAATAGCTATTTCAAGTCAAACTATTCTCATCATTATCTTTTTTTTTTCATGTTCTATAAGTTGGAGTGAGAATAGTTTTATGTCAACATAAATTTTTCCTTCCTGTAAAATTATAAGATAGTTTTTCCCAATGAAAATTATGATTTATAAATGGTAGTATCTTTTAGCCTCATAAAAAAATAATTAATAAAGGTCCTTTTATTATTAACAAATTAAATTATGCATCTACAATCTTCTTCTTTTTCACCTTAATTTTTATTGTGGTAACTTGATAAATGGATTTAAAATAGATATAAACAATAAATATTAAATTCATTTATCTACATCAAATTTGGAATTTAACCTGATTGTGTTAGCCTTGTCTTGAAAATGAATATGAAATCTACAAATAAATAAATAAATAAATAAATAAATAATATGTTAAACTAGATTAAAAATACACATATTACAAACTAATATTTGTTAATCGATTATAACTAAAGTTAATTTATTGATATAAATTAGCCAATATTGTTCTTCGCATTTTGATATGGATAAGTTAAAGATTATCTTGTAAAATTTTTTTTTTTTTTTTTAAAATTAAAGAAACAAAGTAATTTTTTTTATTGAAACGAACACTGAACAATGGCAGTTGGAAATATTAAGCAAAGGAAAAACTAATGAAAGGTAACAGATTCCCATTAAAATGAGAAGAAGAAAACGTGCAACTGAAACTTGTCTGTTTCTCTGGTATAAAACGTGTATAGCTCAATTGTGCAATTGAAACTTGACTAGTAAATTTGCCTCTTTGTTCCTTTTTTTTTTTTTTTGCCCTCTTTCTCCACCTACTGCATCATAAGGTTTATTTTTTACACACGGGTATACTTTTCTGTTTGTTCCGCCTTTCCCTATAGGGGATATCATATGGTTTATACAACCTCCCGTATTTTATCTCAGCATATTCCTTAAACCTGTTATATTTAGGGTACCTTGAGAACCAACGGTAATGCAGTCATGTAAAGCAGCAATATCGCTTTACACATGGTGAAGTGCTTAGTTTTGATTTTTCAGACCTGAATCATAGTATCATTCTCCCTTCAGCCAAAGAAGAACTTCCTGTAACTTCCCATGAATAGTGTCTGTAGTCGATGTTATACAATACATGTGTATATTTGTTAATAGTAGTAAATTAGTAATCACTACCCATTTTCATTTTTTTCTTGTTAAATGTTGTAGTCAACTGGGCTGATGTCGAGTTTTTAATATAAATTTAAACAAATACGAGACCTTAAAATATGAGGAACAAAATAAATGTAGCACAAAGAAGTCGAAAGAACACTATGTTGACCGTGAATGTTAACAATAGGGATATAATAAAAATTGTGCTAATCTGATCTTATTGTTAGAAGGATCAAACTGTTAATCTATACAATTGAATATAATTGTACAAAAGGTCATGAAAATGTGAGAAATGATAATATTAACACAATTATATTTATTAGTGTGGTTGATATATGCCTATATGAAATGCATATATAATTATAATAATAAGTGTGATTGATATACACGAATAATAATTTATTAATCATATTAATAATTATTAGATATGTAGTATTAATGTGGATATTAGATATTGATTATTTGCATGCATATATATATATATATATATATATATATATATATATATATATATTATAACATTATATTAGTTTTTTTAATTGTTAGTTATATATATATATATATATATATATATATATATATATATATATATATATATATATATATAACTAACAATTAAAAAAACTAATATAATGTTATAATAGTACTAACTATACTTATTTATCTTTCACAATTATTTTAATGATTCGTATATATTTATTAACCTTTGAGAGTATAAACTTCTGTGATCCAAATTTATTTTCAAATAAATTCTTTCTGGAAATTACATCATCAATCATAGAACCAACGCGTTTTGAACTACCAAGTGTAATTCCTCATCACGAGAATGATGGTGAACTACACTTGGTAGTTGGAAACACATCGATTCTATGATTGATAATGTGATTTCCGAAAAAAATCTATTTGAAAATTTATTAACCTATTAATTTTATAAATACATTAATGTGATGTTGATATTAATCACATAAATATCAATATAAATATTTATAATTAATAATTAAAATTAATATAAATATTAATATAAAAAATAAAAAATTATAATATCATTAATTATTAATTATTAATTATTAATATTTCTAAATTATTAAATATTATTTGTCGATAATTATTATTAATTATCAATGATTATAATTATCAACAATTATTAATAATCAATAATATTTTATAATTGTTATAATTATTATTTGTAAAAGGGATAAACATTATAAACAAAATGTGCTGATACTCTAATCCCAAAGGATGAATATTATAAACCCAAAGGAATATTCATATTAAAAACCAAAAATATTAAAATCCCAAGGGATTAATATTAAAAGTCTATGGGATTAATAAACCCAAATGAATAAGATTAAAAACCCAAGAGATAAATAAACCAAAAGAATTATGAATATTATAATCGCTAAAATAAATATTAAACCCTAATATTAATATTATAAACCTTAATATCAACATTATAATGTTATGTTATTAATAAACCCAAAGGATTAATATTAAAAATCGAAGGAAATAAAATTAGGCTTTAATATTAATATTAAATCCAAGGAACATAAACCGTAACATTAATAAGCCCAAGAGATTAATATTATAAACCCAAGGGATTATAAACTACATGGATTTATATTAAACCCTAACATTAATATTATAAACCACGGGCTCAATATTAAATCATAGGAATGTAAACTCTATGATTAATATTAGAAACCCTAGGAACAATATTATAAACCGAGGGGATTACTAAACCCATTGGATTAATATTAAAAACCTGAGGGAATAGAGCCCTAAGGGAATAAAATTAGATCCTAAGATTAATATTAAACTCTAGGAATATAAACCCTAATATCAATATTATGAACCTTAAGATTAATATTCTAAACCCAGGAGATTAATGCTATAAATCCAAAGAACTAATAAATCTAATGGATTAATATTATAAACTAAATGGGTTATAAAGTGAAGAGAATAATTTTAAACAACATGAATTAATATTATAGAGCTAAGTGATTGATAAACCCAAAGGATTAATATTAAAAACCCAAGGGATTCATCTTAAATCCTAAGACTAATATTATAAAATCTCGTACTACAATTTGTAACTTTAATATTATAAATTGAATATTAAAAGGCCCAAATATTATAAACCTTGTATTAAACCCATGTTTTGTAATGTAAAAATGCAACATTGAGTACATTACAATGTAATGTAACATTGTGATAATGATTGTTAGCCTTATTTTCATATTGAGACAATGTTTGTCACAATGTGATGTTGGATACATTTTTGTACCATTCCAATGTGATAATATTAAAATGTTGATATTATTAGTCTAAGGGACCAATAAATCTAGGGGATTAAGACTAAAAATAAAAACAATTATAAACCCCAGGGAATAATATTAAACCCAATGGATTAATATTATAAACCCAAGGGATATTGACCCTCAGATAATATTATAAACCCTAAAATAAAAATTATGCACTAAGATTCATATCATGGACCTTACGATTAATATTATAAATGAAACAAATTAATATTAAGACCCCATGCAAATAACATTAAACCCTAGGATGAATATTAAACCCTAGCAAACCATAAAATTAATAAACCCAAGGGATCAATATTGTAAACACTAAGCTTAATTTTAAACCCTTGTAATATAAAAACTATGATTAAGATTATAAACCTAATGGATTATAAACCCAAGGCATCTATATATAACCCTAGGATTAATATTATGAACCCTATCAATAATATTAGACCCTATGAATATGAAAAATTAGATTAATAACGCGATGTAATTGATATTATAAAACAAAATGCACTAAGGAAAATAAGGAATTAATACAGAAAACCTAAAAAAACCTAAAGGATTAATATTGGAAACCCAAGGTATATAAACCCTAAGATAAATATTATCAACCCTAAGACAAATATGGTTGAGCATGGTTGATTTTCATATTGAAACAATATTTTTTACAGTTCGATGTTGGAGCATGGTTGATCATGATTGGGTTTCATATTGAGAAAACCTTTATCACAATGTGACATTAGACCATGGTTGACCCAAGGGATTACTAAACCCAAGGGATTATAAACCCAAGAGATTACTATACCCATTGGAATAATACTAAAACTGAGAGCGAATATTTACCTAAGGAAGTAACATTAAACCCTAATATTAATATTATGAACCTTAGGATTAATATTATAACCCAAGATATTAATACGATAAATCCAAGGAATTAATAAAGCTATGGGATTAATATTATAAACTAAATAGACTATAAACCATATTATATTAGTATACATATTAGGTATTAATATCATAAAACAAAGGTATTATTAAACCCAAGAGACTACAACCCTCATAATATAAATACTAATAGTAAACCCACTATAAATATTATATTGTGAGATATGCTATATTATAAATATACTATATTATTAAATACACTATATTAATATTTTCTGTTTGCTAAACATCTTTACCTATACCATACTAATATTGTGAACCCTTGGGTTGACAATATTGTTAACCATAACTTTAACAATATTATACTATACCATATAATAAATACCATTATAAATTCAATACTATAAATACAAATATTAAACCCATTATTATAAACATTAAAATAAAACCTAATATTATGAACCTAAATATTATAATACCCAATGTTATAAACCCTATATATTAACATAATATTATAAACCTTAATATTAAACCCAAATATTATACACCAAAATATTAAACCCTACTTATAAAACCTATTTATTACAACCTATATTATAACCATACATATTAAGCGACAATATAAATCATAATATTAAAACCAAATATTATAAACCTGGTATATTTTAAACATTCAATATTATAAAATAT
The DNA here is from genome assembly GCA_034641835.2 of Pinus albicaulis. NCBI lineage: Eukaryota > Viridiplantae > Streptophyta > Pinopsida > Pinales > Pinaceae > Pinus > Pinus albicaulis. The sequence goes on along the minus strand of CM076577.1, from coordinate 395,876,058 downwards.
AATATTGAACCCAAATAATATAAATGCTAATGTTATACCTAAATATTGAAAACGCTCATCTTATAAACCACAAATATTATAGCCCCAAATATTATAAACCTTACAACAACCACATTAGTAAATCTGGTTCATATATGTTGACTAATGTATATAAATCACATGCATAACCAAAAAAATAATTGTTCTTGCATAATTTTATACTAAATACTATATTTTAAACCCATTAACCCAAAGGATTAGTAAACCTAAGGGAGTATATAATAAACCCTAAAAAAATTAACATATTAATATTATAAAACCAAGGTATTAATAAACTCATGGCATTAATGTTATAAACTGAAGGTATTAATAATGTTATAAACCCATAGGATTAACATTATAAACCTAAGGGAATAATATTATAAACCATTGAAACTAATATTACAAACCCAAGGATTATTAATATTATAATCCAAAGGGATTAATATTAAAAACCTAAGGCACTAATTTAAAAAAACCAAGAGATTAATAATATAAAACTTTGAGATTAATATTATAAACTCAAGAGATCAATAAATCCAAGCTATAATAATATTATAGAGTCAAGGATTAATAAACTCGAGGATTATTAATATTATAAGCCCAATGGATTATTAAACCAATGGAATCAATGTTATAAACCCAAACAATTAATAAACCCAATGGATTGTTGATATTTTAAACCCAAGGGATAAGTAAACCCAAAATATTAATAATAAAGACTAGGATTAATATTATAAGACAAATAATTAATATTAAACCTATAAACCCAAGACACTAATATTAAAAATGAGAGAGATTAATATTATAAAAACAACGATTAATAAATGCATGGGATTAAAAATATTACAAAACTAATGGATTCATCTTAAAATATCAAGGTATTGGTATTATAAACCATTGGATTAATATTAAAAACCTAAGGATTAATAATATAAACCTAAGGAATTAATATTATAAATGTAAGGTATTAATATTAAAACTCAAGTGATTAATATTATAAATCCTTTGTATTAATACTATAAACCCAAGGGATACATAAACCCTAAGGATGAATATTATGAACCCAAGGGATTAATAAACCCAGGTATTTAATATTATAAACCCAAGGGATTAATATTCTAAACCCTATAATTATAAACCCTAAATCGAGTATCATAAAGTGGAATATAAACTCTAAATTTATTCAATGTCACAATGTGACATTGAATAAATCTCAGTGTCACGTAGCATTGTGACAGTGATTGTTGTAGTCTAATATTCGATAGGTTTCCATACCATTCCAACATCACAATATTAAACCCTAAAATAAATCCAAACATTATAAATCCTAATGTTATAAAACCCAAAAATATAAACCCCTATATTAGTATTGTAAGCCATAGAATTAATATTATAAACCCTACGATAAATATTATAAACCTTAGGATTAATATTATAAGTGCTAAGATTGATATTATAAACCCGTAAATTAATGTTTTAAACACGAAGACTATAAAACCCAATATTAAAAACCCCAATATTATAAACACAATATTAAACCCAAATATTATAAACCCAATATTAAATACAATATTATAAACCTCAATATTATATACCCAATTTTAGAAACCCTAACATTAAACACCAAATTTGTAATGTCGCATTGTAACATTGAATAAATTGCAATGTGACATAATATTGTGACAATGATTGTGAGGTTTATTGTCGCATTGAGACAATGTGTGACACAATACAATACTCTAAAGATTCCTATATGATTCTACCATCACGATATTATAAAACCCAATATTATAAACCAAAGGAAGGAATATTATAAACCCAAGGTATTAATAACTGTATGGATCAATATTTTTAACCCAAGGGTCTAATACTATAAACCTAATGTATTAACATTATAAACCCAAGGGATTAATTTATTATAAACCAAAATGATTCTTAACCAAGGCATCAATATTAAAAACCCAAACAATTAATATTATAAACCCTTCATATTAATATCATAAACCTAATTGATTAATAAACCCAAGGGATGATAATATTATAAACGTGATGGATTATTAATAGTATAGCCCAAGAGATTAATAAAACTAAGGGATCAATATTATAAAACCAAGGCATTAATATTATAAAACCTCATGATTAATATTATAAAGTCAAGGGATTAATATTATAAACCCACTAGATTAATATTAAAGACTAGGATAATATTATAAACCCTACAATTAATATTAAATCCTAAGAATATAAACCCTAAAATTAATATTATAAACCCAATTTATTATAAACCTAAGGGATTAATATTAAACCTAGGATTAATATTGTATTCCAAAAGGATTATAAACTTGATGATTAATACTATAAACCCTAAGATAAATATATGAAATATAATATTAATATTATAAAGCATATTAGACTATTATACAATTAGGGATTAATTGTTGAACCCTTAATTAAACTGAGAGGGGGGGGGGTGAATCAGTTTAATACATACATGGACTTTTAAAACTTTCTCTTAAAACTTATTTACACCTTCACTTCATGATCAACTTAATATGTGAACAATCTTTATTAGTGAGAAGCAAGTATCAAATAGATTTGCTAATGTAACAACAGTCTTAATATGTGAGCAACAAGTAGTAAGCGGATTAGATAAACCACATCAACACATAGACATCATGCACAGAGACACCAGATATAAGTGGAAACCCATAAAGGGAGAAAACCACATCTTATTATTGTTGTGATGCAAAGGCAAGCTCCAACTCCCTCTCACCACTGATTTTCTATAGGCACCAACCTACAGGAGGCTCCCACCTCAATTCTGCAAGCTACAACATGCAAGGAAGCTCCAACTCCCATCAATTTTCTGCAGGCACCAACCTACAGGAGGCTCCAACCTCAGTCAGCCACAACTGACATCTATCAAGCTACAACTTGATAGGGAAACTCCAACTTCCTCACTCTTTCAAAAGAGAAACAGTCGTTGATTTACCTTGGATACCAGCTCTGTCTTGTTCCAATTGCTCTGCTATTCATCTATTCTCATATCTGCCCTGTATCATCTCTGCATCTTCTCAGATTTTCTATTAGCTTCTCCTTCTTCTCTGCTCAGCTCCTCTTTCTTATCTGCTTCACTGCATTATTTCTGCATTATTTTTACTCACTCTTTCTCTCCCTTCTCACTCTATCTTTGGCATTTCAAAATGATATTACTTATAGAATTTTTTATGACTGTTTGTTTTCTTCTAGGAATTTGAAATGAATGGTCATACCCCTTCGTCTTTTGCCTCCTCATTTCTTTATCCAACTCAATTTAAAAATCATAATAATATGTACACAATTTCATGCTACAGTGGGATTTTGTCTTTTCTTTAGGATACTTGCCTTTGCATCACAAACAATAAAAAATAATTACATCATTTACATTTACATTCTTAATTTCATATTTCAATATCACTCAGCTCCTTTTTAGTTATATAACTCAATTTCACTCAGCTCCTTTTCTGGATTTTGGATTTACTAGCTTTTTCCTTCTTCTTTTTTTGCATTTGTTGAGTGACTGTTCTGTGTACCTTGATTTACTGTAATTGTGTGCACCTGTGAATGTATACCTGTCAAACCTGTAATATCTGTGAATCTCTGTCAGACCCATACTTTTATCCCTGTGTTTAATCACCTGTTCACTGTGCTTTTGTGCACCAACTGCATATATAACTGCTTCTCATGTTTATTCTCAATTACATATACATCTGGCCAATATATATTCAGAAAAGAGAGTATAGTGACACTTGATGTAGCAGGGTTACCACAAAGCCCCGGTTCAACATCACAGTCCTGGTTTAGCTCAAATTTTCCATCAGCTATGTGTACAATTGCATTCAAGTTTCATGCCCGAACGAGAGATCAATTCGCAGGCAGCAGCACGGTGAATAGGCGCAGGTTAAACAATGCACAAGTTGATTGGAGATCGACGGAGTGTGGGGGGTTGAAGAGCGCGGAGGTTAACACAGAGGGTAGCCCCCATAGTTGACTGGCCAATCACATGTTGACCTCCGATCAACAGCTATGATGAACTGCGGGGCCTCACCCCATTTGATGTGTACGGAGAAATGGGAGCCCCCGTAAACAGCACTTTGTGGTGGCTTCACCATGCACCACCGCCAGTGCGCCACTTCACATATACAGTCATTATACATAATATATTACGCCTTCAACAATAATTGGCAATATTTCATTTATTTGAAACCTTAGTCAGAATCTTTTAATATATTCCACCGTATGTTAATAACTCGGCAAACCTTATTAATATAACCAAAATTCATTGCATATATCTATCCTCGTCCTTTAACTACGTGCCTTTATTAAATTGAAACCTTATAACCATATAATAAACCTTAGTACATGTTTTATTGGGCCCCACACATACAATCAATAACCAACCAAACGCGCGCACCCATACCTGGCTATCTTCTGGGCTCTTTCATTAAAATTAGCGCATCTTCGTTTAATGATCTCCGTCCGATGCTCCTCCGCCAGATCGACGGTTTATATCCATTTCACTCGGCGTATTTGGTCGGTGTATAATGTGTGAAATTGCAAGTTAAACGGTGGCTTCCAATACCGCATATGCCACGTGTCATGAAGTTTATGGAATCGCTATGATTTCTGCAAAACCACCTTACGGTCGAAAGGTGGTGCGGAATTGGGAAATCAACCTCCGTGAACCCGCTCGTGGTTTCAGTCCCCTCATGGTTCCTCTGGTCAAGGTTCCGGTTTCCATTCCAGGTTCCGATCCAACGCTTTTACTCTGGGTTCCTTTCTCCAAAGATTTCAATTATATATATTTTTGTTACTATTATGGTTCCGCCTTTGACTTTGGTTCCGCCTCTGACTATGGTTCCACTCCTATTCACATTGTTTCTTCGGTGTATGCATATATATAAACCATATATATATAACGCACCTACCATATATACAATCTCCATGTCAATCGAATACAAGTGCTTTGTTAAAAAATGGCGATAATTTCAAACATAATTCAAACAGTGAATGCTAACTGATTCAAATGCCTGGAATGTTATGTGTAATGCCCGACTTTATAAAATATTCTCTGAATTTATATATATATATATATATATATATATATATATATATACATATTCTTGGAATAACATCTGTGGCTCTGCCTCTGCCGCTTCTGTCACTCTGCCTCTGCCTCTACTGCTATGAAAACGGCTCTGTCTCCGTATTTTCTTACTCTGCTTGTCTCCTTTGCTTCATTCATTTTCTTCTTTGCTTCCATTATCTGTCTTTGTCTCCTTGTAACTGTTCCTGTCTCTGCATCTGCTGCCTCCTTTGCCATCAATGACAACATTTCCAACATTAATATCATAAAACCAAAGTATTATCCAACCCAAGATGCTACAAAATTAACATTGTAAATATTAATATTAAACCCACTATAAATATTATATTATGAGCTATGCTATATTATAAATATGCTATGTTATAAAGTACACTACATTATTTTTTTTAACCCCACACATCGTAAACTATAATATACTCATATTGTTAACCCTTGTGTTGGTGATATTTTTTACCATAATGTTAACAATATTATACTATACTATATTATAAATACTATTATAAATCCAATATTGCAAATACAAATATTAAACTCATTATTATAAACACTAAAATTAAACTCAATATTATGAACCAAAATATTATAGTACCCAATGTTATAAACTCTAAATATTAAACACAATATTATAAACCTTAATATTAAAATCAAATATTATAAACCCAATATTAAACCCTAATTATAAACCCTATATGTTAGATTCTATATTATAACCTAACATATTACCCGATAATGTAATCATAATATTAAAACCAAATATTATAAACCCTATAGATTAAACACTCAATATTATGAACTGTAATATTGAACCCAAAATTATAAACCTTATTATTAAATCCAATAATATAAACCTAAATAATATAAACCCTAATATTATACCAAACATTATAAACCCTCATCTTATAAACCACAAATATTATAAACCCAAATGTTATAAACGTTATAACAACCACACTAGTGAATGTGTTTCATATAGGTTGATTAGTGTATATTAAGCACACTCATAACCACAATAATCAATTTTCTTGCATTATTTTATACTAAATACTATATTATAAATCTAATAACCCAAAGGATTAGTAAACCTAAGGGATTATATATTAAACCCTAATAATATAGACATATTAATATTATAAAATCAATGTATTAATAAACCCAAGGCATTAACATTATAAATCCAAGGTATTATTATTATAAAATGAAGGGATTAACAAACTCAAGGGATTATGTATACTCAAACCCAAGTGATTAATCAAGCCAAGGAAATAATATTATAAAACCTTGCGATTAAAAAAACCGAGGGATTAATAAACCAAGGGGGTATTATAAACACAAGGGAGATTTAATAAACTCAAGAGATATTATAATATTATAAATGCATTACATCATTGAAAAAAATTCATGTTGGTTATGGTTGATCATGGATGACCATTTTCAACCATGATCATGTTGATTATGGTTGATTTTGGTTAATAATAGTTGACCATATTCAACCATAGAGGCCTTTATCATGGTTGACCATGGTTAACCATAGAGAAAATGACCATGGTTAACCATATTCAACCACGGTTAATCATGGTTGACCATAAAAACATTGATTTACAATAATGGCCATGGTTGATGATGCTTGACCATGGTTGACAATGGTTCACATTAAATGACCATGGTTGATCATTGAGTAAAATCATTGTTTACCACACTCAATCATGGTTGACCAAATTCAACAAGAGAGACCTTAATCACGGTCAATCATGGTTGAAAAAATTTAACCATGGAAAATCATGGTTGACCATCGGTGAAAATGGTTGATTATGGTTGATCATCATTGAATTTTATTAATTGTGATTGATCATGGTTGACAGTAGAGAAATTTTCCATGGTTGACTAAATTTATCCATGAGTAACCATGATTTACCATGGTTGACCGTAGAGATATGGATTAACGATCAATATGGAATTGCACCATATTCAACCAAAAATATATGCATTGACCACAATGGATGACCATAATCAGGCATAGAGACCTTGGCTAACCATGTTTGAACATTATAACAAACATTGACTATGGTTCTCAATAAGGAGTTTGTGGAACATGAATTGTTCTTGGTTAACCACGATTTACCAAAGATGACCATGTTGATCATGGTTGACCATGGTTGACCATGGTTGACCATGGTTGTTCATGGTTGACCAGATTCAACCATATGGATCTTAGTCTTGGTTGACCATAGTTTATCATGGTTACTGATATTCAACCATGATCAACCATACTTGACCATGGATGATCATGGTTGATCATGGTTGACTATTTTTATCATGGTCGATCATGGTTGGCCATGGTTAAGCATATAGATAATGACCATGGTTAACCATATTTAAATAGGGTTAATCATGGTTGAACATTATATCCATGGATGATGATGCTTGACCATGGTCGATGGTGGTTAAACATTGTTGTTCATCGTTGACAATGGTTCACATTAAATGATCATGGTTGATCATGGTTAACCAAGGTTGACCAAATTCATCGTGAAAGACCTTAATCATGGTTAATCATGGTTGACCAGGGTTGACCTTGGTTGATCGTGGTTGATCATAGTTCATAATAGAGTCATTTTCCATGTTTGATCATGGTCGGTCATAGAGATAATGATTAACCATTATTAGGGAATTGTGTTTGATTGAACTTGAGGAGTGATGACTACCAAACATACTCCTAAATAGTCAAATTTCTTAGAAAATGTGTTTGAATAATGTAGTAATGTCACATTTCGGCATTGGATAAATTGCAATGTGTAACATTGCAAAAATGTTTGTCACATTGCAATGTCTAATAGATTTCTTTACCATTCGAGCATCACAACATCTTTAATACTCAATATTAATCAATAATATTAATAGGAAATTATTCCTCACTAAATTTAAATATTGTTGATTGTTAAACATAGTCAAACATAGTCAAGGAGTCACCCACATTATGAAATGTGGTTGACCAAATATTGTAATGTTGCATTTCGATGTTAGAAACATTTGTTTACAATTCCAATTACAAATTTATATTATTATTAATTAATATTAATATATTTATTTAAAAATTTTAAATTAATGGTTAATACATATTATATATATATATATATATGTATATATATATATATATATATATATATATATATATATATATATATATATATGGCAACTTGTTTGTGATCCTCTAGACTTGAGGAGTCGCGATCGAGGGACATCTAAGCCGTCAAAGTCACCCCGGGATCACCTCGGGCATGGACCACAGGAGGCCTTAGCTGACTTGATTTTTTAGCATGTCCCCTCCACCTAGAACATTACATAACCACCCCCCGTAAGGTTTCATGTTCGAACACCTTTCTAACGAAGCCCATCCTCAACCAGTTGTGACGGTGAGACATGACTTTTACATAAATATTTTAATTAGTATATTGTAAAGTATTTTAATTAATATTATTAAATATTTTAATTAATGATTTAATTAACTTAATATTACTATTAATTAATATAAATATTAATTTAAAAAATTAAAATTAATGTTTATTGTACTTGAACATTTTTATATAAATGTTTCAATTAATAGATTGTGAAATGTTTTAATTTATATTCTTAAACATTTAAATACTTTTATTAATGTTATCAATGTTTCAAGTAATGTTAAAAATTAATTCATGTTAATGTTGTAATTAGTTAATATTATTGTTAATTGTTGTTCTAATTATTTAATTAATTACTGTTGTATTAATTAAGGATTGCTTTGCTTTAATTGAATAAAGTTGAATATTTTCAAATACACTAAACAATATAAATGTGGTCATATTTGACTATGTTTGACTAATGTCATTACCTATTATAATTATGTATTAATTATTATTTTGTAATTATGTATTAATTATTTAATTACTATATCAATATATTAATGATAATAAATTGATAATAGTTTTATTTTCACTAGGATTCCTAAATTTGGAACCATTTTTATATTTGGACAAGAAAATCCTAGGTCACGGTGAAGTGAGGTAGGAATTTTGTGGCAGTGAAAATTTTAGGAGGTAGCGCCTCTCGGCATGCGAAACCTGGGAATATGGAAGGGAGTATCAGATATGAGGGTGGTCACTCAACGGGCTCGTTGGTAATGGAGCACGCTGTGACAGAAACAAAGGAATCGGGGGCAATAGGTGGGTCTATGAAGGAGTAGGCTTTAGAACATGGGGTTGGGGGTTGGAAAACAAAGGAAACTAGCCGCCCTGGCCAACGCCTACCTTATACAAAGGAGACATCCCATGTGTGCATCAAATCAAATTTTATGGGCCCTCTTATCCAGTACATGAAAGACCACGCCCTAATAGGGAAGTTTTTCGGTATATGGCCGCTGGAAAAAACCATTATATGATGGATCAATACAACCTGGAAATTAAAATGGCATTATGACCTATAGTTAGGGGTTAAGGGCTTCTTTACGATAATATTTTTAACCTCGAAGAAAAGAATAGAGTGTTCGATGGAGGATTGTATTTCTACAACTCAACAAGGTTTTATTTAACCTTGTGGAAGGAGCGATTCAACCCGAACAAGGTGGATCTCTCAGTGGCCCCGGTGTAGCTGAGATTATACTCCCTCCCAGTATAATTATGGCATCTCGAGATTCTTGAAGATATAGGTAATGCCTTGGGGTCCCTTGTCAAGGTGGTTGAGAAGACCAAGAAAATGAGGTGTGTATCCTACACTCGCATTTGTGTATACATAGATTTTTTGAAGGAACTATTAGAAGGAGTGAACTTGACCAGGAATGACGAGGACTGGTTCCAAGAAATAAAATATAAGCACATACCATTTAGGTGCACGTGGTGCCATGAACATGGTCACCTGTTTTGTGAATGCCCTTTGAACTCCCTGCTTGCAAAATCAAACAACACTAGCAATGAGAAAGATGCAAAAAAGTTCAAGAAGGTTGTCAATAGAAAAATATAGGAAACAATAAGCCCTCAGATAGAAGTGCATAAGAAATCACAAATCCAAAATAAGTTCGTGGCTTTGAAAAAGGTTAGTGGGGAAGGGACTAGTGATGTGGCAGGAGTTCAGTCGACTAACAAGGAGGAAGGAAAGGATGCTACAAAATCAAAGGCCTTTAATAAGGAAATCAAAGAGGATATGACCCAAGGAGATGAAAGGAAAATGGAGGAGGCAGAGGATAGGGATATATGGGATTTAGACCTCGACGGGATCGAGCAAGCTTATGCATACCTAAAATCATGGTACATTCCTTTTCAACAAGTTGTGCTCTTAAGAGAGGCGATCATTAAATATAAGAGATCAAATACATTAGGAGTGGTTTTGAAATCCTTAAAGGTCTCTGAAGGAAAAAATACGAGGGAGGTGAATCAATTCCTAGAGGATCCAAGAAGCTGAGGGTAAACTGGTTGCATCAGGACAATATCTAACTATTGAGGACGTCTTTCTCACTATATCAAAACCTTCCTCATAAAAGTCTTATCCTGGAATGTAAAAGGCTATAATAGTCGAATAAAGAAATGAATGATTAAATGGAAAATAGAAGTAGATAAACCTTCAATTCTCTTTATCCAAGAAACTAAGTGCAGCAGCGAATAACTAAATAATATGAGCTGAAACATCTAGAAAGGCTCGGAGGTGATGGTAGTTGATGCAAGGGGAATGGCCAGAGGGATAGGCATTTTATGGAACCTGTTACTGATAAGCATCTCATACTTTGTGGTTCTTCCCCACACCCTCTCTACCAACTTTGATGTCCTCGACACCTCTGTATGGGGTTTGATGTTGAACGTCTATGAGCCTTTTCAAATGGATCTTTCACTGATTTTTTTAGAATGAATTTGTAATCCTAGGTACTAGGTGGGTGTCAAGCATTGGGTGTTAGGTGGGGATTTCAACCTGATCTAGAATCTAGGGGAGAAAAAGGGAGCGAATTAGGACCCTTAGTAGCATGAGTGAATGATTAAATGAATTTATTGAGTAAATACACTTGATGGATGTGCATAATACCGATAGATTATTCACCTGGAAAAACAAACATGGAGGCTCCCGACACATTTATTCTCGGCTAGATCGGTTCCTAGTGTCAGAATCGATTTTGACAAGGGGGGGGGGGGGGGGGGGAGATTGCATCCATTTTCCTCCCAAAAGCTAAGTCAGACCAGTGACCAGTTTATTTGGATTGGCATCAATTAGGGAAGAACCTAAAACAACCCTTTCAGTTTGAGAGATTCTGGTTGTCACACCTCGATTTCCATAGTCCTCTCAAGGACTAGTGGGAGGGATATGAGGCCCCCTTAGGTTCTAAAATGTACTACATATAGAAAAAACTAAAGTTTTTAAAAGAACGATTGAAGAGGTGGAATAAAGAATCCTTTGGTAATATCCAAGAGGAGAAACATAAAATAGAAGGAAAGATTGAGGACCTTCAGCAACATGTGATGCTCGGTGGCTACAGTGATGAGGAGATTGATACAGAATCCAGACTCCTCCTAGATCTTTCCCAACGTGAAAGGCAAGTGGAGATTCTGTGGCAGCAGAAATATAGAAACCTTTGGCTTAGGAAGTGGGATAGGAACACCGGGTTATTTCATAGAGCTACAATACGACACTGTCAAGGAAATCGCATAGACCAATTAAAAGTTGCCAATGGCCAATATGTGGAAACATGGGAAGATATAGAGTGAAGCCTTAATCATTTGTTCTCTAGTTTGCTTCATGATGTAGAGGAAGAAAAATTACCTAATATAGATAAGATAACCACCAATATACCTCCTTTGGTGTCGACGAAGAATAACATGATGCTAATGCGTAAAATTGAAATAGCTGAGGTGAAGGAAGTAGTCAAACAGATGGAAGGAGGGAAAGCCCTGGTCCCTAATGGGTTCACAAATAACTTCTTTCAAATCTGCTGGGATTTAGTGAAGGATGAATTGTTGGAAATTGTAGAGGAATCTCAGAAAATGGGAAGAATTTTGAAGGCGTTCAACTCCACTTTCCTCACCCTTATTCCAAAATACCACGGGGTGAAGGAACCTGCTAAGTTCAGGCCGATTTCTTTATGTAATATCATCTACAAAATTATCATGAAAGTAATGTAAAATAGATTAAAATCCCTTATCCCAAAGCTTATCTCCTTGGAACAATTTGGCTTTGTGGATTGGAGACAGATTATGGATGGCATCATCCTTACCCACGAGGTGATCCACTCCCTAAAAAACTATAGGAATCCGAGGATGATGATAAACTTGATTTGGCTAAAGCCTACAACAAACTGAGCTGGAAATATATGAGGCAGATGGTAAAAACTTTCAGGTTTTACCATGACTAGGTTAAGTGGGTCCTTAACCTGGTTTCCTCAACTTTTTAATCTATTCTGGTTAATGGTACTCCTTCTGATACTTGCGAGGCATCAATGGGGTATCAGGCAAGGGGATCCATTGTCCCCATTTATTTTCATATTAGTGGCAGAAGGGTTGGACAGAAATTTGAAGGCTAGCCAAGAGGATGGGAGGATTTTATGCCTTGGGCTACATGAGGTGGCAACCCATCATACTCATCGAAAATTTATGGATGATACGATGTTGATGAGTCAGGCTACGGTCAAAGAGGCAAGAGGCTTAAAAGATATCCTGAAGGTGTTCAAAAGAGCGAGCGACCTAAATATTAATGAAGGGAAATCAAAAGTATTATTCTAAAATATTCCATTGGTGAAGTGAAGAAAAATGATCAGAATCCTCGGCTTCTCGAAAGGATCCCTCCCTTCCAGGTACTTGGGGGCCCCACTACTAGACTCTAAGGCTAGAGAAAGCACTTGGAAAGATGTTTTGGATAAGTTGATAGAAAAACAACATAACTGGACCCATCGAGTGCTAAACCTTCCTAGTCGTCTAACTTTTCTGAAGTTGGTGCTTCGGTCCATGCCTATGTACCTCTTCTCGATCATAGTGGTCCCCAAATCAATTCTTAAGAAAATTAGGGCCATCCAAAGAAAATTCCTGTGGGGGAGCACTTAGAACAAGAAGAAATGGGTCCTGGTTTACTGGACTATAGTTTGTATCCCTAAGAAAGTAGGAGGTCTGGGGCTAAGGGTTCCATATGTAAGTAATCAGGCGCTTGGGTCTAAAATTTGGTGGTGGTGGATCTCAAACAAGTCAGAAGCTTGGGAAAATATTTGGACGTGTAAATATGATAAGGGTTAGAACAGAAAAAACCTGATCAGATATAAGGAGGACACCCTAGGATCCTTGATCTAGAGGGAGGCTAATGCCAACCGCAACCTAGTCAAAGAGCACAAATTTTGGGAAATACGGGACGAAAGGGAGGCTGATTTATTTAGGGATGGATGGCAACAATTACCTAGTATCCAGGGGTTGGTCATGATGTCGGGGATTCAATAAAAACTGAGAAGGGAGGGCCTGACAAGATTCAAGGAATTTTGGGACACTGATGTAGAGGACAACCCTTTCCACGAGTGGGTGAAGGGGGATTGGTTCAGGACTCGGTGTCTAAGGGAAGACACAAGGAATATAATGCAGGTGCTATGAAAAGGGAAGATAAATAAGATTCATCACTTAGATAACAACACAAATTTTCAGTTCAACATCAAATGAGAATTTGGAATATCTGGGAACCACCATATATTGTAAACTGAGAAAAAAAGGAGAAAATTTTGGAACCTCAGTCTCTGGCCTAAAATATCCACCTTCCACTGGTTTTTGCTGAAAGGAAGATTGTTGATGTGGGATAACATCCACAAGAGAGGGATGATACGACCTTCCATTTGTGTTCTATTCGTGTCAGCAAAAGAGACCATGAATCACATGTTCCATGAGTGCAGCTCGACCTCTAGAGTTTGGAACAAGGGAGATCAAATTTTCAAAAGGTCCAATCGAGTCTCAGGATCTCTGTCAACTACTATTATCTACTAGGAGGAGGACCCCTTTAGAAGTAACCTGTTAAATCGAATATGGGAGCTTGCCCCATGGTTCCTTTTATGGGAGATATCGAAAGAAAGGAATCACCATATCTTTGATGGCAGGAAGAGATCAGAAGAGGAAGTCTGGGCAAGCATCAAAGTCCAAGTGTGTAAAACCATGAGTCTCGAGAGATGGGGATCGGAAAACATTAAGACCAGTAAGGAGGAAATTTAGATGCTTTACAAATGGAAGGTTCAGAGGGCCCCAAAGTATATCAGAAAGGCCGGTAACGGACCTGAAATGCCTCCGACCTCAAAAATTTTGGAATCGCCTGAATATCATATGTTCAATTTTAATTTTGATGGGGCATTGAAAGGAAACCTAGGGGAAACGAGGCATGGAGGAGTAATACAAGATTGTAAAGTGGATATCCAGTGAATCTCTTTGGGTTACCTGGGGTATACCTCTAACAATGTTGCGAAGCTTAAGGGGATACTGGCAGGATTGGAACTAGCAATCCAACATCAATGGTTTCCTCTGATCATTGAGGGTGACTCTAGAATAATTATTGATATAGGTATCAAATTTCTAAATGGGTCACAAGTGTGTAAGGTTACCCAAAACTGGAAGATGGAAAATAGCTTGCAAAGCTTGAGCTCCCTCTTTTAGATGCACTTAGAGGTCCAGCTCTATCATGTGAGGTGAAAAGCTAATAGTCTTGCAGACCTCCTTGCCAACCACGGGGTCTAGGCGAGAGAAGAAATACAACCAAGGAAGTGGGGAGATCTGGCCGAATCAAACCCTAAGGAAACATTCAAGAGGATAATGTTGAGGGATCAGGGGTGTCTTATATTCGGGTGACTAGGGCCCCTGGGCAGCAGGAGGGGTGTCACGTGCCCACCACATTGGAAAGCATGCTAATGCCACATGAGAGTTGCAACGTGGATGTAGGAATGAGTGGTGATGACATTTTAATTGGGGGAAGGATGGTGGTAGAGGTTAGCAGTTGGTAGTACAGAAGAATGGAGGCAGAGGTGATGGGGGTGTAGGATCCCTAGGGCAAGAGGTACCACCTCTATCCTAGCTCACTCGCATGTGTAGTTATTATCGATGGAGGGTGGAGGGAATGAGATATAGGAGGTTGCAGAGGCTAGGATACTTTTATCTATGTGTGGAGCAGAAGATTTGGTATTGTTTCAGCCCCATGTAATGGTGTGCCGAGAAGAGAGGTGGAGGGTTCTCCAGATCTAAGCAGGCGGTTGTGGCTAGGGTCTGTTGGCATTCCCTTCTGGAAGATATGATGGTGGGTCACCCATTTTAGGGTCATCACTACATCTTTTTTGGAACAAGTAATGGTAGTGGAGTGATGTCCACATGAAGAAAAACCCCATATTCTTCTTAGCCGCATAATTGGGGTGGAAGACTTGATCGGGAGGCCCTGTTATTTGCAAAGAATGACGATTTGGATGTCAACACCATTTCAAAAATGGAGGAAGATCTATTTAAGTCACTGGATCTTGAGTACGGGGGGGTCAAAATGCACCTGGGAAGGAGTTCGGGTAATATCTCAGCAGCATGAAGAAAGCGTTGGAAAAAAGCCTCGGAAAAATTCAGGACAACTCGGAAATGGTTAGTTATTTCAAAATTTTGCAGCTTGACAGTGTGTTCCAATTGGAAACCACCCGGTATGGAGAAGAGGAGATCGTGACTAAGAATGGGTCGAATAGCCCAGGAGGGGAGGACCAGGACTAGGACTAAACATGTGCCTCACACCTTTTTGTTGTGTTAAGATATCTGTCTTAATTTAGCCCAGTAATGTTTATAGTGCGTAGTCTTAGTAGGTTTAGTTGGTTACAAGTTATAGTTTTGGCTCTTTTACCTTTGTTAGGGGCCATCAACCTAGATTTTCCTCCAGTTTCCTGATATGGGCGAAGATGTTTTTGTAATTTTAGACAATCTTGGTCTAGTTTTCAGCGTGTCGACAGATCACAGTATGTACACATTTAAATAGTTAATAGAAGGAGGCCTATATTTGCTCACAAAACAAAAATGAATATAAATTGATAAATTATTATTATTATTAATTAATGTTAATTCATTTATTGCAGAATCCGTATTATCCATAGTATCATAAAAGAATGGATGTTGACCATTGTTTTATGATACTGTGGATAATCCGAGTTCTGGAATCAACAAAAACCAAAAGTTTGAAAACAATTCATTCATTTCTTTAAAAATTCTTAAATTAATGTTATTAAAAAATTTTAAATAAAAATTTTAATTAATATATTGTCAAAAGTTTTAATTAATGTTTTAAAGTTAAAAACATTTAAGTACAATTCCAATATCTTATTATTATTATTATTAACCAAATTTAAATATATTCATGTTTGAATATATTTGAATAATGTAGATAAGTCTAATAATTATGCATTAATGATTTAATTAATATGTCAATGTAATAATGTCAATATAATAATTATTTAACATTATCATTAATTAATATATTTATATAGATTTTTGAATTAATGTTTAATTTTATTAAACATTTTTGTATAAATGTTTTAACTACATATTTTAAAATATTTTAATTAATGCTATTAATTAATCTTTTAATTAATATTGTTTAATGTTCTACTTTATTCATATTTTAATATTTTAATTAACTAATTAATGTATATTAATTCACGCTTGTATTATTTTCAAATATAATAAACATAGGGTTGAGCAAGTATTAATGTGGTTAACTATTATATATTAAGTAATAATGTGTTAATTAATATATCAATATATTAATGTTAATAAATAAATAAATTAATATTAAATATTTATTTAATAATTTTTAAATTAATTTAATTAATTAAAGTAATAAATCTATCTAATTAAATAGAGACTAGGTTTTCTCGTGAAGATGAACACTAGGGTTCCCGTCTATGACTTCAATCCAGCCATTGTCGCCGTCAAACTCCTAGTCGACCTTGAGGCTCTTGGCGTCCAGAGACCAAGCCCACTACCATTGCAGCAACAATCCAATAATGATAGCAGTTGTGATGGAGAAACAATGGAGAAGGCCCAAATTGTTATAGATTTTTGGAAACCCAAAATATGTTCAATATTCTTGACTGCTCACAAGGCAGAGGTTTCATATGACTTGCAGGTCGGAGGGGTTCTTGGTGGTCAGATTCGGATGGAGCTCAATGGTGATGCAACACCAAAGGCAGCCAGGATTCACCACTTGTCATTTACCAGAGACAAAGGCTTCGACCGCTCATGCTTGCCATTTCTCTTCCATAGTCCTTTGCTCCACTGCATGACCCATGGGTTTATATGCCAAGGTGATCAATCCACAAGGGGAATTGAAAAATGTGAAGAGGAAACCATGTTTAGCAGCTCGCCATGAAGGCTTGACAATGTGGCCTCACAGATGAGCTCTGGTAGTCAGGGGACCCTATATCTCCCATCCCCCTCTTTTCAGATCTAGATCTCTCTTCTCTGTGGCAAAACCATGCTTCTTTGGGTTCGTTCTTCGGATTTGGTGACGAACCTTTTTCATGCCCTCAAACTCAACTTGGGGATTATCTTTGCCTTTCAACGTCTTCTCCATGGGGGTTAACAACTAGAGGATTCTCTCTCGCTATCATTTTATAATAGAGAAATATTAGGGGGTCAAATGTTTAGGGGGTTAAATGGGTTAGGGGTTTAGGGTTTTAGTTGTTTAAATGGGTTAGGGGTTAAGCGTTTAGGGGTTATGGGTTAAGGGTTTAGAGGTTTAGGGGTTAGGGGTTTAGAGGTTTAGGGTTTAAGGGGTTAAATGGTTTAGGGGTATAGGGGGTTAAATGGTTTAGGGGTTGGAAATTTAGCGTTTAAGGTGTTAGGGGTTAAGGGGTTAGAGGTTTAGGGTTTAGGGGGTTAAATGGCTTAGGGTTTTAAATGTCTAGGGGGTTAGGGGATTTAGAAATTAAGGATTTTATGGGTTAGGGGTTAATGGGGTTAGGATTTAGGGGGTTAAATGGGTTAGGGTCAGGAATTAAGGTTTAAGGGGTTAGGGGTTAAGGGTTTAGAGGTTTAGGTTTTAGTGGGTTAAATGGGTTAGGGGTTAAGATTTTAGAGTTTTAGGGTTTATGGGTAAATGGGTTAGGCGTTTAGGGGTTAAATGGGTTAGGGGTTGGGAATTAGTGTTTAAGGGGTTAGGGGTTAAGGTTTTATAGGTTTAGGGTTTAGGGGGTTAAATGGATTATGGTTTTAAGGGTATAGGGGGTTAAATGGGTTAGGGGTTGGGAATTAGGGTTTTAAGGATTTAGGGTTAAGGAATTAAAGATTTATGGATTTATGGGGTTAAATGGGTTAGATTTTGGGAATTAGGGTTTAGGGGGTTAGAGTTTTATGGTCTAGGGGGTTAAATGGGTTAAGGCTGGTTTAGAGGTTTATGGGGTTAGGGGATTTAATAGTTAAGGATTTTAGGGGTTAGGGGTTAGGGTTTAAGGGGTTAAATGGGTTAGGGTTTTAGGAGTTTAAGGGGTTAAATGTGTTAGGGTTTTAGGGGGTTAAATTGGTTAAGGGTTGGGAATTAGGGTTTAAGCAGTTAGGGGTTAAGGGTTTTGAGGTTAAGGGTTTAGGGTATTAATTGGGTTAGGGGTCTAGAGGTTTAGGGGGTTAGGGGATTTAGCAGTTAAGGATTTTAGGGGTTAAGGGTTAATGGGGTTGGGGTTTAGGGGGTTAAATGGGTTAGGGGTTTAGGGGCTTAGGGGGATAAACTGGTTAGGGGCTGGGAATTAGGGTTTAAGGGTTAGGGGTTAAGGGGTTATAGCTTTAGGTTCTAGGGGGTTAAATGGGCTATGGGTTTAGAGGTTTCCCTCTCATAGCCATATTTTTTCAATTTCATGATTAATTAGGCATTTTTAATGTCTCATTACTTGATTAATTAGGATTAAGTAATGACGAAACTAAAGGATCAACTAAAGATCTATTTACCTCCATCCCTGCCCCAAAACACATCCTTGCACCCCTCCCTTAGCCAAGGTAACCCTTCCTTATATTCAGGGTTTTACTGATCACCTTTCCAGAATTCTATCTAAAATGAACATAAAAACATTATTTAAACCCCATCGAACTCTCAACCAACTCTTGAGGTTTTCCAAAGAAAAAAAATGACCCCCTGTCTTGCCCTGGTGTATATGAGATACCCTGCTCTTGTTGTAAGTCCTACATAGGAAAAACTGGCACATGCTTTAAAACCAGTTTGAAAGAGCACATGGTAGACACCTACCATAACCGTGTAGCCAAATTGGCCATAGCGACACCTTGATAAAGACAAAAGACTCCACAAGATGAGGCATATATACATCATATGCAAGAATCTACGTCTACATGAATATAACAAAACCAGTACCAGAGGCCATAGAGTTGTAACATCGCATGAGGTATGGCAACAAACCATCGACTATGAACACATCCCCTTGCGATGCAGGAGATGTCATGAGTATGGAAACTTATTTTTAGAATGCCCATTAAACCAGAAAGAGCCAAAGGAGCTGGAAAAGGATAAAAATCAAAAGAAACAATATGAGGATTCACAGGGTTTCCAAGAAGTTCAGAGGAGAAAGAAGAACCAGAAGATTAACCAAACCCCAACCCAAATTCAATAAGGGCAGGTAAAAATAAGAATAACTACAATAGGTTCGTTACCCTACAGAATGAGGAGGCATTAGAAGAAATGGCAGACCATCGAGATGAAGTTGACAAGGGAAAAGAAATTGGGGAGGAACAAGATAACTGAGACAAACCAGAAAAATAGAGGGAAGGGACAAACACCGAATGCAATGTGGAAGTGGAGATGCAAGAGAAAGAAACCACAAAAATAGGACAGGATTAGTCATATATGGAAATAGATAGGTATAAAGTGGATCTAAGCAATGAAGAGTAGGTTTTTCATAGACTATTGAAAGAATGGAGACACGTTGATGAGTGATTCATCCCCGAAACACGAAAACATATCTCGAAAGAGATTCCAATAGTACAAAGCTAAAGAAGGAAATTGAGGAATAGACCAATTGGATCACCTAGGACCCTAGAAGACCGAGGGAGGAAATCAATGGCCAACAGGGAGAGGTAGTAAGAAAAGGGGCAGAAAGAACCTCAATGAAACCATTCAGATGATTGGTGAATCAATAGTTAACTTAAGGAAGGTAGTTCCACTCTCAACAATCTTCCACTAACTTATCATTTAAATGATTATAACAACCTGGAATATCCATGGCCTTAATAGTAAAGGAAAACAATTTTATTTGAAGCAGCGACTGAGGAAAGACAAGGCCAACATTATGATCATCCAGGAAACAAAGATCCGGAAATCCAAGCTTAAAGGGATAGTTCGAATTTTCAAGCTACCATATGAAGTGACTGCACTCGACTATAGAGGGAGTGTGGGAGGACTAGCCATTTTGTGGAACCCGATGGAAGTCATCTTTGAGGATTGGGTAAGTAGTCCCTGAATGCTTATAGGGAACTTTAGACACATAATATGCAGTGATTGGGTTCTTCTTACTGGGGTTTATTGGCCTCATACCCCAGGGGAGAAAGAGACCTTCCTCCACAACCTTGCCAGTATGAGAATAGAATGTCAAGAAGAATTATGGACAGTAGGAGGGGACTTTAACACCAGAACATCCCTCGAAGATAAGAAAGGAGGAATTTTCCAATTAGACCCAGATATGGATATTTCCAGGGAAGAAATATCAGAGCTCAAACTAGTGGATCTACAAACCATCAATGGAAACTTCACCTAGAGCAATAGGAGAGGAGGTCAAAATCAGAATGCGTCTAGATTGGATCGGTTCTTGGTCTTAGAATATTTCATATCCCGATACATATACATGGAAACCTCCATTCTCCCTAGAATGGGCTCGAAACACTGGCTGGTAAGACTAGAAATCGACCTTAAAACACGACCAAGAAATAAGCCCTTCAGATTTCAAGCATTTTGGCTCCGAGACCCTAAGTTGCTGGGGCAACTCAAAGAATGGTGGAAGAAAAGTGAAGTTGTGGGAAGATATATTATGCATACATTCCAACTCAAGCTAGAAGAGACCAAGAAAAGGATCAAGAAGTGGAACAAAGAGGACTTTGGAAACATCTTCAAAGACCACAAGGAGTTAAGGAAAAACATGGAGATTGTCCAACTATAGATTATCAGAAAGGGAAGATCAGAACTTCTAGTAGAAGAAGAGGGGTAGCTCATAACACAAATAGAAGAATGCAGAAAACATGAGGAGATACTCTGGAAGTTGAAATATATATTAAATTGGTAGAGGGAAGGAGAGAAGAACACACGCTTCTTCTATAAAAGAATGGTCCAACACAGAGAACGTAAAAGGATCTTCTCACTAAAAAATGAGGTTGGAAACATAATAGTTTGTCATGAGGACATGGAAGAATTGTTTGTACATCACTTTTGTACCTTACTCTCTGAACCAGAGCATGATTTCTTTGAAGCAATCAATAGAATCACCGAAAACATTCCACACCTCATTACCATAAATTATAACCTCGGCCTTATGCGGGTGGTCACAATGTTGGATGAGGTGGTAAAAGGTATGGAAAAAAATAAAGCCCCAAGGCTTTATGGTTTCACCACGGAATTCTTCCAAGATGCATGGAAATTTAGAGGACAAGACATCCTGGAAGTGGTGGAGGAGTCAATAGGGAACCAAAAGGCATGTCAGAGTCTCAATGCTACTTTTATAATCTTGATTCCTAAATATGCTAAATTGGAGGATCCCCAAGGATTCTGCCTGATTTATTTATGTAGTTTCATATAAAAAATCATTACAACGTCTATTATGGTTAAGCGCCTTAAAACTTTATTTGCTTCCCTCGTATCATCTGAAAAAATTGGTTTTGTAGAGGATCGTCAAATCATAGATGGTTTTATTACCTCCTAAGAAGCAATCCACTCCTTGAAGCATTTGAAAATCTTGGGGATGATGATCAAACTAGATTTATCTAAAACCTATGACTACATAAGCTATACCTTCCTCACCAAAGTATTTTAAGCTTATGGATTTGATTAGATATGGATATGATGCGTCTAGGCTATGGTTTCCTCCCCTATCTATTTCATTCTCCTAAATGGTCGCCCCACCAAATATTTTAACCCTACTCGGAGGATAAGACAAGGAGATCCCCTGTCCCCATTCTTATTTATTGTGGCTACTAAAGGAATTGGCAGAATCCTAAAGGAGGAAGCTCATAATATCAATATTTTTGGTCTTAGGATCTGGGGAAATGACCTCCCTCTTACCCACCAGAAATTTGTTGATGACATTATGCTCTTTTGTCATGTATCGCTGAAGGAAGAAAAAACATTAACGATATACTCCATGTGTTTATGGAAGTCTATGGAACCCTTATTAATAATGAAAAATTTTGTATCTTCTTCTTTAACAAGGGTGGAAATATCCAAACCTTTCTGGTGGGAGTGCTTGGGTTTGGTATCATATCTCTTCCCACTAAATACCCATGCATGCCCCTTGTTGAAAGCTCTCTAAAAATTTCTTGCTGTAGTCATCTTATCCAAAAAATTAAAATCAAGCTCAACAATTGGACTTTTAGAGCCCTAAATATGGCTCCTTGCTCCATCCTTCTTAAATTTGTCCTACCAGTGTTTTGGCTCCTAAGTATTTTGGTTTTCCAAGAAAAATCAATTCCGAGTGGGCTCAATTCCAATATTTTTAATATTTTTCATTGCTGAGAATTTCTTCAGTCGAGAGAGCACTATAGAATCAAGAGGTTTGTGAGGAGAAGTGTGTTGGCTCCTAAATTCTTGGGGTTTCCGAGATAAATCAATGCGTGGTGGGCTTGATTCTCTAAGAGGTTTGCTAGAGATGGAGTAAGGGGAAGAATTGTACTAGAGCCTCACTAGGGAATTAGGTTTTTCGCATTTGGGGTAAGGAGAAGAGATGTATTATTGAATCTGCTCCATACGGTTCCGTTGAAGATAATCCCGTACCATACCATTCTTCACAAATAATACTTCGGGGGAAAGCGTAATTGTTTGTTTAAACCCAGAAATCATCATCAAACGTAGGCATATACTAAGCATCGAGTAGTAGTGTGCAACCATCGTGTAGGTGTTGTTATTTTCCTACCTCAATATTTGGAATGTACTGGTTGCTTATGATAGGCTAGGTTAAGATTATATAGCTCTTTTCTATGGCTTATGGTAATCCCCATCCACGTGAACCGTTTGGAACCCCACATTATTCCTTGATGCTTTAATGTCCAAGGCCCTATCTCCAACCCCGGGCCCAAATGAGTGTGGCACGTCTTGTTCTTGCCCTTCCCTATTTGACCCACAAATGTCAATTTGCAGACAACATGAATGTGCGTGGCCTCACTTACCACCATTATGGAGGCCAAAACATAAGGCAAATTATGCTCTAGACTCTCGTTGTCAGGGTAGAAATAAATGGCCCACTGATAACCTCCCACAGTGAAAATGTTAATGGAAATGTCCATTCCAACTCCCATGCCCTTGTCCAGTGAATAACCTTGTATTATGAAAATGTGCGACCCATTGAAACTAATGGTAATCTATCTCGAGGTTGAAGCCGAGCCATCCCAATTCTCTACTCTATCCTGCATTTTCGATGAAGATCTAGACCCAAATGACCTTTTCATTGAGAATGACTAGGATTTTAAAAATAAAACTAAAAATTAGAAATAAAGTAGAAATGAAACCCTAGGACACCAAAAAAGTGGGAATCAGCTGTTTGAGTGATATTCCTTGTCGTTTATCCCCTCTAATAGCAAGCTCACGCAAGAGGTTGTCAGTGATTCCAGGTGAAAATTTATAGAATATTGTTTTGATGAATACCCAATCAAGATGGCCATGACATACGGGTCTTCATTACAAATTCAAAGAATTAGGATTTGAGAAGGGGATTCATCATTTTTTCTGAAGGCTCCTTGTGGGAGGAGGAAGAATTTTTTTGCGTTGTTTTCTTCTTCCTTGTTTGAACCTCTGAGTATGTGACAAAATTGGTATGAGGAGAAGGCTAGTAGTACGTACTTCATCCTTCGAAGGCTCTTGTTTAGGATAAATTCTCAATGTGGACTTGAATCAGTTAACTGAAAGTGATAAATTCAGTTAGCTAGTGGATTTTGAGTTAGAAGTAGTTGGTGAGGCATGCAGAGTAATTATACTTGTAACAGAGTTCAAAGTGCAGTGGTGCATTAATAGTTAATGCAATTTGTAAATAGTTTAACTCAGTTTAGTGAGTTAAACTTAGTTGTGCTAGTTGTAACTGAAGAGACACTAGTGAGAGATCAAGTCAATTAAATATTGATTAATTCACAATCAATGATCTCACATGAAACTCTGGATTTATTATTATTAGCTGCATGCATGTCAGATCTAGTGGAGACCTAGTTGAGTTCTAGGTGAAAGGGAAGTTGACTATCAGTTGTAGGATTATTGGGTTGCACATATGCAACCAAACACCCATTGGAGTGCCCATGATACTTGTGTGGTCATGGGAGGCAAGAATTCATATCTTTTAGGGATCTATACCATCATGGATATATACGATCAGGGATTGCGCAAGCAAGGCAGGCTATCTAGAGGCTCAGAATTGGCTATGTGTTGGTTAGCTTTGCAAATGAAATTGTGAGACAATTAGCTGAGTACTGGAGGGCTCTTGTGAGAATATTTTTGTATGTAATTGTTTCATGATCCATGCTGAATGTACAATAGAATATAGTGGGGTTTTTAGCTGTAATATTTTCCCAGGAAATTATCTGTGTTGTCTGTGATTGCTCTTTCTTCATGCTCATGTGATTAGTGATTGTGCTTTTAATTCCATAAAATATTTGTAGAAGCTATTCAGTATTTAAATTTAGTACATTTTTATATTGGGTGAATCCAAGATATACATGCACTTTTTATAATTTCTACAGGGTAGCCTTGCCTTAATCCCCTCGAAGCTTGAAAGCAATTGGCAGGTCTACCATTGAAAAGTGGGGTGATCAAAGGCTTATCTATGTAGGCTATGATCAAGTTGATGAAATCAGAAGAGAACCCAAAGGTAAGAAGGAAAATATAAAGGAACGAGAGGTTAACCTTGTCAAAGGAATTTTCCATGTCAAGCTTGATCAGCATCCCTTGCTCCTTCCGTTGATGGATTGAATGCATTGCTTCTTGTACCTCTATGAAATTATCCAGGATGTGTCTTATTTTGAAAAACCCACCGTAAGATGGGGAGATGAGATTCCCTAGCAATGGCTTGATTCTGTTGGCTAGGAGCTTGGCGAGGATTTTGTAAGAAGAATTGCAGAGGGAGATGGGCCTGGATCTTTTAAAGGATCTAGGGTACACCTCTCTAGGTATTAATTAGGCTAAGAAGGTGGAATTGGTGCCACCCCCCACCTTAGATTTATTCTAGAAACCTTTGACCATTCTTAGCAGATTGAATTTGATAATGTCCCAACAAATTCTGTAGAAATAGATTGGGAAAGCATCAGGCCCAGGGCCCTTGCCTAGTTACATTGGCCATATGAATTTGTAGATTTCTTCATCAGAGAAAGGTTTGAGGAGGTTAGTATTTTCTTCTCTACTGAAAAGGGAGGCGATGTGAGAGAGAAAGTCCTTTGTGTCCTCTTCACTACTATCACTCTCTTTTCTATACATATTTTGGAAGTGAGACTCTGTAGTTTCTTTGATATTATTGAAACCTTTGTAGACCAACCCTTCAGGAGTGGTGATTTATGAGATGTGATTGCGTGAGAGGCGAGCTTTGTACTGTCGATGGAAGAAAGAAGTATTTTTTTCTCCAGCTTTTAGCCACAAGTTGCAGGATTTAATCCTCCGATATTCTTGCTTAGTACGGAAAGAGCGATAGGAGTTTAATTGTGCAATCTATTTGTTTTCAAGCTCCATAGAGGTGTTGTCTCTTTCTTCCATTTCCAATAGCTAGATTATTTCTTTTCTTTGACTTTTTGGGGTATTTGGGGGATTTTCGATCCACTCTTTCAGTGCGTGTTTTTTAGCCTTGAGTTTCTGCTCCCACACATAGCTTGGGGATCCTATGAAATATTTGGATGAAGACAAGCGAACAATGTCGAGAAAACTGTCTCTCTCACTCCAGAGAGGGCTGAATTAGAACGGGATTGGGCCCAAGTTTTATTCCTGTTCCAAGAGGAGCAGGATAGGCTTATGATCATAGGTTATCTTGGGAAGTATTTTGGAGGAAATTAGCCTTTGTTCCAGTAGCAAGGAACTCTATATAAGAAACCGGTCAAGGCGAGCAGAGATGTGGTATTCCCCTACTCTGTTGTTGGAGCAAGTGAAGTCCTCTCGTTGGTTTAAAGTCTAGAAGATCCCATTGGAGTACAAGGTCTTCCACCTTGGAGAGAATTTAGTCCCCACTGCTACTTCCTCCTCTCTTTCCTTTCAAGTCCAGGACAATATTTAGGTCTCCGGCTAATATGATGTTCTTGGGAGAGTGAAGGTCTAAAAATTCAGAAATCTCTTTTTTCAGTGCACAACACATGAACATAAAGATTAAACAAATTAAAGGTTAAATAACTTGTGGAGTGCCTTAGCTCGGTGAAAATCTAGTGCCAGGTCTCAAAAGAGTTCTCCAAATGAAATTGTTCCTATAAACACAAAGTGGAAATTCCACCTGACGAGCCCCTTTCAGTTACGACCTTCCCTACATTTTTCTTCCATTTCGATGTGATGATGTAAACAAGGGTGTCACCTTCAATTCTAGTCTCTTTGAGCATGAATATTTCGAGAGGTTCCATCTTCAGTAGATATTCGATAGCTTTAGCTTTCATAGGGTTCCCCAAGCCTCTGCAATTCCAAGAGATTAATTTCATTATTTATTGTTGGATGGGTTGGTAGCTCCTCCCTCGGGAGGCCTTATTCTAGTATTTCTCCTTATGGAGATTTTGATTGTGGTTTGTGTTAGTCCTCCATAATTTAGACTTTATCCAAAGATGACTAGATTTGGCAATCCTAGATTTCTAGAAACAATATTACAGAAACATTCTGAGTTCTAGAAATCTCACAACCTTCATTATCCTAAGCCTATCAATTCACTGAATATTTTCACTTAAAAACCTTCAAGTTATCCTACCATCTCAAAAAAAAGTTGTTTTTAGGCTATATATGCCCATTTTCACTCATTTTCACTTATCTAAAAAGTCAATTTTCCCTGCTAAAAAGTCCTTTTTTCCTCTTCATTATCCTCCATTTTCCCTAAAAAACCATTTTGAAATCATCAAAAATCCTTTAAATCTATAAAAAATCCCTTTTTATGGTTTAAAAATCCCTATTTTTACCTATCAGAAGCATTTAAAAAGCTTAAAAAGCCTTCTTTAGGAATTTTCCACTTTTTTTTACAAAAATTGGGCCTTAAGCCCTCGAGGGCTTAAAGCCCTCCACCCCTCTATTCATATAACCTACCCGCAGGACTACACCTCTTCCCCACCAAGTCCCTAGCCCCTTCTACTTTGCCCCTGGTCCCCTACTCCTCCACTGGACCCTTCCCACTCCTTTCCTTCTAGCCCCCTTCCCTTACCTTTTATTTTACCCCCGTGCCCCTTGAAAAATGAGTTTTCTTTGTATTCCCCCCACCATACTTGTCAAACCCCGCATCAATCCTGGCCATAGATCTGTCTGATCCAACGACGCTAAATCACCCCTACCTCTTCTCTTTCTCACGTCGCACATTCACGCTACCAAAAAAAATAGCCAATGTGAGCCAGGCCCCACCTTCCACCCATGAAACTATCTCCCAATCCCCTCTCAACACCTGGCTTCCATTACCTCCTCGCCCGCGCAATTTCCACTATTGCGCTCCCCTGTGGCCATTGGATCTATGCCCCCAGATCCAATGACCCACATTCGATTTCGCGTGGATTTCCATATTAGGGTTTAACGACCCAGTTCTACGAGAAATAGGTGGTATTGGGGTGGACAGGTGTTGCAACTTGTGTGGCATTAAACCACTTATCACCTCAATGCTCCATGAAAACTGTCGACAGTTTTCTGAAACCACCAATCCACATTTTCACGCCAAAATCAAATTTGAACCCTGTTTTGACAAGTTTTCACCTCTCCACCATGGAATTTCATCTTCCGGCTACATATCCTGCTCCTCTGCCTTCGCCAGCCTATATAAGCTTTCATTTCCAATGCGCAGGGTTTTATAATGTTGTTTTGTTTTTTTATGCAGTTTTGATGGTGGTTTTAGGGCCGAAAACCCTCCCACAGTCCATAAAAGGACAGAGCTAGAAGTGACGACCTTCGTCGCCTAAAAAAAGCAAAGTCATGAAGAAATTGATTCCATAGGGTTCAAAATCATGCTTTGGCGGGTGCCTCATGAGCACTGGTTATACAATCAAACCCTCCAGCATCAAAGAAAACCCTGCACACAAGAAAAAAAAGTTAGAAGACAAAGAATTAAAGGTTTAAAGCAATCAGATAAAGATCAAAAGTCAGCAAAGGGATTTATAAATACTTAAGGAAAAATCAAAGCCTTAAAGAAGATTAATAAAGGCAAATTAGGCTTAAATATGGCCTCGAATACATCAACAGAAGCAGTTATTCCTTTAATAAATATAACTGCCACCTGTAGCTTACTTTATGTCTTAAAAGAAAAATAAACAGTTATTACCCAAAATAATATATTTTAAACTGTCATAACAGTTAATGTAAAGACATGAAAAGGCCTCAAATTGAATCTTCTCAACTATTTCGTCCTCAAGAAGTAAAGACAGATTTATTACATAGAGAAGTAGTTGAGAGACATTCCTACCTTATGCCTTGCATGCTTTTTAAGGATAGGAGTGCATTTACTGTATCATTCATAACATTTTTAACCCTATATGGTTCCACCTCCTCATTTGCAGCATAAATACTACATTCAAACTCATTGTATGTTGGGCATTTATTTACTCTTTGAAGTAATACATAGTTCTGCTAAAGTTGAAATATTTTTGATGTTCTGGAACCTGTGGATGTTTGGACCTATTTGTTGATGGAGAAAGCCCTGTCATTGGATCCCTGAGCATGGTAGTTGGTGATTTATTCTCATCTATTATTTTTATTTCTTGTTTTCCAATTTGTTCCATCATTCTTTCTTGTAGTGGAGTAAAAATTTTAGGCTAAGAAATGTCTCCTAGAAGCTCCTTAGACCTATTTTCTCTTCACTGTCTTTATGTTTTCATCTGCTGAAGGTTTTATTGAGTAGTATGACTGCTTTTCAAACCTTAAGCTTGTTTATTTCAGAAATATTTCAAATAGTTGGTCTCAAGAATGATTTATGGTTTTCCCTGCTTACTTGCTGCCTCTTGAAAATTGTTTCTGAAGTCTCCCTTTAAAGTACCATTGTTTACAGTCTGCCAAAGAGGTCTGTTTTGATCATACCATTTGTTATTTCTTAAATTGATGTTTTGAAGGTCTTTATAGCTGTAATAAAAGATATCTAAGAGCCCCCTCTTCTATGAATGCAGTTATTTGTGAATCTTGAATGTTTGCTTATCCTTGAAAGTGAAATATTTGATGAAATAGAGCATTCCTCGACTCCTAGATTTCATTTTGAAAGTTTATCTTGAAATTGTTATTTGCTGAAGTGTGATTTGTAGAATTCATGGTTAACCTGGTCTATGAAATACCTCTTCATGTTCAATTGATGTTTTAAGTCCCTTTGTTGAGAAGTACATATAATTAAAGATTCTTAATTTCCCTTAGTTATACTTTTCATTCTAAACCCTTAATGTTCATTTCATTTCACCTGAAATAATTTGTAGATCCAATAGCCAAGTTAGATTTTCCCTTTTATACCCCTGACTCATCTACAAAATTGTTACAAACTTCTTCTTGACTCCATTGCCCAATGACTTATATATTTCTCTTTCCTATCTATGCTACCTAGATCATCATGTCCCATCGAACAATCAAACAAAATCATGCTTAATAACTAGCCTAAAATCAACCTTTTACAAGAAAAAAAGTCATATCTTTGCAAACGATTGAGAGATCCCTCTCTGAGACTAGGAAGGCTAGGTCCTAGAGCTCTAAATACTGGTTTATATGTTGCCTTGTCATTTAGTATGCCAATTTGCTAAATCACAAGATCCCAACATTCTGGCGATCACGGCGGGACCTTTTTGAGTAAAAGTCCCTAAATAAGACACTTAGTATTCGTTTAAGTGAAATATAGCTTCTTCAAGTACTACCAGCATAATGGTGATCATGATAGGACTTGTCTGAATCAGTGGAAATCTAAGTAACCCTTATTATTATAAGAGACCTTTATCAAACCTTGAAGAAATCTGGTAGTAAGCCATAGAGTAAACTATGTTTGTTTCACCACCTTAGCTAAGTGTTGAATCAAGTATAGGACACTCTCACAACCATATAATCACATAAAAACTCAGAAAAAACCCAAAAAATTTTAGATTGGTTTTCCAATAAACCATTGGTGGTGGACCATAAAACATTTTACCTTGAGAAAAGCTAAAAATTTCCTCCTGGTGACTCCACCAACCCCAGTAGGCCTATTACTCCTCTAGACCTCTAGATTTCCCTAGGATTGTGTTAACCAACCCTAAGGAAGTTTAGAAACCTATTTCCATATTATAGAAATCACTTTGAGGGGAATTTTTTTGAAAAAACATCCTAAAAACTTCAAACCTCTCTAAAATTTTGGAAACTGAAATCCGGCTTCACATAGGATTAACACTAGATCTCATCTAGATCCTAATCCCCCTACCATAGTTGATAATCGAGAAAGGATTTTGTGGCAGACTTTTAGATCTAGAAAACCAACTACTGATAGGACCATCCCAAGAATAAGATTTCTCCCTAAAAAACGTACAGTCTTGAAAGATCCTCACTTTGACTTACCTTACACAAAGATCCTATCCAGAAATAAATCTCAAAGTGACTTAAATCAAGCTGACCTAGAAACCACAGATCTGTAACATAGATTTAGTAGATAAGCTTCACCTTCTACTCCACCTGATTCTCAACTTCTTCATCATTTCAGCTCCTTCCATAAAAATATGCTCATCATCAGTTTGCTAGCCCAAGTTTTTCTTCTACTCCTATCCTCACATACACTATTCAAAACACTCCATTTTAGCCCACTTTCCTCTTCTAAATCCACCTCTTATAAATCCCCCATTATTTCTTATCATGGCAGCATGGTATGCTCCACTGGTGTTACCACAACCTCTAGTTCCCTTACCCAATGATTACCAATCCAAAATTCCCAATTTCACTAGAAATGAACCTACTACTGCCCAACAACATGTATATGAAATGAATGATGCTTTTGATTACATGGAAATAGAAGAGGAGACTATTAAGATGAGAATTTTTGCTCAAAGTTTAGGAGGAGAAGTGAAGAAATGGTTTAAGGGCTTAGCTCCTCACAGTATTAATGATCTTCCTTCTTTATATCAAACGTTCATAAACAAATGGGAAATTGGGAATAACCCTCTCCAAATCCTTTCATAATATACCAATCTCAAAAGAAACCATGGGGAAGGTGTACAAGATTATTGCACTAGATTCAATAGTGTTTATAATGCACTTCCCCCAGACATGAAACCTCCATTAGGCTTAGCCTTGGCTAAATTTATAGAGGGCTTTCATTCTGAAATGGACTACCAGCTAAGAAAAAGAGACCCCTCAAATTTAGAAGATATGCAGAGGAGAGTCTTAAGTGTAGAAGCAAATATGATTGAGAAAAGAGCTAGGTTGAGAGAAGAGAAAAGAGTTACATAAAGGGATGATACAATGGCATCAATCTCATCATTAGATACTAAAATTGATAGCTTAGTGAAGGTAATGGAGAAAATTCTCGAAAATATAAATCTGAATGATAGAGTGCCCCCTAGAGAAAACCAAAACAACCCCCAAAATAGAGATAGAAATACAAATTTTAGAAGAGACTCTAATCAAGATAGGCAAAGAGATAATGACCAAAAGATTAGGCCTCCCTTTCGACAAAACTATATTGATCAAGAAGAAGAAAGGGAACTTGAAAGCTTGGAAGAAAATCATGTGAATCTGATAGTATTTGACAGTGAGATAGATGTTTTTCTCAGTGAAGAAGAACAAGGATTCTTCTCTTCAGAACAAATTGAAAAAAATCATGAATATTTTGAAGATTACAGATTGGGGTTTGAAAACTAAATCATGCAGGTACACAAACAATATAATCTTAGAAGCAAAGGGAGCCCAAAAATTTCTAATAACAAAAACACTAGTACTGCTATTAAGAAAACTTCAGAAAATTAGCCTAAAAATATAGCCAGTAACACCAACACTATGACCAAGAAAACTGATCTAAATAAAGACAAAAACAGTCTGTGAAGTCTTGAACAAATCTGCCCTAGTAATTCTGCTAGTGGCCCTAACAAATCTCTCTCAAATAGCAGTCCAAATAAAGTTTAGCAAATCAGAATTGTTGAAAGAGTTGTAAATGAAAAAAGAGATGTAAATATGTCAAGAAAAATAGTTCCTTTCAGCCTTGAAGGGGAAATTTCCAAGATTAAAATCACCATACCCTTAGTTGAACTAGTAACTCAGGATGTATATAAAAACCAAGTTTTGAAAGATTTGAATATAGGCAGTGACACTGATACTTTAAACTTGACAGATGATAATCCAGAGTTATTATTTGGTCCTGAAGTTGAAGGAAAATAACAAGAAAGGGTTGTCCCTCCCTTCTATGTCAAACCGAATATATATGACAAAATATTGCATAATGCCATGCTAGACTCAGGTGCTTCACACAATCTTATGCCCAAAGTATTAATGGAAATCCTAGGCTTAGAAATTACTAAACCATACAAAATCCTATACTCCTTTGATTCAAGCATGGTCAAATTCTTAGGCCTAATCAAATATTTGTGTGTCAACTTGGTAGAATTTCTTGCTAAGAGTCTAGTAATGAACATAGTACTAGCTGACATTCCCCCTAAGTATGGCATGCTTCTATCTAGATCATGGGGAGCCAAATTATAGGGGAGCCTTCAAATGGACATGTCTTATGCCACCATCCCAGTATTTAACCAAACTAGAAGATTTTATAGGGAATCCCACTTGAAATACATGGTGAGCAACATAGATAGACCAAACAATTATCCTATCTACTCCATCCATTCAAATTTGGATTCCTTTATCTTATATAATGAAGATGAAATCAGCCAACAAGAAAAGGAAAACAAAGGAGAATTTAGTCTAACAGAACAGTCAAATCTGCCATCAACTCAAGAAAAGAACTGTCTAGATTTTAGCAGCCTCAAACAATCGAAAGAAAATGAAGATGAGATTTAAATACCTTGGAAAATAAACTTTGATGGCTCTTGTAGAAAATTAAGTGCAGGGGCTAGTGTATGGATACAGAACAAAAACAAAGGATTTTCCTATAAACTAGATTTTCCATGCACAAATAACATTGTTGAATATGAAGCCCTCCTTATTGGCCTACACTTACTCAAAGATTTAGGAGCCAAAAGAATATCAGTCCAAGGGGATTCTGAGCTAATGATCAGACAGATCCAAGGAGAATATTCAACCAAAATCCCAAAACTTAGAGAATATAGAAATGTTTCCCTTGATCTCCTAAAAACCTTTCAAAAATATGAACTCATTTTTATCCCAAGAGCTCAAAATCATCTAGCAAATGAACTTGCCTTTGCTACTAGTAATTTCCAAATACCATAGACAAATGAACAATATGATATAAAGGTAAAAAAAAGACCTGCAATACCTAAAAGTGAGGATTATTGGTAAGTGTTTGAAGGAGACAAACACATAAATGATTTTCTGCAATCAAAGAATGACTTTGCCATACCAACACCTACTTCAAGCCATGAGGAAAACTATTTTAATGAAGAGAAAATCCCTGAAACAAAGTTGTCCTTTTCTGCTGATATAAACTAATTTGAACATCCTTTTAGAGCAGAAATAGTTGACAATACAGACGAGAAGGACCTGGAAGTTTTACAAAGTAAAAATGATACAATTCCAAGAGGTCTTACACCATTAAAAAAACTTTCTGATTTCAATGATGTAGCCAAAGAACCAAGGATGGAGCCTATAGAAACAAACATAGAAGAACATAACATAGGCAACCTAGTAGAACCCAAAATGATCAAGCTATCCAGAACTCTCCTAGCTCATATTAAACATCAATACATAGAAATTTTAAAATAATTTAAAGATGTGTTTGCATGGGGATACAAGGATCTAAATCATAAGATACTAGCATCATTCAACACAAAATTCCTCTTAAGGAAAATTAGAAACCTTTCAAACAAAAACTCAGAAGGATAAACCCTTTTTTATTTCCTTTAGTTGAGAAATAAATTAAGAAAATTTATGATGATGGGATCATAGTTTCCGTTAGGTATTCAGAATGAGTTTCCAACTTAGTATCTAATAGGAAAAAGACTAGAGAAATTAGGCTCTGCATTGATTTCAAGAATCTAAATAGAGCCTCCCTTAAAGATAACTATCCCTTACCAAAAATGGATCATATACTTCAAAGGGTGGTTGGGTCTAAAAGAATTTCACTATTGGATGGGTTGTAAGGTTATAATCAGGTATTAGTACTCCCAAGTGATCAACATAAAACTGTTTTTAATACGCCTTGGGGTACATTCATGTATGTTGAAATTCCATTTGGTCTAATGAATGTAGGGGCCACCTTCCAAAGGGCCATGGACATAGCTTTTTCAAAAGAAATAGGCTATTTTATAATCAATTACCCTGATTACATTACTATTTTCTCTAAAACTGATGAAGAACACTTGATTCATTTAAGAAATTTTTTTGAGACTCTTTGAATCCCAAAAAGACACTCTTTGGTCTCCAAGAAGGGAAGCTTCTTGGCCACATAATTTCGGAAGAGGGAATCAAAGTAGAACCTAAAAGAATTGATGGCGTATTGAAAATCAGCCATCCTAAAAACCTCAAAGAATTAAAATCTTTCATTGGGAAGATAATTTTTTTAACGAGATTCATCCCCAACCTTGTTGAGCTATTGAGAAATATCACAAACATGATGAAGAAAGAGATAAGTGTTAAATGGACAATACAAGCTAAATAATCATTTTAACTAGTGAAACAAGCTCTTAAACACTGGTTTGCATAAGTCCTGAATTTACCAAAGATTTTTATATCTTTTCCTTTGCATCTAAACATACAATAGCTGCAATTTTACTGAAAAAGAATTACATGGGGCATGAACAACCTATATCCTTTTTTAGTAGGGCCTTAAGGGATGCTCCACTCAAGTATAACATCACGAAGAAACAAGCCTTAGCCTTGGTAAAAGCATTGAAAGACTTTAGGGTATACATCTTACATTCTCACATCATTGCTTTTGCCCCACATACTGTTGTCAAAGATATTCTAAGTCAAGACCATGATGGTAAAAGGGGAAAATGGATTGTCATTATTTTAGAATATGACTTAGAAATTAGGCCTAACAAACTAATCAAAGGGCAGGGACCAACAAAACTCTTGGCTGAATCAAACTTCCAAGCACTAGATATGAATATGGTTGATGTTTTGGAAGAAACAGAAGAATTCACAACTCCATTTATTGAAGAAACTTTTGTGAATTCACCTTGGTATGCTGATATCATATATGTGCTAATTTATCTGAATTACCCTCCTTCTCTATCTAAAACTAAAGCTATATTTTTGAAACAGAAGGCTTTAAATTAATGCATATTAGATGGGGTTTTATATTGGAAGAATGTTGTTGATATATTGCATAAATGTTTTCTTGAGGTAGATGCAGGAAAAATCATGCATGAGATGCATCAGGGAGAATGTGGAGGACATCTCTACTAGAAGACTATAAAAAATAAAATCCTCAGATCTGGTTACTATTGGCCCAACCTTTTCCCACACACTTAGAAACTTTTCATGTCTTGCCAAAAGTGTGAAATTTTTGATGGCAAGAGAAAACTCCTACCTTTACCCTTACACCACATCAGTGTTGAGGCTCCTTTTCAACAATGGGGTTTGGACTTCATTGGGGAAATTCACCCGTCTTCATCAGCCCAACATAAGTGGATCCTCACTACCACTGATTATTTTACCAATTGGATAGAAGCCATACCTTCTAGGAATGCTACTGAATCTGTCATTATCAAGTTTCTTGAAACCAATATACTATCCATATTTGGTTTTCCTAGAAAAATTATCACAAATAACACTGCTAATTTCAAGTCTAAAATAATGGTTGACTTCTACCAGAAATACCATATCACCTTGGGTCATTCGACTACCTATCATCCTCAAGGAAATGGATTAGCTGAATCCTCCAACAAAAGCCTTGTCAATATTATCAAAAAAATGTTGGAGTAGAATCAGAAATCATGGCATAGTAAGCTTATTCATGCTTTATGGGCTGATAGATTAACCACCAAAAAGTCAATAAATATGTCCTCCATTAGCTGGTTTATGGCATGGATGTAGTCTTCCCAACCTCTTTAGGAGTTCCAGTCATGAAAATCCTTCAATAAGTAAAAAATGAAGCAAATGATATGCAGAGAAGGATCAATCAGACCATCCATTTACAGCAGTCCAGAGAGGAAGTATATAAAAGAACACAAACAATCCAAGAAAGCATCAAGAAGTTATTTGACAAGAGGACTAAAGAAAATTATTTCCAAGTTGGAAATGTAGTTCTAAAGTGGGATTATAGAAGGGAAGAAAAGGGAAAACATGGAAAATTTGAAAATATGTGGAAAGGTCCCTACATTATTCATTCCATCAGGGGTCACAATGAATTCCTTCTACAAGAGCCGAATGGAGAAGAGCTATTTGGAGGTCCTGTCAATGGCAGGATGCTCAAGCACTATTTCTTCCAAGAGCCCTAAATTTCAAGGCTTTTATTTTTCACTGTATATAACATTGCTTCTCAATTTTAAAAAGGAAAAAATAAAAAAAACAATACAAAAGTAAAAGAGGGCAGATTCAAAAGAGTTACAGCCCCATACCCAAAAAAAAGAAAATTTTCTGAAAGCAAGCAAATCTAAGTGCCACTGTTGATTAAAAAATGATATATTGTTCAGTCATCTAGCCTAATCATGACTGAACATACTTTAAATTTATGTTGATAAGTTAGTAGAAGCACATATTGATAAGATTTTTTCAGACTTGGCTTATCAATAGAATAGATTAGGATAGAAAGGAAATGGTTCTAACAAGCTCAAAATCTGAACCAGGAAAAGGAAAAATATAGCTCTAAATATATCAAAACCAGAGCTGGGAAAATAATAGAAGGATGTTTACAATTTTAAGATCTTAAGCCTTCAAAATTTTGTTTTATTTTTCTGCAAATAAATTCTATGTGCACCTTGTACATACAACCATAGTCACCATAGCAATTTAGACAGTCTAGTCCTTATTTGACTGTGTTTAAATTTCCTGTTTTAGAAATAGAGAATAAAATCTGTCAAATAGCTTAATATTGACAGATAGTAGCTTAGGTAGAAAAATAAAGAGTTCAACAATTTAATCTGGACTCCTGCAAGAAATAAGGATATGATTAGATAGTTTATTTCTGTTTTCAAAAATAAAATGTCAAAGAGTTTTCTAGTTCAAATGCACTCAAAAGGAAGAAAAAATGCTTAGAGAAAGTAAGATTGGGTAGGTAGTGATGTTGTTTGAAGAAATTAGATGTTGCAGATTGATAAAAGTTGTCCTTTTAAGAGAAAGATCAGCACGAAAAGAAGAAATCTGTGCAATGGATGAGGCGCTGGTCTGCTAAAAGCCACAGATTGATAACTGACGTTCTGGACACCTAGAAAGATAGCTGTCCTCCCCAAATAGAGCCACTGTTAGTCATCTATAATTTTGAATTTATCCAAAGATGACTAGATTTGGTAATCTCATATTTCTAGAAATAATATTGCAGAAACATTGTGAGTTCTAGAAATCTCACAGCCTTCATTATCCTAGGCCTATCAATTCACTGAATATTTTCACTTAAAAACCTCCAAGTTATCCTACCATCTCAAAAAGAAGTTGTTTTCAGGCTATACTAGCCCATTTTCACTCATTTTCACTTATCCAAGCAGTCATTTTTCCCTGCTAAAAAGTCCTTTTTCCCTCTTCATTATCCTCCATTTTCCCTAAAAAACCCTTTTAAAATCATAAAAAACCTTTTAAATCTGTAAAAGTCCCTTTTTATGGTTTAAAAAATCCCTACGTTTACCTATTGGAAGCTTTTAAAAATCTTAAAAAGCCTTCTTCAGGCCTTTTCTACCTTTTTTTACAAAAATTGGGCCTTAATCCCTCAAGGCCTTAATGTCCTCCACCACTCTGTTCACATACCCTACCCATGGGACCACACCTTCTCCTCGCCATGTCCCTAACCCCTTCTACTTTTCCCCTGGTCCCCTACTCCTCCATCGGACCCTTCCCGTTCCATTCCTTCTAGCGCCTTCCACTATCTTTTATTCTACCCCTGCGCCCCTTGCAAAATGCATTTTTCTTTGTATTTCCCCCGCCATACTTGTCAAACCCTGCATCAATCCTAGCCGTAGACCTGTCCCATCCGACGGCACTAAATCACCTCCACCTCTTCTCTTTCTCCTGTCACACATTCACGCTACCAAAAAAAATAGCCAATGTCAGCCAGGCCCCACCTTCCACCCATGAAACTATCTCCCAATCACCTCTCGAGAACTAGCTTCCATTACCTCCTCGCCCAAGGAATATCCACTATCGCGCTCACCTGTGGCCGTTGGATCTACACCCCCAGATCCAATGACCCACGTTCGATTTCACGCGGATTTCTGTGTTAGGGTTTAACGACCCAGATCTACACAGAAAAGGTGGTATCGGGGTGGACAGGTATCATGCCTTATGTGGTATTGCATTCGTTTCACGATAAACCACTTACTGCCTCAATGCTGCGTGAAAACCGTCGATGGTTTTCTGAAACCACCAAGCCACATTTTCGCGCAAAAATCAAATTTGAACCCTGTTTTCACAGGTTTTCACCTCTCCGCCATGGAATTTCCTCTTCTACCTTCATATTCTTCTCCTCTGCCTCCTCTACCTCTGTAAGAAGTCATTTCCAATGCGTAGGGTTTTATAATGTTGTTGTGTTTGTTTTATGCAGGTTCGATGGCGGTTTTAGGGCCAAAAACCCTCCCACAGTCCATAAATGGATAGGGTTGGAAGTGACGACCTCTATCACCCAAACAAAAGCAAAATCACGAAGAAAGGGATTCCACAGGTATCAAAATTATGGTTTGGCTAGTGCCTCATAAGCAGTGGTTATACGATCAAACCCTCTAGCATTGAAGAAAACCCTGCACAGAAGAAAACAAAGTTAGAAGACAGAGAATTAAAGTTTTAAAGCAATTAGATAAAGAGGAAAAGTCAGCAAAGGGATTTATAAAGACTTAATGCAAAATCAAATCCTTAAAAAAGATTAATAAAGGCAAATTAGGCTTAAATATGGCCTCGAGTACATCAACAAAAGCATTTATTCCCTTAATAAATGTAACTGCCACCTGCATCTTACTTTATGTCTCAAAAGACGAATAAACAGTTATTACACAAAATAAGATATTTTAAACTGTCATAACAATTAATGTAAAGACAGAAAAAGGCCTCAAAGTCAATCTTTTCAACTATTTCATCCTCAGGAAATAAAGACAGATTTATTACACAAAGAAGTAGTTGAGAGACATTCCTACCTTATGCCTTGCATGGTTTTTAAGGATATGAGTGCAATTACTAGGTCATTAATAACATTTCAAACCCTATATGGTTCCACCTCCTCATTTGCAGCATAAATACTACATTAGAACTCATTGTATGTTGGGAATTTGACAACTCTTTGAAGTAATACATAGTCCTGCTGAAGTTGAAAGATATTTGATGTTCTGGAACCTATGGATGTTTGGACCTATTTGTAGATGGAGAAAGCTCTGTCATTGGATCCTTGAGCATGGATGTTGGTGATGTATTCTGATCTGTTATTTTTATTTCCTGTTTTCCATTTTGTTCCATCATTCTTGCTTGCAGTATAGTAAAAATTTTAGGCTAAGAAATTTCTCCTAGAAGCACCTTAGACCTGTTTTCTCTTCACTGTCTTTATGTTTTCATTTGTTGAAGGTTTTATTGAGTAGTATGACTGATTTCCAACCCTTAATATTATTTATTTCAGAAACAGTTCAAATAGTTGTTCTCAAGAATGATTTATGGTTTTCCCTACTTACTTGATGTCTCTTGAAAACTATTTCTGAAGTCTCCCTTTAAAGTACCATTGTTTACAGTCTGCCAAATAGGTTTTTTTTTATCATACCCTTTGTTCTTTCTTAAATAATTGTTTTGAAGGTATTTATAGCTGTAATCAAAGATGTCTCGGAGTTCCCTCTTCTATGAATGCATCTATTTGTGAATCTTGAATGTTTTCTTATCCTTGAAAGTGAAATATTTGATGAAATAGAGCATTCCTAGACTCCTAGATTTCATTTTGAAAGTGTCTTGAAATTGTTATTTTCTGAAGTGTGATTTGTAGAATTCATGGTTAACCCTATCTATGAAATACCTCTTCATTTTCAAATGATATTTTGAGTCCCTTTGTTGAGAAGTACATATAATTAAGGATTCTTCATTGCCCTTAGTTCTAATTTTCATTCTAAACCCTTAATGTTCATTTCATTTCACCTGAAAGAATTTGTAGATCTAATAGCCAAGTTAGATTTTCCCTTTGATACCCCTGATTCATCTATAAAATTGTTACAAACTTCTACTTGACTCCATTCCCCAATGACTTAGTGATTTCTCTTCCCTATCTATGCTGCCTAGATCATCATGTCCCATCAAACAATCAAACAAACTCATGCTTAATAACTAGCCTAAAATCAACCTTTTACAAGCAAACAAGTCATATCTTTTCAAAAAATTGAGATATCCCTCTCTAAGATTGGGAAGGCTAGGTCCTAGAGCTCTAAAGACTGGTTTATATGTTTCCTTGTCATTTAGTATGCCAATCTGCTAAATCACAGGATCCCAACAGATTGACTTCCTTGATTTTTTTTTTCGTTCTACTTATTCTTCCCTAGATTCTTTATGTGGTTTTCTTCCCACTCTTTTCGAAGGCCTCTCAAAGGTTTCAACCTGTGAGGAGAACAAATTTTCTAATGGCTTCTTTTTTATCATTTCATCATATGAGGGTGGAGAGGAGGTACCTGGGATTACTCCGGGGGGGGGGGGATGTTTCTTCATTACCTTTTCCCAAAGAGGGGGAAGTATTCTAATGTTCTATGCTTTCCAAAGTTATTATTGAGGGGTCTACATGATTTTTGAGCTCTTCAA
Organism: Pinus albicaulis; assembly: GCA_034641835.2. Taxonomy (NCBI): domain Eukaryota; kingdom Viridiplantae; phylum Streptophyta; class Pinopsida; order Pinales; family Pinaceae; genus Pinus; species Pinus albicaulis. The sequence goes on along the minus strand of CM076577.1, from coordinate 395,834,561 downwards.
TAGGTTTTTTGGCTTCAACCGATGGGGAAACATAGCTCTCTGCCCCAAGAGTCTTCCCTACTGTTGATACTTTGCTCCCTCTTGTGACTCCTTTTCCTTTAGCTTTTGTAGGGGTTGCTTTCTGAACCAAGGTCCATTGTTCTACTTTCAAATTCTCATTTTCTTCTTCTGCCTTATTTTTGCAGTGCCTTGCAAAATGGCCACAACTGTGACAGTGCTTGCATTTAAATGGAAGTTGCTAATAATCCAACTCCTGGATATGGGTCCAGTCAGCAACTGTTAGTTTGATAACTTCAGGTAGCCCAAATTCCAAATCCACCTTGACACATATACATGCGCATGATTATTGATATTTTCTCCCTAGATGATCAACATACTTTTCAAGGGTATTGCCAATGGTTTGGAGAGACTTCTGGTTCCAAAAATGCACTGGGATATGTGTTATGCATACCCACACTGGAATAGTTGAAGGCATATATTGAGCCAGATCAAAGTCAAGGGTCTATTTATTTAAGTATAGTACTTTAGAACCCATAAAATATGGCTTGTTTCTAAAGATGAGGCTTATTTCTTCCACATTCTAAAAAAAAAAAAACAAAGTATCCTTTGCCTACGAAGTGGTTTTTGATGCCTTCTGAAAATAAAGGGATTGAGTTCTTCTGCACCCAGTCTTCCATAGGTTTGGGAGAGGGATAGAGGCCAGTAAAATGTCCAATGAGCCCTCTTTCAGCCAGGTTCAATACAGATCGACAATTTTCTTTGATTGAAAGGGCCACCGAAGGGATGATATCCAACTTATTCACTAACTTTTGCTGAGATTCAGTCAGAGGGCACTTGTTGTTGGCTGCTATCAGTTTCTTTAATGCAAGGAATTTTGGAGGAGGAGCAAGGGGAGCATCAGGTCCCTGTCCTGATGCCATGGCAGTTGGGAGGTCGCAGGTAGGTCAGCCTACGCTCGACCTATAAGAGCGCACACTAGTTGGTACAATAATATCAACTAGTCATATATTTTAACCCTAGACTAAATTAGTTATTAAAATTAGTCATTTTTAATTCGGTCACTGAAAATTGATCAAATTTAGTAGTAATTAACTTGAAATAATTGTGGTGACTAAATTTTTTAGTCACCTAGTCACTAATTTCATAATTTTCTACTAGTGCATCCTCTCGGAGAAATGGATGGCAGATGATTGGAAAATGGTTCCTCAAGAAGCAAGAATTCTCAAGGGCCTTCACCTAGCACCTAACATGGTCTCCCCAGCTTCTTGGAAAGTGATCCTTGACATAGGGGACACCACCAAGATCTTCAAACCTTCTCTAGAAGGAATCATCAAGCTCAACTTTGATGGAGCCTCCAAAAGGCAATCCAGGGCAAGCAGGGGTTGGAGGGATTTTTTGAGATCATCAAGGAACAAAAGGATTCATATCTGAAGACTCCTATGGCTTTGCAAACAACAATGAAGCATAATTCATAGGAGTGCACCAAGGTCTCCTCTTGGCCATCAGGCTAGGATACAGAAATCTAGTAATCGAAAGAGACTCTTTGTTGGTTACGAACACTGTAAAAAACTTAATCGAGGAACTAAGTTGGAAAAACTAAGCTAGAGATGGTGTAATTATTTTCATGTGTAGGGATTGGAGGATACCATCAAGAAATTTGATTATATAATTATCACCCATGTAATGAGGGAAGGAAATGGAGCAGGTGACCTCTTTGAAAATTATGGTTGCGCTCACCCGAATGAAACTATTGAAGTAAGTATGCCTCCTAATCTCGAGGAAGAACCATGGATCAAGCTACAGAGCATCGTAAAGCAAGACAGGATGGAGGGTAGAGCTCACCGATGATTCCTGGACTCAGCTGCTTGATCGGGGTATAACGACAAAGATCAACCCTCCCATCAGTGTTATTGGCAGTGGCCTTGGGGTTGAAGCCCACCACCTTCCACATGAGTGGCAAGGATGGCAGGATGTACTATCTCATGCAACACGAGGTGAGGTAGCAGGACATAGGCCTGTGCATGGAGCTTAAAACAGGGTGGAGGAAGGTGTGGGGGTTTTCTTATGATGAAATAATTTGGTGCAGGCGCGATATCAGGATAACAAACCTCCATTTCACTTCCACCACGGTGAAAATCAAGTATGTGCTTGGTTTCCTCTCACTTTTTCATGCCATGTTTATGTTTTATGATGTAGGTCGGTCTCTATGGGAGCCTAACTGGATTAAGCTAGACTGGTATAGTCTTTTACTGGGTAGGGGAGAGTAGAACCATTCTGAATTTGGTTGGGGGAAGGTTGGGGTTCTTTTGGGTCTCTGCCTTGGTGTCAAAGTAGTAATTGGGCATGGCCTCAGCATGCGTCCAAGTGTGAGTCTTCCGGGTAAGGGATGCCAACAAGAAGGAATGGTATGGGGTTGAGCAATCCTGCAAGGGTATATAGCTAAGGAGAAATCCTGAGTTGTGTTTAGTTTAGAGGATTTACTGGTTTATACCACCTTAAGATACTTGGGCTCAGTGCACATGGGGAATGGGAGAGGGAATTCCATCGAGGCCCAAGCAATGGGCAGTGATGCCTCCTTTATAAATTTTGAGGGTGGGAGGTATGACAAGAGAGAGGACACCAGAAGGGAGGCCAAAAGATTGAAGGAAGGTGGGAGCTCTTTGGGTTATGGAGATAATTGATGGGGTGTGCATGACTGTCAGGGACACGAGGTGGAAACAATTAAGCAGGGTATGAGGGAAATGGGTCCACAGATGGAAGGGTAGGGGAGAAGTCCTAGGAAGAGGCCCTCGGGTCACCTTTCTTCTGATAACTGGGATGCATGGACTTTTTATCATTTTCATTATAAGGAATTATGCCTCCATCTGATTGTGTGGACGGTTCACCTACCTGGAAACCTAGTCAAATATTGTGGGATGGCATGCTCCAAGAGTCCTGCAGCTCACGACCATTCCAAGGGCCTCACAGGTTGAGGCTGTGGCTAGAAAGATAAAGGGAAGATGGTAGAAGCCCAACCCAGATCACCCCTGAGCAAGCTGAGAGGACGGAGACCTACAATCAATGTGATCCAAGAGGCAGCGAAAGAATACCATGAGAACACATAAGAGGAAATTCAAAAGCTCATTGAAAAATGGGAATTTGACATAAACAGACATACAGAGACAGAGATGGATACTAAGGAATGGAGAGGTTTAATAGTAGATCTGGGACAAACAAGAGGCAAAAAAGCATAATTCAAACAAAAATTGTATCTTTATTGGTCTATGGAGAGAATCCTTGGTAAAGCCCTGGAGCAGATCTCTATGAGCCTGGTGATATTATCCCAAGACTTCCTAGACTACAAGAGCGAGTTCGATAAGATCAAGCTACAGTTGAGGAAACATGATGGGTTCCTCGAGTGTATTGACTGCCACCTCCCATGTATTTTGAAGCATTTTGAGTAGGCTGGTACCTCAGTTCAGGATCTGGCACCAGTGGACTCGATATCGGTTCCAGACACGGCTGAGTAGTTCATGATTGTTTTAATCTACCTTTTCCTTTCTATTTATATGCGGCTAGCATTCAAATTTCATGTTTCTAGTAAATATGTTAGTCAATCTGTGAAAAATTGTATATGTGTGAGTATCCATGCTTTGCTTGCTTGGTATGACAGACTCAAAATTTTATTTGTTTGGATGGCATACCATGCCATTAGGTGGCCAACAGACTTGGTTCCCCACTCAGGCTGGGTTGAGACCACCAAACTGATAAATCTAGTTGTTTGTTGTTTGTAAAATGAATGAAAAAGGAGTCCTACCAATATTACAAAGAAAAACACTATAAAATGTATAAAATTAATAAAAATAACAAATTCTAAAATTACATACAGACATATATGTAATGAAATAGTAAAAAATATACTAAGTATAATATAAAAATGCAAACCATACTATACCATGTGAAATACTATTGGATTCTCAATGCCATGACCCCATAAAACACTATCATTAAGTTGAAGCAAAATTTAATGGCACATGTACATATTATAGCTCTATCAAGCTATGTGTTTCCATCAATATCCATAGCACGATGGAGCTATGTAGTTTAATTGAGGGTTTTATTTGGTCCTAGATGGACCTTTTAAAAGCTTGGCTTAAAAAACACCCTCACAAAGATACATTTTCAACCTTTGGAATAGAAGTTATTCCAAAAAAGAGTAACCCAACTCCATCGAATTCACGCTTATTTTATTTTGAAATCACAATAATATAAAAATATTTATCTTAATTGGCTTATTCATAAAATAAATAATTATGTATTATGGTTTTGTGTATTTATTTTGTCATGAGAATAATATAAAAAGTAAATATTTGAAATAAAATATTGAGAAAACAATTACTTTGAATTTGTTGTATTTATGGTGCAAACTTACATAAATGAATTTTAGTTTTACATGTAAACATGACAACCAAATAAATATTATAAATTAAATATTTGTGTGTTTAGTTCTAATTTATATATTCATAATATAAATATTTGTAATTTTTTATGGTTATGGTGGCAATTCAAATAAATAAATCCACTTGTACATGCCAACATGGAAAACACAAAGTTAACTAACCTACTTTATATAACTTGACAATATAGCATACACCACTTCTTTAAATATATGGTGATAGACTTCACTTCCAATAATATCAATAAAAAATTACTGCGCTCTAACACCACATAGTAAGAATGGTGCTAATTTGTCCATCAAATATGGTTATTATATACTTCATTTTTAATATGATACATATACATTCACACCACATTAACACCATGTAACGTAAGTGGTGCTAACTTATGGTGATATACTTAATTTTTAATACAATACATAAACATTTATACCACATTAACACCACATAATTTAAGTGGTGCTAACTTATGGTGATATACTTCATTTTTAATATGATACATCAACATTTACACCACATAATGTAAGTAGTGCTAACTTATGGTGCTAAAAGAGAGTTTTTCTTGTTGTGCCATAGCAAACCCTTACGAGCCCAATGTTACTTCGAGTGCTCAGAAAAGAACTAATGAGTCCTCCTCCTCCGACTAGGATAAGGAGACTCCCCCTTCAGTCAACAATAGTCTTCAAGTGGTTTTAGCCCACCCACCCCATGATGTTTGGGTCAAAGTTACCAAAAATAAAGGAAATAAATGTTGTATTGAGGATTCAACCCATTCAAGGTAGATTCTTGTGTATGTCTCTTATAGCTCCCATGTTTCTCTTCATGTTGCTCTATGTTACTCTCTTGGTTATTTAACAAGACTAAGGTTTATGGTTTATCATTTTCGGCATCCCTGCTATCTAGCCTCTCTTCACTGTAACTCCAATTTTGACTATATGTTTTTTAATAGAATTAGTCTTATTTACAAAAAAAAAATTTATTTAATTAAATAATTAATAAAATAATTTCATAAATAGTATAATAAACAAAATAATTTAATATATAAAAAAAAATTACTAATGCTTTCGCCTAATTTTTTCCTTTATTAGGACTTCCACAAATCTTTTATTTTTATTTTTTATGTATTTATTTAGTTGTAAAAATATAATTTATGATATAGAATTCTCACCCACATAGAAACTTAAATGTGTGTTCGACTAGCTTTATCGCATAAAGAGAGAAAGTATAAAAATATTTCACTCGGTTAGAAATAATGGTTCAGGTCCATTGATAGTGTTTATGGATAAATACATTAGTTAATATTACATAAACATGAAGAAACATATTCTAAAATAGTGATTGTTTTTAAATGTGTTGTAAATATGCTAAAATATTTTTTTAAATGTAGATTTTAGAAATTTGTTGTAATGCGATTATTATGTATTTTTTCCTCGTGAAAGTTATATATCCACAAAAGTTGGTATGAAGAAATATGAACTCTGGTTCAAAGAATAAAAAAAATTCTATCGAATTGAACCCTAACCTCTCCGTTGATTTGATTCTATGATTTAGACTAAATTTAGAGCTTCTGCTTTAGTGCGAGTAGCATTCAATTGTCAATCAGCATGGTATTGATCTCCAATTGTGAAATTATTTCCTTAATTTCTCTACAAGAGTCAAATACCTAGTTTTATAAAGACGACCAACTCTATGTCACATTGAGCTTTCATGGATTTTGTTATAATTAATTGCAAACAATTGCATTTAAGTTTCTTCAATTTAAAATGCAATTTACTCATTTCAAGTGGTCAAGTATTTTTTTTTAATGCTTATAAGGTTAAATTATTATTAAAATAAATTCTAAATTTATAATAATTTATTATTTTTACGATTATTATTTTATATAATAATATCTTAATAATATAATATTATAATATAACTGTATTAAATTAATTATTATAATTTAGTCTTACAATTTATTATTTTATTAAAATAATTTTAATATAGTTTATCCTTACAGTGTATGGCTTATATGGGAATTGTGTGATAATGAAACTTTATTACTAACCAAATCTTTCAATACACTAAAAGCTAACACAAATTCTTAATACAACAAGAAGTATAATTGAATTAGTTAAGCAATATATGACCACATGATAGTCACAATTTTTTTATACACCTAAGTTATGAAACCTAAAACTATATTATAATTTAAACCTACCATTTATTAGTTATTTATTATATGGTTTAAATAATATGAAATTGTAATTATTGTTGATTATCATACATCATGTCAACTCGATTACTCATTGTAGATTTTCTTGTGCACGTGGATAAATTACAGAAGGAAGTCAAAATGGGTAGCATGGATAATTGAATACCCGAGCAACAACATTTTTTTCTAAATTAATAAAAAATCAATCCACCACACCAAGAATAATTTAATAAAATAATATTTTTTTGTTATAGTTACCTGTGAGTGGGCATACATTTGAATGGCATGCATAGTTAACCACTAGGGTAATGCAGTGGAGGAAAATTTTTAAAATACACACTTTCTAGGTGATTAAACAATTATACGTTTGAGAATGTGAACAATTATAAGTTTAAAAATTAATCCACTTTGTTATGCATGTTTTGTAGGTTTTTTTTTTCATTTAATAATAATTAGCATAAGTGGTTATCAACAGTAGGTCCAATAAATTTTTAATCATGTTTTATAAAAAAATAATTTAACGATGGTTTAAACATGTGATTTAGATATGCAAGGTATTTGTTGATGGAGTGGAGAGGACAAGAATATACTGGCATCATCCAATTTACACCATCTGATCAAAAATATTAATTAGAAAAAAGATTAAAATATCCGAGAGAAAAATATTGATCTGATAACCAATGTAACAATGCACTCAATAGTTGAAGTAATATTAGCATCAAACAATAACCTGACAACCCCAACCGTTAACCCAACGAGCTCAATAAATAATGTTGAGAAAGATATGGCTATACCAATATACCAATATACATGCAAACAATATGAGAAATGATAATCAAATAGATAGAAAAAAACCAGCAACTTATACAAGAGGAATATTAAATAATTGTAAAGGAGAATTGATGAGAATGACTCATATAAATGTATCAAATTTGAACCTTCATCCTAAATTTGAGAATTAAGTTCTTGATCAATGGGGCATACTACCACATTTATTATAACATTGAAGATTAATGTATGGACTGAGCATGGATACAAAACTTTGATATTCGGTGCTACACTGAATTTTCTACATACATCTTTGATTTTAAAAAATTTATGATTTGGTAAACTAATATGTTAAATTTCCTTAAGGAAATCTAGCTTGACCATTGATCAATTATGATATGACATATATACAAGTAATGTTGTCTCAAGATAGGGAAACTATCTTGGACACACAATCTGTCGGTTGAGAGAATATCTCAACCACACACCAAACTAGGAAACAACTCCTAACTAATAGGAATAGACTCCTTTACATAGCAAGAATAACAACTGAGACAAGTAGGAATTAAATTTTCTAACATACCCCCTTGATGAATACTTGTCTCAATATCCACATGCAAAATTTACATCTGGTCCAGTCTGGTAATTATACCTTGTACCTTGTTCATGCAATTGTCGATGTCCATATAAAGGAACAACCATCTACTGGAATGCATGGGTTTCCAATTGCTACAACCGCCAGTATAATAGGAAGTCCTCCACAGACATGGTTCATCCAAACTCTCGATGAACTCAGCCTAAATACCAAATTTCACCACATGGGATCTAAAACCAATAAAGCCAACCCAAGTGTATCCATCCCACAAGACACACTCTTCCAGGCTATTAAGACTCTCTAACAGAGGGAACACATAACAAAGGGGAATGCATGCCTCTTTGGTTCTTACATCAGGTACATAAAACATTTCAAGGACCACAACTAATAATATATAACATGTAGATTTTCTCTAATTACAATATGTGACTCATACTTTATCATGATCATGAGTCTATTCTACAAACATAAACAAACTTTGACCACAGTATTCATATGCTGGAACACACCACTACTTTGGATTTGTACTTTTGAGTCTTTGGCATCTTCATTTTTGACTTTAGCATGCTGGTCTTGGTCTCCAAGTTTTACTTGTCATCATTCAAAGTTGCGAATTATAACAAAATGAATTCATATTGAGGTCTCAAATATCAATATGTATACAAATTTCCAAGACTTATTCATCTTTATCCATACAAAAGAAAACAATACGAAATGAAAATATAAAAAGAAGCGATAACCATGACAGTAATGCAATATCCATGAAGAACAATTGGCATACAAATTTTTAGCCTAGGGCCATGCCATTCACTACTGGGGACAGACCGCCCCAAACGTTAGTTCATCAAACACCGAACACACTGCTATTGTGGGTAGATCCAAGATCATACACTACACATTGTCCTCGATCCGATTTCTATCAGATTGTTCCACAATGATTCACGAACAAGCATTAGCAACACCATTGGACCTGCTTGCTGGTTTACATTTCGACGAGCAACAATTCACCACCATCGCTCAAGCACTCAACCTCGAGTAGATACAATGTAGCCACCAAGGCTCAGCTCAGCCACCAAGGTTCACCAGCCCTTCTCGAGAGCATGCAGCAACACACAAGTCAGAGCTATAGTAATGTTTCCACAGTAATGCAGATCACACAACAAATAACCACGCTCATTGCACCATCGTTATTTCTCCATTGTCGTTGATCGACATCTTGTACCGAAACACGAGGCTTCCAAACATGCCTCCCCACGCTGCATATCGGGCTAAAATAGCAAAGAACTACTTCTAGGCTAATCTCCTCACACTGGCCTAGTTCACAAAGCTCACCACACTTCTGCTGCTCCACACTAAAATGAAGGAATGGTAGGTTGAATCTCTAGAGATACATTATGTCTCGCATATGCAAACCCAATTACTCCCTAGTATTTAAGAACAAGAAACACTGTGGTGAAATCTGTATATCACTATGTTCCATGCAACAACATCGAGCTTCACACCCGCAACTTGCATTAAATTAAAGAGTTTATTAGCATCATCACACTGACCACTCTGCACACACCCATCTATCATTGTATTCCACGAGAAAACATTTGCTTAGATCCTTATGATTCCATTTTAAGAAGGAAATCCAAGGCACCATCATTGTTTCCATTCTAGACAAAGCCTACAATCATCATATTCCATGAAACAACATCTCGTTCAAACATTTTCTCAAAAACTATGAAAAAATTATTCATTCTCCCACATTTGGCATAGACATCAATGAGAGATTTGCTCACAAAAACATCTAAATAAGAATCATTTATAAATATACAACCACAAATTTCCTCGACATAATGTAGAGCACCTAACCAAGAGCATGTAGGAGGAAGACTTGTGAGAGTTACTGCATTCACTTTTATGCCCGCTTGTTTCTTTTGAGAAAATGGTTCTAGGGCCTCATCATATAGACCATTATGGAATTTATAGTACCATTTTAAGCAGAAAAGAATGGAAACCATGTCAAAATCTACTAATAGAGAGTGACTCTGATGCATGGGATTTTATACAGCAATCTCTCTAGGTTCCTATTCTGTTCAATCAGCCACAATATTGGGTTCTTGAAGGCTGCAAAGGCTACTGTGAAGGTCAAAGTTTTGATGAGCATAGGTTTTCACACACAGACAACTCCACACCAGAAGGTAGAATGCATTGCTAAACTGGAATCATGGCGTAATTAATGAGAAATTTGGAGCTGAGTTTGTATGCTCTGACATTGTACAATTTCTGATTATTGTATCTAGTTGAAGAGATCGATCCTATATTAGAGTGGTAGTTCTGGAGGGAAGAACTCGACAAGTGTTGTAGAGTCCTTGTGTGCGTGAAGGAGCCTATCGAGACAACTGTTGTACCCCTGTGTTGAGAATTCATCAAGTGAAAAGATATGAGTGCCCCTTACAAGATATATCCATTCATGTAGATGACAAATGTACGTATGCCAATACCTCAATAAAATTTCAATCTATTATTCGTTTTATGCATTCCACGGATCTGGCATCACATGATCACCGATCAGAGTGCAACAAAGGAAAAATAACCTCTTTTTCAATTACCACACCTATTCGTGTGCCTTCATTGTAATGGAGTAGTGGGGACTCTCAAGTGGTATAGGTATTTGGAGTTACCTATAGTTTAGGGTATAGCCGTATTAAAGCCATGCACTCTAGTAGCAGAAGCATTGATTGATGAGGTCAAGACTCGCTGAACTAGATGTGCATATCTAAAAGTTGATACAACCTCCAAAGATCACAACACACGTTCTACTAGCAGTAAAAAAAAATCTCAGCTACCAGAAGATGAGTGAAACTCCAACAACGAATAAATATTCTAAGCGAGAGAATGACCCAATTTGATATCCTCACACCAAGTCCGCCAATCAGCTCCAGAATTTAGCTATCCAAAAGCATACGCAGGCCACGCAGATCAACTGCCACATTTGACTGATCACTGAGCTCTTTATAACAACGAAAGCACAAGGCCTTCCACATCCAGCAACTACACCTCATAAATAAAACCTTAATTCCATTACAATTGAGCAATAAGTATACACATTAGGTCACACAACTTCACTTTACAATTGGTAGAAAACACCGCAAGGAAAGTGCTCACTAGGTCGTGGTCACTATGTCTCTCCAGTCAACAAGCGATGGAACGACTATAATTCTTTTCAACCACTTCATTTTAGGTTTTAACCCTGTATAGAAATTATCTACAAATTAATTCTTAAAGACATAAAATAGACAATAACAAGAGCATAAAATATAAAACAGATACACAAATAGTTTTCCCCTACATCCCAAAACTAGGACTACCAACTTGATTTTTCATTATATTACTTTTAGTGTTACAACACATATATATACATGCTGAAGCATTCATAATATTGAATCTATTAACCCTGGATTAGAAGATAATCGTAGTTCCCTTGATCGGATCGACAAAATACTACAGATTGAAAACCATTATGCCCCAAAACCATGTGCAAACCCATGTAGAAAACCATACGCAGGTCCGCCAACCAAAAAATAAGGAAAAAAAATTCCTCGGGCACTACCCCAGACCCCACGGAGGGGGCTACCCATCCCCTGTGAACCCCTCGACAGGGGAGGCTTCCACCTCCCCTATGACCCTCCCCCCACGGGTGTGACTAATTATGCAAAGAATATAACACATACCCAACATTATCGCATTTTTTGTTTCCTTTCCACAAGGGGACATAAGAGAGCTTAGTCATTAGTCTAGTATAGCAACATCCATTGTTTCTCTACACCAAGAAAACTTATGAATGCTCATAGACTTCATCAATGCATCTGCAACATTCTTCAAAATGTCCATCTTTACTAGTAACACCTTTTTATCCTCAACCATATCTATGACAAAGTGATAATGAACATTAATGGGTTGTATTTGAATGATAAGCAATGTTCTTATGCAAGAAAATTGCACTTCGACTATCACAGTCTATCCATATAGCTAGTTGCACCAACCCCGTACTTGAACACAATCTATGTAACCAAACCAATTCCTTGCTTGCATGAGTGGCTGCCATGTATCCTACCTCTGTAGTTGAAACAACCACTAGAGACTTTGTTTTAGTCATCCAACTAACTGCACCTCCGAATAGGCTAAAAACATATCCACTTTTAGACCTTCTTTTTTCCATATCTCTAACCCAGTTTGCATAAAAAAAACCACGTATTTCCAAAACTCTATCCAATCTTGTTCTTCACTGGTACCACAAACCATTATCACTAGTGCCACGCAAGAATCTGAAAACCCACTTGACTGTTGTCTAATGCACTTTCTCTGGTTTTGAAATAAACCTGGTCAACACTCCCACTACATGTGCAATGTCTCGTCTAGCACAGACCATTTCATACATCAGTTTACCCAATGCACTTGCATATGGAACACGAGACATATCCTCCTCTTCTTCTTGTGTCTTGGGACACTGCTCAGCAGATGTATTTAGACCTACATGAATAGGAACCTTCATCGGTTTACTATCTTGCATATTGAACCTCTACAATATTGTCTCGGCATACTTCCTCTGGTTTAACTAGAACTTCCTATTTACCATATCTCTCTTAATTCCCATGCCAAAAATATAGTTTGTAGCACCAATATCCTTCAGGTCGAATTTGGAGAACAATTGGGTTTTCAAATCGTGGATAATTTTTTTATCATTTCCAATGAGAAAAATATCATCCACATACAAGAGAAAATAAATAACATGGTCACCAATTAATTTAAAATACACAAAGTGATCCTCTTTTCTTCTGGTGAAGCCAGGTCCCCGTATATAGGTATCAAAATTCTGATACCACATCCTTGGTGACTGTTTTAACCCATACAAAGAATTTTTTAACTTGCACACCAGTTCTTTCTTACCCTTCACTGTAAAGCCATCAAGTTTCTTCATGTAGATCTCCTCTTCCATATATTTGTGAAGAAATGTTGTCTTCAAATCCATCTATTATATATAAAAATAAAATGTAATAGAAACATATAAAAGTAATATAATAGAAGTAACCTTGGCAACAGAAGAAAAAATATCACCAAATTCAATTCCCAACACCTAGGAATAACCTTTTTCTACCAACTAAGCTTTGTATTTCTCCACCTTCCCTTCTACATTCGTCTTCTTCGTAAACACCCATTTTCTCTCGATGGGCTTTGTTCCAGCCAGAAACTCCACCAGATCCCATAACTCATTTTTGTGCAAAGATTCCATTTCATCAACCATGGCCTCCTTCCATAGTTCTCCGTCCTCTAAATCCACTACCTCCCTGAAAGTTCAGAGATCATCATCAATGATAGTCAAAGAAAAATTTGAACAGAAAGTAGATGGAATATACCTTTATGGATGGCTTCTTTCCTGAACTGATCTTCTAACATGTGGAGTTTTTTGCTCTTCCTTTTCTGAATCTTGTTCTGTTTTAGAGTCTGATTCATTCTCCTTTAGCTCAAACTCTATCTTCTAAGGTTCCTTTGGTATTAATTCATGTTTAACAACATCTTTCACCTCTCTAAACATCAAATCTCGATTGTACACAACCTTCCTTGTATCTCGGTTCCAAAGCTTGTAACCTTTTCAACCATCCTTATACCCAATAAATATGCACCTTTCAAATTTATTATCCAACTTGGTCCTTTTCTCCTTTAGAACATGTACATATGAATCATATCCAAATACCCTCAGATGTGAAAGAGAAGGTTTATTTCCAGTCCATACCTCATGTGGAGTCTTATCCTCCAATGTTGATGAAGGTGATATGTTAACCAGGTAACATGTAGTCTCCACTGGCTCTGCCTATAATTCCTATCCTAACTTGGCACCACTAAGAATGCTTCTTGTCTTTTCCATCAGCATTATGTTCATTCTTTCTGCAACTCCGTTTTGTTGAGATGTGTATGAAATAGTGTTATGTCTATGGAATATTTCATATAGAAATTAGACATATCTTCTACCATACCATTACCATGAAATATCTGAAGGCCCTTCTCTCCAATATGTCCAAGCCTTTGATGCCATAGCATGGTATTTTTTTCTAGAGATCATTAGCCTTTCTGCTCCACTTTCAAGAGCCGCAGAACCATTGCACCCATCAATAACAATGCTACCCTGAAGCTTGTACATAGTTCCAATCCAAAATCCCCGCATTGATACCAGTGCTCGCCAAACCATCTTTCAGGCATCTCTCTCAAAAATTGTTTTTACACCTGCATCATCTATCTTGCTTATAGAAATAATATCTATGGCAAATGCATGAATATGAAGAACACAAGGAAGATTTCTAATCCTTCCACCTTGCAGCTTCAACTTGAATTTTCCACATCCAATGATTCTGGCATTCCTATCATCCCTTAAAAATACATCACCACCATCATATTTCTCGTACTCGAAGAACCACTCCTTATGGGGAGTGAAGCGAAAGGATGCACCTGATTCAATCAACCATGCCTCATGATCTACATGTGTATTTGAAGAAGAAGCCAAATACTCATCCCCACCGTCATATGAGGTGGTTTTTTCTTATGCAAAAGGAGCATCACCATATCCCTTTCCTTTCTCATGAGCTTTACATCTACAATCATTTTTGTAATTCCCTTCCTTTTCGCATTTCCAACCACCTTTACATGCTTTCCTCGAGATTTATATCTCCCACTCGAAACGTTATTTCGGTTTTTGTTCTGGAACCTTCCTCGTACAAATAAGGAATCTCCATTCTGACCATCCATATTTCTCCGTCTTATTTCCCACAACAGTAAGGATGAGACTATTTCATCAAAATTCAAGGTAGATGTATTGCTAATTATTAAAATAACCAGACTATCCAACGAATCTGGTAGACAACACAACAAAATTATGCACTTATCTTCATTTGAGATTTTAATATAAACATATGAGAACTTACTTACCAAAATATTCAAGGCATTTAGATGCTATGTCATTGAGTCTCCATACTTCATCCTAAAGTTATACAACTTTTTCCATAGGAACAATTTATTCACTAGAGACTTAGATTAGTACAAATTACCTAACTTGACCCACAAATTCTTCTTCGTAGCTTAGCCAGATTCATTCGAAAATATTGAATCTGACATACACAATTGTATTGTGCTCTTTGACTTCTGATCCAACTTCACCGAGTATTCATCTGACATTGTCATTGGTTTAGTACCTCGATCTACCATGATCCATTGATATTTATCCACCAGCGGATGCTCTATCTTGAGCTTCCACAACTCAAAAATCTGGCCATTAAATTTCTTGAAATCTATATTTCCACTGCTCGTCATCTTCTTTCACAGCAAGAAACGATCCCATAGATATCCCACTCAACAGGGTCTACCATAGGCTCGAGAAAAAAATCCCTCATCAACAAAGGCATCCCCTTGAAGCTAAAAAACTCCGATACCAAATGTAGGTTTTAACCCTGTACATAAATTATCTGCAAAATAATTCTTAAAGACAAAAAATAAACAATAGCGAGAGCATAAAACATGAAAAAAATACATAGAGATTTTTCCCCTGGATCCAAAAACTAGGACTACCAGCTTGATTTTTCATTATATTACTTTTAGTGTTACAAAAAATATATATACATGCCGAAGCATTCATAAAACCCAATCTATTAACCCTAGATTAGAACATAACCATAGTACCCTTGACCGGATCTACAAAATACTAGGGGCTGAAAACCATCATGCCGCAAAACCATGTGCAAACCCATGCACAAAACCATAGGTTGTTGACCCCGTGTTACCCCCCCTCGTTGCACTCGACGCAACGAATAGGGGTGCTATCACCCCCCCTTTGACCCCCCCACACATGCTACTAATCGTGGAAAGGATATAACACATACCCAACATTCATATTGACCCTTCTCGGGCTTGCGCTTTCATTGCACTCTGACCAGGTCAAAAAATCACCTATATAAGTCACCAATCGAATGGAGGTTGATATTTGTCTTCCTTCTGCAGGTCATTACGCTGGTTAATATGTTTGATTTAGGTTATATATTACCTCACCTGACATCGATTTTAAACAAATAATAAAATTTATGGTAGATATATAGGTAGATCCACACTCTCGACTCCAAAAATCTAGGTATCTCCATGGTAAGGACATACGAATGCACAGGAAATCGAGCAACTGATCCTAGCATGCACACGAGTCGACTCACCAATCACCAAACAAATAAACAAAGAGGACCGATGAGGAGGAAGAATCATGGATACCGATGTTGTAGAAGTGAACAATTTACCTGAATCTATGTTTTAAGTGGAGGCTTGAAATGGGTTATAGGTGACCATGTGCATCATCCATGCTACAAGGTTTTTGAATAAATTTATCATCATTATGCGAGCAAAAAATGGCAGAAGTACACTGAAGAATTTTGCATTTAGATGAAACTATAGATGCAACTGTGATGCAACTTTGGATATCGCATCATGACCAACAACCTTGAAATTGAAACACTATGGTAATATCTTAATATCAGTGTGTTCCATGGAACAACATTGAGCTTCACAACCACAACTTGCATTAATTCAAATATTTTCCTATCATCATCACAGTAACTATTCTTCACACACCCATCTATCATTTTAGTCCATGAGACAACATTTGGTTTGATCCCTTCTCATTCCATTTTAAGAAGGAACTCGAAGGCATCATCATTATTTCCATTCTCAATAAAGCCTGCAATCATCACTCATGGTGGAGACACCACACCAATTTATATGTTGAAGCACACCACTACTTTCTCACTTGAATGTTTCCATCATAGAGTTTGTACTTTTGAGTTTTGGATATATTTGTCTTGGATCTCTATGTTTTACTTGTCATCAGTTAGAGTCGTGAATTCTAAAAATATGGTTGCACATTGAGGTCATGAATCTCAATATGTATACAAACTTCCAAGACATATCCACCTTCAAAACAATATGAAATAAAAATAAAGCACATTCCATAATCTGAATATGACTATGCTTTTATGCATTAAGGCAGAAGGACCAACCACAACTACAAGCTTCAATGGCCTTTGGTGTTTTAATTCTAATTGCACAATCATTCAACAGGGATCGAAATATGTGCTCACTAACACCACAAAATAGACACTCCACTTACCATATAAAACATGGTGCGTTGTATCCAACATGAGTGGTAAAGGATGATGGAAAACAAAGTGAATGTTTGTGTGAGTTAGTCTGGATTTATGGGATAGCCTCATGATGATAGTATCACATACATTTATTAGAAAGTCTAGGATGTTTTGTAGAGTTCGTTGTAAAGCATGTACCTGGTAACTCCAAGAGTTGGAGTGTGTAATGTAATCCTGATGAGGCATATGTATCCCGATGAAGTTTGTGGTAATGTGAAAACCACTTTCTAATTGCAGGTTTGTGGTCAGATGGAAACCACATTGCATTGTCGGTTAGTGGTAAGCCAGAAATCATGTGTGAGAGTGAAGTGGACAGGGATTCCTATAGGCATGGTTTAGGCTAGCTGACAAAAACCTTGGCATGGTTGAGGGTGAGCCGAGAAAAACCTAGGCTTTTTTTATTCGGGTCTCTACTAAGATTTAGTGGTTGGAGTACCTTAGTGTAAGATTTGTTGCCCATGGTGGTTGGAGTACCTAAGTGGCAGATTTGAGGCCCTTGGTGGATGTGTTGAGCCTTAGTGGTTGTGTTGATCCTTCATGGCTCAGTTGAGCCTTTGTGGCTATGCTGAGCCTTCATGGCTGAATTTTGTGCGTCAGTGGCAGAGTTGAGCCTTCTTGGATGTGTTGAGACTTCGTGGTTGAATTGAGTGCCTTAGTGGTGGTGTTGAGCCTTGGTGGCTGAGAACCCTTGCTGGCATGGTTGAGGGTAATACGATGAAACCTAGAGCATGGTTATGGTTAATTTGATAAAACCCACGATGTTGATGTTGGAGGGGGATTTACAGGTATAGGTACATGTATGAAGTTATAATGGTTGACAAAAACATGTATGCACAGGACATCCTACGAGACTGGCAGCTGCAGCGGTTAGCACCCATGCATTCCGATGGATGGTTTCTCCTTTATATGTGTTAGGTCGATATATGATTTTGCTATGTTTGACCACAACTATACTTTGTTGAATGATATCAAGACAAGTAGTCATTAAGGGGGTGTGTTGGAAAATGTAATTCCTACATGTCCGAGTTGTGATTCTGTCTATCTAGAGGAATCGATTCCTATTATGTTTCCTATATTGGTGTGTGGTTGAGAGATTCTATCAAGAAAGTGATTGTGTGTCTAGGGTAATTTCCCTATCTTGAGACAACACCTCATGTATTTATTTATAACATTATTTGATTAATAAAAACATAGATTTCATTGTAAAAATTTAACATAACCTTGATAGTTATATAATATCAATAAAAATTGCAATGAAAAAGTAGAGTTTTTTGAATGGATGTTCATGAAAATTTACAGCATAATTGCAATGAGCCTAATTGCAAGAAGTGGATGATTTTTTTCCTGGTTCTAATAAATTAAGATAAGAAATTAGCACATCCATTTAGAGATTTACACACAAATTTTATTTCATTCTCTGCATGTTTAAAATCCAAGGGTTAAGAATCGTTATTTATTCCCCTGCGCTTATGATGATCTTGACGAATTTCTGGTTTATCATAGCTATGTTGGGAGTTGATTCCATTATATGCCTCAAAATTATCTATTAAAACGAATGATATAAGAAATGGCTTGATTGATGAAGAATGGAGTGCTAAAAATACCAATTCAATAGTTGATGTAAAGGTTGATATGGTAGCTCACATAAATGGTGTATAAACCATGCAACCGTGAACTTGATGGTGAAACAATATTTGAAATAAAAAATCAAATTTCTCCCTTTGCGCTGATGGAGAGGGGCTTTGTTTTGTACAAAAAAAATTATTTAGAGACAATAGTAGAACATGTGACATGATTCCCACATTCTAAAAATTGCGACAGGAATTCTTGGATCGTCCGTTGTAGGTATAGTGCATAGCCTTCATTTGACCCGCTCTCGAATAATCTAAATTGCCACATATTTGCATGCAAAAGGTTGTAATGGTTGATTTATTTGTACTTTTAAAATGTAAATGTTAATAGTTATGATCACTCCTCCTCAACTACAACAATATATCTTATATAAGATATATTGTCTCTAACGAGAAATCACTCGACCCAAAATTTTTCAATATCTAAGCCATCCTATAATCCTCGTGATATTCATGGTTCAAAAGCTCACAATTTGTGCATAAATTCAACTATATTTGAAACTTGTTGCTATTCCTCGAATCCTTTAGACCGTTAGTCAACGATGATCTTCTTTCCTTTGATCATCAATTGTTTCTTTCGTTTTGATTTTGACTTTCATTACTTACCCTTTGATAAATTTTCTCTGTTTTTCCACCCGAGAAGGATAAGGGTTGGTGCAATGGAATAAACCCTTAACAATCTACCCGAACTTAGAGCAATGGCTATAAACCCTTGAAAATCTGCCCGAACTCGGAGAAATGGCTACACAATTAATTTAAGTATGGTTTTCACATGTGATTTGTGATTTACATATGCAAGGAATTCGTTGACGAAGTGGCGACGACGAGAATATAATCCCAACATCCAATTTACACCATCCGATAAAAAATATTAATTAGAAAAATAATTGAAGTATCCAGTTTGGAACACCCATCTACCTAATGATAAATGGAGAGAGAAATATTGATTTGATAACCAATGCAACAAGCACACTCCAATGTTGTACTACTATGTTTTACTCTTCTACCCTCACTACCAATGTTGTCCAACACGCCGCGTTGGGTTTTTCTCATTTTTTGTATCACAGAACCACCCTTTCATGGACTGATTTCATATACCCATTTCCCATCCAGAGTACACTGATAACGCCAAGCGACACCAAATCAACCGACATAGGTTTTAGAGGAAATTGGAGGATAGCGTTGGTGAAACACGAGCCATAGATAAGTGTTAAAACTAAGCATATTCTCTCGACAATGAATCTTGGCCATTGATTGAAAAAGTCAGTAACATCCCTTCCATCCCCGAAGTTTAAATATAATGGCCTATCCCAGAGTTAACTGTTTTCATTTTTTTTTTTCCATACATATAAAAATGGTCAACACTTTTTTAATTATATATATATATATATATATATATATATATATATATATATATATATATATATTATTATAAAGCATTATAAATTTATTTAAACATCTAATATATTAAACATTGGAATAGATCAAATCTCTCAAGATGCAAATATAGTTTAATATAAGCATAAGATAGCCCTTAATAATAATGTTTATATTTATATAAATTTCACATCTTTCTATTTATAAATATTTTTTTATTAAAATCATAATAATATATAGTTAAATGTATTAGCATATTTCTTTGATTTTCTTTTCAAATTTAAATTTTAAATATTAAGTTGTTATATATGTATTAACTAAATTTAAATATTACACTCTAAAATATAATGATGAATATAAATCATTATTATTTAAATTTATTTTAATATGAGTTTTATGATTTTTATAATGAAAAAAAATATTGATAATTTTATTAATAAAAACTAAATTTTATTTATTTATTATTTTTTAAATTGATATTATTACTACTGTTGTTGTTGTTGTTGCTGTTGTTGTTGAAAACTTTATTTTATGGATACTAGGACATCTCTTCAAAATTAGATTACAACTTTGAGTGTAATGATACTTTTTTCATTTTTAATATGTTGTTTCTTATTTAAAAACTTAATATTGAAATATTTTGTTTGATATGAACAGTGAAATATTTTATTTATAACTCATATTTAAATATATATTTTTAAATAGCATTTGTCAATAAATAGTAAAGGAATTAAATATTTTTCTTACTGGAAGATAGAAAGCAACTCTCTCTATCTCTCTCTCTCTCTCTCTCTCTCTCTATATATATATATATATATATATATATATAAGACGTGTCTATATTGGAATACAACATCTAGAATTTTAATTGAATTGTCCATAATTATTAGGTGGATGATAGGAATCTAACCTCCATAGAAGATTCGTAATATATATATATATATATATATATATATATATATATATTATGAGTCTTTGAGATTGATATCTATCAAAATTGATTAACCATTTAAATTATAAAACTATTTCATTTATTAAAATATTTTATTTATATTTTATATTAAAATTTTCTATTATTAGTATTTTTAAATATTATATATGAACTTTATATTAAAAAATAAAATAAAAAACTAGACATTCTCGGTATACAGAAAAAAACCTTTCTGTATCATATACATATACATAAAACATAGGTCAATATTATATATACTCTGTGCATATTAATACATTATTATAAAAATACAAAATAAATATACGTTTTCCATTAAAATAAAATAAAATATACCTTACTTATTGTTATATATTGTTATATATTATTTATGGGTAGAACATTTGTTCATACTATATTTCATAATGTATATATGCAAAGGTCTTTTCTGAACGCATAAACTCTTTGTGCATACATGCATGGTGAATATATCCAATTGTCTTTAGTCATTTTACACGTTAACATAATGTAATATAATTGGTGATGGAATTTTTTCCAAGACAATGTAATAAATAAATAAATAAAGTGATTAAGTAAGTAAGTAAAGAGTATAATGTTATAATAATCTCAGAATTAGGTGTATGAAAACGTAAACATTAATTTAATTACTATTTCAACTTTTTATTAGGTAGGAAGACACAATAAATTTTAATATTTTATCTAGATCCATGGATCAAGTTGCAACCATAATATGACATGGAAACAATGTGTCGTTGGGGCAACAACTTCCAACATAAGGATGGGATGGGGATATGGCTGTCCCAACAACGAAAGCCGACTAGGATGTGTAGGAAATAAAAAAATATGCTTTGGTTAGGTGAAAGCGTGTTTTAATGTTAACTTCTATATTATTATTTAAGCTAGAGGAAGTAATCCGCATTCTGTTTTCGATTGTTGCTAGAGGAAGTAATCCGCATTCTATTTTCAATTGTTGATGAAAAATAAAGAAAAAATTATATATATATATATATATATATATATATATATATATATATATATATATATCATTTTTTCTTTATTTTCTATCAACCGTTGAAAATAGAATGGACATTACTTCTTTTAGCTTAAATATATATATTTTGTTTCTTTTAAATGGGTAGTTGGTTACATATAACTTAAAGCCATTATTAAAGGGATAGCAATGTGAGATGATTTTAAGAAGGATGAAGGGACGAATCAAATCAATTTAATTCGATAAGCTGAACACCTCAAAATATTTTAGGTGGCTAATTTTTAGAGAGTGGAAATAAGAGAAGAAGGAAACATAGATGTCATAGATTTATATCTATAGAGTAAGATAAGATCCTTAAGATACATAGATCCATATATTGATACTATCTTCTCACAATTCTTATTATGAAAGGAAGGTCTTTTAGATAAAGTCTTCCTTATCATATATATAAGGGTCTCACCAATAAGAGAATAGGGCCTAATTGTCCCTAAATGAGAAGGGAATGATGGATGTTGCAGGTGCCTAAAGTCATTCTTGCACACTTTTTATCGATGATGATGCACCCTTAAGGTCCTCACACATTTTTATGAAACCCCACCAACCACTATGGTTGTGCAATTATAATTCAATAAGTACATCCCATTTAGGATGAAAAGAAGGTGCCAAAATGAAGTGTTTTTTAAATTAAGTGATTGATTGAGAGAGAGAGAGAACAAACTTGATAATAGAATGAATAATCAAGGAATAATATACCTTGGGTTAGTTGGAGTGGTTAAGTAAATTTATCTTTATCCAAGAGGTCTTGAGGTCCATCCCTCGATTCGACATGGAAGCATTTACCACAAATTAAAAACATGTTCTTTTGAAACAACAACAATAAAATATTTTCCTCCAGGTGCAATACTTAAGATACACTTTGCGACACAAGTGATGACACTAGTGAAAAAATTCTCAAGACTTGCGGAATGTAACCAATGCATGTATGTTTGATGTATAAAACATAGTAGTGTAGGAGAATGCATCAGAACTACCCTTCAAGAATGTAAAAATAACTCCCTTTGACTAGATGTGACACTCTCTTAACCACAAGACGACACTTGTGAAAGTAAGCGAAAAGTGAAAAAAAAGCACTTCGAAAGGATTAAAGAAAGTGAAAGATAAAAATGCCAAAGCAAATATAACATGAAAAATAAACTTAATAAAGTGAATGCATGAAACAATGATAGTTGCGAATGTGAAAGTGACACTTGCGAAAACAAAGGTGTGTGGAAGCGACAATTAAAAAAAATCACTGAATAAAAGTACAATTGCAATCGACGTGAGGAAGAATGTAAATGGAGAATTCACACTAAATGTTGACATGTGTTGTGCACTACACTATGATTATGGATTATGCAGTCACTGTCACAGGTGATTGTCCAAGCCTTACCTTCAAGAGTTGCACAATTCCTATCTAAGGTTGCAAAGAAATATGTGTGTTTGTGAATTCATTGTAGACAAAGAATGTGTGAGCAAGTGACTTTGTCACTTGGAATAAGACTTAACACTTTGAAAAACATTAGACAACCACAAAGTGAACATGGAATGATGGATTGCAAGATCCTAAGTAGGCTCCAAAATTTAAGTGTAGGAAACATTTTGGAGGGTGTTTGTCGCAACAACAACACCTATGTTTATAATTTTTTCCCATTTTCTCATTGTTATAATTCCAATTTTATTTGTGATATTTTTCCCCATGACCACTTAAGATAAACCCAATTGACTCAATTTAACTTTTGATGAATTCCACAATCTGAAGTATTTATATAATAATCATTCCTTTAAATTATAGTATGTACAATCTCATTCAATATTATATTTATGTATGTACGTATTTTAGAAAAGTGAGTATAGTTTATATCAAAATCTATGTCAGGATGCAACATTTACTCCAAAAATTTACTGCATGTTTACATCTGAGAGTGTGTTGTGTAAGGACGAGGTTACTAGTATTACACAAGGAATGTTTTGAAAGAAAAATATCACTATATGAAAAAGTCACTAGATCCTATAAAACTAACCAAGTAACATAGCACAGTTATATTTAGAATACATTAGAGTATGAGGAAGGTAACATATTCTGAAGACTAGTTGAATCTGAAAGAGATTGACTAATATTCCTGCTAAAAGCACTGGAGTTTGAAGTTTGATTTTATTTTGTAGAGAGATGCATTTGCAGTCCTTCAATTTCATGACCAAGATAATCCATGTCATAAACATGACGATTTGATTAGTATTTAAAAGTTTAAATTCCCTCCATAATATTGATAAAGGGACTCATTTGTTGTTGCAATTTCCAATTGATATCTATGATTTCCAATTCAAGGGACTCAAATTGTTGGTTACAATTGTTACACCCAATTTTACTTTTTTCTCCTTGAGTTTTTCTCTATTGGCCCACAATGTAGTACTATATAAAAGGAGAGACTCATAATCCTTTTGCATCCTTTGTAAATAACTTAGCTTTTTGGAAGGGGGGGATGGGGGGGAATGGGAAAGAATCGGTGGAAATTGCAACCAAAAATATGATGGCACAAAATAGACATAAAGAATTTAAAAGAGTTGACCTATGCTAATCATGAGGAAATATAGTCACAAATAAATGCTAGACCTCAGAGGTACCTATTCCAGAAAAACCAATGGGATGCCCAACTCCAATACTGAGAATTGCGCTAGGAAGAAGGGGGAAAATAAAGGATAAAAGGTGGGAGAAAAAACATGGAAATAGGGGAGGCCGCTAAAACAACAAAGGAGGAAATTAACACTAAATTTTAAAGGAATTGAATTAATATAAAAGAAGAATAATCCAACATGCTTAGGGAAATGGATGCATGGAGAGGTTTACTTGAAGATGTGGGTAGTATGGTCTAGGGCATAACGAATTATGACTAGCAAAATAGGGGGAATCCGAAAAGGTAGAGTAGTTTCCTTTTTTTATGTTAGAGATTATAATTTCTTCAATAAATAATGTTAATGAGGAAATCTAGAGGATTTGGTGATACCTCCATAGGATGTGAGTAGAGAAATGAAAAATCTCCCCACCCTTAGAGAAGCTGAAACCTAAATGGGTTAGAGAATCAAGATCTACTAGTTATGAATTAACATAGAGCCATAAATGTAACATGTAGAAAGGAATTACCACATGGAATGTTATCAATGTCGTCATTTTGCTGTTCATAATTGCTAGATCCATTCAAGTAATCACCAACATATGTGACGGATATGTGAAAATATCAGGTCATTTTCTTTTCCTTCTATGAAAAGTGTGACAAGATTATGATATATGTTTGGTTACATGAATCACTATTGTCTTAAAAAAATCAAAACTACATATAGATATGTTTTCCTAAGTGTGGTGGTCGCACTTAGAACAACGAAAATAAAGATATTTGACAATTTCCTTAAAATGAATAGATAAGGGAAGAACACCTACTTCTAATATGTTTGCTATTCCTCACCTCCCTTCTGTTGCTTCTGTCTCTCTCAATCGAACTGAACTCAGTTGATTGGTACCTACATTGGAAGAAAAATACAAAAAAATCCATAAAGACATATGATCTATTCATGTTAAACCAATTGAATCGATTGCATTTGAAAATACACATATAAAATCATGGACACATGTATTAGCAAAGGAAAAAATATCTTTATTATGAAGTAGAAGGATAAGTTACAACTAGTTGGATCGATTCAATGTCAACTAGATCTAGCTTCAGTACCATTCTCATCACACCAGAAAAATCACTCCAGCAGCATAACATTACATGCAGATGACACCTCCAAGAGCGGTGATATCACCAGCATAACTCTACTAATTCAAATTCTTTCTCTCTTGTGCACTACGATCAGTGCTCAATTTATAAGCAGATGAAGGTAGTTTGACATTAATGAATCATTAAATGGCTCTTCCAAAAATGGATGAAGAGGTTTCCTTGTTCATGGGAATAGGAGGATAATAGGTTTAATGGCTCCATGGTGTCTATATTCGATGTTATCAAATGATGTGATAGCTGGAATAACTTCTAGGAGCCACTAGAGGGTGGGAATATTCCGAGAATCCAATGAATAGTTTGCTCCAAGTCGAAGAATGCACTCTAAAGTGGGCCTCAATGCTCTAAAACACAAATTTTCATGGGAGTAGATGCTCTGCAAAGTACTTACTGCAGTTTAGTGATGCGTTTATGGCTCAATGGAACACTTCAACTAGCATCTAAGTAGTGAGAATTACATGAAGGAAAACCATCAGTGGGATGACTTGTTTAGGGAATGTAGAAACTAATTTAGAGTATGATAGAACCTAATTGATATTGATCTAGTTTTTGGGAGTGACGGCCAAATTGATCAGTAACAGCTGCCCCATAAAGCATGAGTCAAAAATGATAATTTTTATTGATATGATTTACAATGTGATGTGTAGGATTTGAAGTGAACGGTGACCTACATAAATTACGACACATTAGATCATGATATATTTTCATCTTAGACATGAATTACTAAGGGAGGCATACCCATAATCGACACATAAACTATCATAACATCATAAAGTCGTCTACAAATATAGACTCGTGATAGGATGACCATCTGTGTAAAGACCATCATATGGATGATGTGGTACTACTCCTGAAATCACAGCCTAGATGGATGAAACTAGATCTAGGGTCTTCTATCTCATTCACTTGATCGCTTAATTATTAGTCTAACCATGCGAATATGTGATTTGAAGTCGAACATGGGAAGACATCATCCAATTACTAGCTAATGATGTAAGCGGTAACAGATGTGAGAGAAACCACCATTGATGATAATGGCTCTCAAGGTACTGTAGTACATTTTGCATGGTTTGAATAGATTATTTTATGTCGAACATCATACAAAGTCTTTCATTGAAAGACCTTCGACGTCAACCTGTCGCTGGAAGTGAGAAACTTTCCATTGACGTAAATAAGCTCCAAGGTACTGAAAGGTTGTTTCCACTACAAGGAAAAGACCCTATAGCAGATTTTTTTATGGAACCCCTTATAAAAATACCCCAGGCATCCATTTCTAGCAGAGGTTACTAGAGGAGGTTGGCGAGCGGAGGTTTTTGTGGATGTATTTCATCTAGTGCACTTATCACCGTAAAACGCACTGGTACATTCAACAAGGTAAAGCACCAGTGCGCACAAAACAATGACACACTAGACACCGTGCACTCCACACACACCCACCCAGTGCGTTGTATTTCTGTAGTGCACCGGTGCCACATAAAAAGTGCACGAAAACAGAAACTGCCCGGTGTGGAATGAAGAAAAAACACCGGTGCACCCATAAATTCCTGCGCACCGGAACAGGGTTAAATAAAAAAAAATTATGACCAAAATACCGCACAAAACATTGGCACACCAGACACTGTTCACTCCGTACACACCCACCCAGTGCATCATATTACTGTAGTGCACCAATTCTTTATAACACTTCTGCAATCAGTACCTCATAAAAAGTGCACGAAAATAGAAACCGCCCAGTGTGAAATGAAGCAAATGCACCGGTGCTCCCATAAAACCCCGCACACCAGAACATGGTTAAATAAAAAACATTATGGCCAAAAACCACACAAAAAATTGGCACAGCAGACATTGTGCGCTCTATACACACCCACCCAGTGCATTGTATTACTGTAGTGCACCAGTTCTTTACAACACTTCCGCACTGGTGCCTTAGAAAAAGCGTACGAAAATAGAAACCGGCTGGTGCGGAATGAAGAAAGCATACCAGTGCACCCTTAAAACCGTGCCCACCAAAACATGGTTAAATAAAAATAAATTATGGCAAAAAAACCACACAAATAATTGGCACACCAGACACGATGCACTTCGTACACACCCGCCTGGTGCGTTGTATTACTGTAGTGCACCAGTTTTTTACAACACCTCCACACCAGTGCCTCATAAAAGGCATGCGAAAATAGAAACGTCCTGGTGTGGAATGAAGAAGATGCATTGTTGCACCAATAAAACCCCACGCATTGGAACAGGGTTAAATAAAAAAAATTATGGCCAAAATACCACATTTTTCACTTTTATCAGTGCTATAGAGCTCTCAAGCACTGGTGAAATTTATCATTTTTTGAGTCACCTTGACATCGGTGCTCCCATTGCACTCATTTCACGCACTACTACTGTGCATTTCCCACCAATCTCAATCTAGAATTTTTCAAAATGGTGGACACATTTTCTTTTGCAAATTCTACAGCCAACATGCCTCCTCGATGATCAAATGTAGAGGTATTTTTCTTGTTTTTCCATAACTAAGCCATTTAGAGGATTAGAATTTCAAATAACCTTTACATTAACCACTTAAGAGAAAAAAAATATTTTGTCGCGTGGTGCGCTCGAGATGTTTGGTTCACACTGGTTTGCGGTGATACCTGTAAATTTACAGGCCGCATCACAACTGGTGCTAACGGTATACACACTGGTTCCGGGTAGTACCGATAGGAGCACCGTGTTATTTTCAAAATTTTAAAAAAGTGCGATGCGATCATTTACTAGGCCACACCATTGAAAATGTGGAATAGTGGCAAAATGGTGCGTTGAATGAATTATCCGCCCCGAGGTAGGTAATTTTGTCAGTGCACTGCATATCGTATTTCGAGAGGGTCAACGGTTCGACCTGGTCAACTGGTGCTAATGGTATATGCATCAGTTCCATCGCAGTACCAAAGGCACAACATTTTATTATAAATTTTAAAAAAAGTGTGGTGCAGTCGGTTACCCGGCTGCACCATTGACCTAGTGGAATAGTAGCGACATGGTGCGTTGACCAAAATAGCCGCCCCGGGATGGCTATTTTTGTTAGCACATGGCTTTCTGTATTTCGCCTGGGTCGATGGTATGACCTTGTAAAAGACTACATCGTTCACTATGTTATTATGGCATGAGGTCAGTCCGCTGACTTAATTATACGCCTCGGGGCATAGAGTTTAGTTAGCACACCGCCCTCCTCACACCATACATAGTCAAATATGCGCTACAAATTTTTCTAGACCACTGCCGCTGATGTGCTAAAATATGCACCGAGACAGGTGCATGATTGTGTTTTTGGCACACTGATTGTTTTTTTAGTTTTTTCTCAAAAAAAAATTATATATGTATATTTCTAGATACATGTATCATTTAATAAAAAAATTGTGTTTAATATGTCAATAATTCAGAGACGTGAAAGGAGATAAGAGGGGGAACAACAACAAAAATAGGTGGAGTAGTATAGCACGGTTCACCTGTGGGAGGCAAGAGAGAGGGAGAGAGATGTGTACCCTCAGCCTATTACAGCAGCTACGCACGGGCTCTTTAGGTAGGTAGGCCTCCTCAAGTTCTATGAGGAAGCTACTTCCCTAAAGGGCCATAGTTTTTTTTTTAGAAATCTTATCTGAAGGTGGAATGCCCACCAACAGGCTTTCCAGGTTTGTATCGACTAGTGGTACACACCCACTGAGCAGGATATATATTTCATTACAGCACTATCAAGGATAGGGGTGGATTTTCCCTCCTTCCTGGAGGTTCCAGCTGGTTTTGTAGTAGGGAGTCCGTTAGTTTACTTCCAGAGATACATTGGAGAAAATGTAATGTCTCCTGCAGAGTTTCAAGTCACTAGAGGTCAATTACGTATTGGTGCATTTGGTAGTGAGGAGGTTCAATGTCTCTCAATTATCATTTCAACCATTTCACACAACACCAGTGATGGGAAATGCATTAGTTACTCGCTTCTATATGATGTTGATTCTTTAGTATAGGAGTCACGACTTGTCAGGTTGTCTGCAATATTTTTTCAGAAGTTCTGTACAACCTTAGATAGATGCCGTGCTCATGCACAAGGGAGGGTCAACTACCCTTTTTCTTTAGAGATTTTTATTTTTATTTTTTGTGATATTTCCAGAGACGAGGCCTAATTTTGTTCAGCAGCCTCGTAGGCCAATGTTCTAGGCACATATGCACATGTGGGGATAGATGATGCACAAGAGGGACGAGAATTTATTTCTAGTGACGATATTGCATGATGCACTGCATTGTCTAGCCAGTGTTGATGAGAATCACTTCATTATGGTCCCCTATCCTTATGTAGATTTGGATTGGCGAGTGTGTGCCAACATCCTCTTCATAGCTGATGAGCCACCAGATGATAAAGGTAATATTAATGTTTTATTCAAATTTATTCTAGCATGTTCTTTAACTTGTTTTTATTAAATTGTGTAATGAAATTGTATAATATTGTTGTGTACTTGCATATATTTTGCAGAAATTGGCTCTTTCGATGGTGAGGACATGTTGGCACCACCACATGATTTAGGTGTGGATCCCGATGATGATCAGGGCATGCCAGATGCCGAGGATAATCAAGAAGCCAGTATAGAGATACCTGCTCCTGCTATTGTGCTGGTACCGCCTTTCGCTAGGTGCGATCAACTTAATGCTAGGTATAGGATGGAGTTGGGTGACCAACTTAGTGCATTGATTGTTGAGGTGGGAATTAGGCCCGCTCATTACAGATACATGCAGGCCTATGATAGGATATTATAGATGTGGAGAGGCATGCGACGTAACATGTACAGCCTGATGCGGCATGTTGTAGAAGCTACGACAACTGTTACGTGACTGAGGAGGACTGTTTCACGTTATAGGCATGGTTGAGATACAACACATGATGTCAATCTACTTGATGTACACACTGGAAAAATAGAAAGACTCATACGATATGTACCGCTCGAGTTTTGCCCTTTTTCAAACAAAACCTTTAAATTCCTTCATGTACCTCTCTAAGAAGAACATCCAACGATAAGAAACCACCCCAACTAATTCAACCTCATCTACTAGGTGGATTAGAAGATGAACCTATAAGTCCATGAAACTTTTCGGCAGTTGCTTCTCAAGCATACAAACAATCTCAACTATCTCTTGATGTAATATTCCCAATTAGCCCAAGCTAATGGGAATATTCATTTTTGTT
This sequence comes from Pinus albicaulis, assembly GCA_034641835.2. Classification (NCBI taxonomy): domain Eukaryota; kingdom Viridiplantae; phylum Streptophyta; class Pinopsida; order Pinales; family Pinaceae; genus Pinus; species Pinus albicaulis. The sequence continues at coordinate 395,803,384 of CM076577.1, read as the reverse complement.
TCATTTTTCTTTTGTATGAATAAATGTGTAAAGGAGGACAATAAAAACTGCTAAAATAGCAAATAAATCAATGCCACATGAGAACAAGGCTAAATCTAGGCTAACGAAATGAGCACCCTTAGGTGTGAAAGGGGCTGAATGTTTTGTCTCGGTCAACCATGACCAAATCAACGATGATGTCTACAAGGAGTGATCTTCATTGAGGCACAACACAGTTTTAGTTGGAGGTGGTTCATGTGAAAAGAGCTATTTCATGAGATGGTTTAGGGTTTTGCAAGCTCTCAATATTATAAAAGGAAGAGGAGGACAACATGAGAAGGTGGTTGATGATTATCAGATTTCTAAATATTTTATTTGTTTATAAATTTCTTATTCTCCTTGTTGTTTAGTAGAGAATAGTGCTATTTATCACTGGGTGTTCCTGATTGGGAATCCCACCTCTTTCCTTGAATAGCTCTTGGAGGATTTTTTCATTTCTTGTCCACTATTAGGAATTTGGCCAAGCTCTTCCTCCAACTAAAATGCAGATCATGTTGAGGGTTTGGTTGTCTTTGTAAGCTCCAACAAGTGGAGGTTATATCTACTCAGATCTAGGTCATTCTAGTGCCTCTTTTATGTGGGAAAGACTTCTATCCCATTGGAAAGAGAGTATTGGGGATGATTGGAGCACTTATTTCAGATCTTGGCTTGAGGCCAAACATGTTATAGATCCTACAGTGAAGTTTTCATTCGAGTACTGCATTATTTTCAAGGGTACAGTTGTAGGGTGTTTTGGAAGACTTTTGGAGGAGATATTTCTAGTGTTGGGGATATGCCCTTCACTATGGAGATCCATGGATTTCAGATATATTCCATGTAATTTCAGATCCGATCTAAATACTTTTTTATTTTCTTCATAATTTCTAAATATTCCTGCAAATCGGCTGCATAAGATCTCAGATCTACTCCATGTACATGACTTTTTTCTAAAAACCCCAAGGGGCATTTGAAGAGGAGCCTATCTAGTGTACATATATGATATAGATCTAAATTTTTGTACACAGATCTAATCTATATCTAAAGTGTAATCCACTATTTTTTTAGCCAATAAATATAACGTTGTCAAGCTTATTCAGTCATAATATATGGTTGCAAAACCTCAATTTTGAATATTTATTCATCTCAAAGTATTCTATTTCTGTTGTACATCTTATGGGCCACAATATAGATCTGATTTGTTGATCTAAACATTAATTTTGAGCCTCCATATTGGCCTCCTTCTCTTACAATTCTGAACTGCGTTATTTCTCTGTAGTACTATTTAATATTGCTGCTTGTTCTCGTTTGGGGATATTACAGTGGTATCGAAGCAATCATCTTGGCACAGCCTATAAGAAGCCAATATGTCTTCAGAAGAAGAAGAGCCTCTCACTGATAGAGAAAAGAGGTATCTAAAAAGAAGACAAAAGAATATTTGTTACATGGAAGACAAAGAAGACAAGGGTGAAACCCCTTTATCTCAAAGAATGAAAGGGAAAGAGTTCTCAAAAAAAAAATTCCAAACTATGCATGAGCTAAAAAGTGAAATCATGGGAATGAAGAATGAAATAATTACAAATACTTTGCATATATTTTCACATGAAGGAATCCCCGGTTCTTCAAATTATGTGTGTGAGCATTCAGCCACACAACCATATCTACAATTTTGTAGCATGCCTACATTGCTAGCAAGAGAAGAAGCTGGAGAAGAGACACCTAAAGAGGAGACTCTTGGTGACTATCTCCAAGAAAATGAATCTCAGTATAAAATATTCAAACAACATCTAAGCTTCCCAGAGTTTTGTCAACTTAAATAAGTACGAAGATCCAACATATACAAGAGAAGAAGAGGGTGCATACAGCACACCTTGGGTGTGATCTTTCTACCCACTTTTGGTGGATCACCTGAGATATCAGCCAAGTCTTGGGTAAAGAAGATAGAAACATATTTCCAGTTGTATCAAGTTTCAGAAGAAGAATCCATAATATTATCAGTGCTGCACCTCCAAGGTAAGGCTTATGCCTGGTGGTTATTTGAATATTCTTCATTGTAAAATGTACACATATCTACTTATGCAAAGTTCACTAGGAGGTTAGTGAAAAGATTTGATCTTAAGCCATCCGAAATTTCTTTGGGTAAGAAAACTAAGCCCAAGAATTGAGAACCTTTGCAAGAGATGGAAGCATCCATGAAGATAACTCCATTCCATAACATTTTTGAGGGGGTTAAAGATCTTCTACATGATTTGCCAAGGGAAAAGGCCCCACTTTAGCAATAACATTCCTCTCAAGAAGAAGACATGAGGGTTCCTTTTTCAAAAAGAGATCATGAGAAAGGATCTATTAAGGATGAGGCATGCTCCATTGATGAGGAGAAGGAAGAAGAAGAGTTGGAAAGATCCTCCAGCGTTGTGACAGTAGGAGGATATCTAATTTTATCGGGAGATGGAGGTGAAGCACTTTCTTCCACTAGGAGAACTCTTGTATCTTTGCAAGAATCTCCCAAGGATCCTACACATGGATATAGTGAGCAGCATGTGTCTATGATGATAGAAAATGAGACAAAACAATGGAGGGAATGTGTTCCAACATTGCATACAGTTTTGGGAACACATACAATGATAGATCAGTCCTTCGTGATCAATACTCTTGACACCAAGGAGATGTTGGGTGTTCATGAGATAACTACATATAAAGGAAGCACCTTAGACTGTGATATATTGCTAAAGTTAGGAGAAGGAGAACAGAGGAAGGATCACAACGCTGTCATGATAGGGCGTGATCCACTGTTGCATGGAAGAAAATATGGGGAAATTACTCAAAACAGAAGCACTCTTGCATCCATAAGAGTGATACCCCATTATAATGAGACTTCCACACAGAAATCAAAGATGGATTTGCACAGTGGAAAAAGTCCTAAGATGTTCCCATATGTTATTCACATGGGAATGAGCCATGAGAAATCATTATCTTGTGGTAAACCACCTAGGAGACCACCTGATTCAAATTTGGTGAAATATGTTTCATGCATATATGCTCCTTTGATAGATCCAAGGAGGAAGGGAGCACAAGAAGACCATACTACAGTGCTGAGAGTATGGGGAAATATGAAGAAAAGGAAAATTATTTTTCCCTTATCACCATTATCCATTCTCTCATATCATACTGCGCTAAGAAAAGATGCTGCAAGGGTGAATAATGACACCATCATGTAGAAAGGAAGGCAATCCTTGATTATCGATAATCGAGAGACAAACTCCTTTGGAGAGAAATATTCCTTACATGATAGGAGATGGTGGTCACACATGCATACTTTGGAAAAACCAAGGAGGTTTTGGATAGATGATAGCCTCCCATGGGAGACTAACTTCCAATAACTTCCATTTTATTTTGAGCATGTGCATATGCAAGAAGGACAACAAGGAAGGAACATCAACCTTCCATCTTATACCTTTGGCATGGGAGATGTCAAGGAGGAGAGAAATGGGAGGCATGACCTTCCAACATAGACCTTTGGAATAGGAGATGTCAAGGGAAAGAGAAGCAACATGGAAAACATTTCAGTTGACACATTATCAGCACTGTCATTGTTTAAGAGGTTAGATCCATATTGTAAGTCCCAACTATTGGTGGAATATTCCAAGGATCTTCACACTTGCATGGTTCTTGATGACTTGCTACATGATGAAAGCTATTCAATCCTAGGTGGAGTCATCTATAATCATGGTAAGATCCTCTTGTCTAGAGCCTCCATGATCAAGGATAATTTGATAGAAAGGGCCTATGAAGAGTTTTGTTTCAGCCAAACATATTCGATGAAGCTCAACAATATCATATTGAGGGGCTACTATTGGGAGGGCTTTGAAAAAGAACTATATTAGCATTGTAAAAGATGCATGTACCATGTGGAGATGGAGCAGAAACATAAATCTATGGAAGATTTAAATAAACCTTCTCCTTCTCTTCTTGAGGAAAAGGATAGACCCATGCACAACTCCATCGATATGAGGAGAATTGTTGGTGAAGAGCATGCTTTTGTTACACATTTTTTATATTCTTATTTTATGCATTATTTCACCATGTTTATGTAGGACATGACTCCAAGGAGGAGTATTATATCTTGTAAGCTTCATGGCCAATATTGGGCCACAATTTTTTTTGAATTTGGCCACTCCCTTGGAGGAAAGAGGGAGATCTTGCAACATGATGGGTGCTTTCCCAAGGCACCAAATATATCTCACAATTTCAGCTATGGTGAGATGGTATGGGCACAAATTAAGTGGTGGGAAAACCACTTACCACATCTAGATCTAATGGAGGTAGCAGATGCACCACGTTGATTCCACATGTGGGACTCTGACCCACCTCCATATGTAAAAAATCCTATTTGCATGTACATTGTTTTGATCCCCTACATTGATGATGTGCTTGTAATTTTTATGAGAATGTATGGAGGAAGTAGGCGAGGAATGTATGTGCCCTATGGGATGAATATTTTCCATGTACCTTACATTACATATTTTAGGGAGAACATTGGGCAAACCACGTTTGTTTCATGTGATCTATTGTCTCCTTATAGGATGGGATACTTGCATCTCATGAGAAATTTGGAGGAAAAAGTCATGGAGGGATGGTTTTGTGAACACTTGGCCTATGGAGGAAGTCTAACTCATGTGTGTGTCACCAAAGGAGGAAGATGAGATGCAGTACTCACCCTATCAGTTGCTTGAGGATAAGCAACATTTTGGAGGGGAGGACTGTAATACTCCCAATTAGCCCAAGCTAATGGGAATATTCATTTTTGTTTCATTTTTCTGTTGTATGAATAAATGTGTAAATAAGGACAATAAAAACTCCTAAAACATAAAATAAATCAATGCCAAATGAGAACAAGGCTAAATCTGGGCTAACTAAATGAGCACCCTTAGGTGGGAAAGGGGTTGAATGTTTTGACTGGGTCAACCATGAGCAAATCAACAATGTTGTCTAGAAGGAGTGGTCTTCATTGAGGCACAAAGTGGTTTTAGTTGGAGGTGGCTCATGTGAAAAGAGCTATTTAATTGAGATGGTTTAGGGTTCTGCAAGCTCTCAATCTTATAAAAGGAAGAGGAGGACAGCATGAGAAGGTGGTTAATGATTATCAGATTTCTGAAGATTTTTTCTGTTTAGACATTTCTTATTCTCCTTGCTGTTTAGTAGAGAATAGTGTTGTTTAGTGATGGGTGTACCTGATCGGGAATCCCACATCTTTCCTTGAGTAGCTCTTGGAGGAATTTTTCATTTCTTGTCCACTATCAGGCATTTGGCCAAGCTCTTCTTCCAACTACAACACAGATACTGTTGAGGGTTTGGTTGTTTTTGTAAGCTGTAGCAAGTGGAGGCTAGATATACTCAGATCTAGGCCATTCTAGTGCCTCTTTTCAGTGGGAAAGTCTTCTATCCCATTTCCAAGAGAGTATTGGATGATTGGAGCATTGAATTCAGACCTTGGCTTGAGGCCAAACATGTTCTATAGCCTATAGTGCAGTTTTTATTCCAGTACTGCATTATTTGCAAGGGTATAGTTGCAGGGTGTTTTGGGACACTTTTGGAGGCGATATTTCTAGTGTTGGGGATCTTCCCTTCACTATGGAGATATATGGATTTTAGATCTATGCCATGTCATTTCAGATATAATCTGAATACTTTTGTATTTGCTTAAGAATTTCTAAATATTCCTGCATATCTGCTGCATAAGATCTCAGATCTACTGCATGTACCTCACTTTTTGCTAAAAACCCCAAGGGGAATTTGAAGAGGAGCCTATCTAGTGTACAGATCGGATATAGATCTAGATTTTTGTATACATATCTTCTCTAGATCTGAAGTGTAATCCATTGTTGTTTTAGCCAATAAAAATAACACTATCAAGCTTATTCAACCATAATATATGGTTGCAACACTTCAATTTTGAGGATTTCTTCATGTAAAAGTCTTCTATTTTTGTTGTACATCTTATGGGCCACAATATAGATCTGATTTGCTGATGTAAATGTTAATTTTTAGCCCTCATATTTGCCTCCTGCTCTTAATTTTCTGAATGTTATTTCTTTGCAGTATTGTTTAATATTTTTGTTTGTTCCCATTTGGGGATATTACACTTTACGCCACCATGGAATGCTATCCACATGAATCTCCTTTGACATGATCCAATGTACAAATGAAAATAATTTAGATATGGTGCGTCCTAGGTCTTAACAGAATTCATGTTTCAGACACCCACACATGAAGAAAGGATAATGACACTGCAATGTTATAAACATGTGCAATAATACACAAAATTTGTTATGTTTTATGATCCCCACATGGGATAAAATTTATTAATATCAAAAATAATAAAATCATGCTTTTGACATTATACATACTCTTAGAAGATTCAAATGGTCATCCACGATGAAGCAGTGCCATAGTGAAGATCCGTATGAAGTTGGCACCCTCACACCCATTATAACTTCCTTTGCCAAATAAATATCATATTTTTTTTAAATCCATGGGACATACCTTCTTTGAAAAACCATGAATTATAGGGACCATCGCCTGCCTTTGATCTCATAATTTCTAATCATCTTGGTCAATGTTTCTTTCTAGTTTTTGAAATAATAAGATCTTTCCTAAAAACCAATGTGTGACTTTGTTTCGATGACATGTGCCTCCATAAAGAAGATGAAACATTTTTAAATATATAAATGTGATATAATAAGTGGGTAATCTTAAGATGCTCCCAATATGTGAGGTTATAAAAGATAGATTTCCTTTTCATCCCAATGGGAAATTTCGCAACGTAGGTGTCAAAGAAATCTGGATCATCGAACATAGGCTCCCCATTTGAATCAAACATTTCTAAGAACTCCTTCTCCTTCTCTCTCTCATATTCTCCAAGACATTTAGCTGGTGTCATTATTGGAGGCTTTTGGGTTCTCTCGCGCTTACCATTGAAAGTAGATGCTGCTCTTCTCTAAGGGTGTTCTTTTGGTAGGAATACCTTGGAGCAATCATACATTGGCTTTTGTAGGTCCTTGGACCATCTAGATTTCAGAGAGGGTCCACAACATTTACATCCAAAATACCCTTTTGTTAGAATAGTTGCGAGATTATATTTGTATACATTAATTAATATGCATGGCATGCTAAAGAATATCATGAATATAAGAACAAATATTACAACTAATTAAATAACTAATATGCGAAATAATATTGTTACGTATATAAACAAATCAATAAATTGAAAATGTAATTTACCAAAGAAAACTCCTAAGCCTAGATAATCATGTGTCATGTAAGCACATATGCCATACAACATAAAGCTCCTCTCTGCTACGATGGGTCTAGATACATCGTATCCATTTATCCCATCTCATAATTCCTTCAATTCATCTACCAGTGGTTGTAAGTAGACATCCATATTCTTCACTTGTCTTCTACCAGGGACTCTGAGAGCCAACATAAGATGTTCATTCTTCATGGAAAACCATGGGGGGATATTGTTGTTGATCACTACTATAGGCCAAATAGAATAGTTGGTGTTTTAGAGGGAATATGGGTTGATGCCATGCATGGCTATGCTGAGTGGTAGAATTCGTACTTCATCCTTGAATTTTCCAGGGCATCTATCCTCTATATACTTCATGGCTATTGAATCAGTTGGGATTCGCATAACTCCCAACTCACTTCTATGTGAGACATGCCATCCCTGCAACGTAGCTAATTATTTTCAACAAAAGTGCCTTTGAATCCTTGGGATTAAAGCCATGTGCCTCAATATCTTAAAAGGAGGACCAGTATGTGATTTACCCTTATTTTTTTATTTATCATACCTATCATGCCCACATTTCAGACACATATCTTTGTCTGCATATTCTCCTCTATATAGGATACAATCATTTGGACATGCATGATATGATATGTAATCAACACCCAACATTTTCAACAATTTATTTGCCTCTTCGTACCTACTGGGCAAGACATTATCACTCGAAAGAACCTTATATTTGAATAACCTATACTTGGTCATCATGGAAAAATATATTAATATATGTACATTAATGTCAATATAATTATTAACATTCATAAAATTTACCATTTGTAATGTTCATTGCAGTGTACTGATTATATTTCAAATTTATATAAGGGAGTACTTTATGGTCTCTTACCTCAAAAGTTATGAGAAACATGCATTCAACAAGCCAAAATTTTCTTTCAAGTTGTACAGTAACATCGTTGTCCCTAATTGGGTAGAATTTGACTGACAGCCAGGTCCAAAGAGAGGGGCGGTGGAAGAAAATTTAAGGCTTTTGAAAAAGGTGTCATTGATATGAGCATCATACCCTAGCTGATCATAATTTTGGAATGCATCTAACAAAATTGTCTCCATGGCGGTTGTATCCCTTAAGTAATCATCCATACCAACCTATATATGATTGCCTCCATTTCTAGCTTGTGAAGAACTAGTATTGTTGTAGTCATTCCTAATTGGTGAATCTGGATGTAGTGGGAATTGAATAGATGGTTGATTCAACCATTCTTGGTATCCTTCCTCTCTGATTTTTTCTCTTAATTCAGTTTTCTCTCGATTTGACATTGTCTTCGGCGATAATGGAAGATGGTAGGTAGGTCGCTCATCATCACTAGAATAGTAATAATTTAAAAAAATATATTTGAACATGATTAGTACAAAATATATGATATCAATTAGTAACCACGTTGACAATATTGCATGATTATAAATTGGTTTGAGGTTAAATAATTGCATTAATCAATATACCAAAAAATTATAATTATTACCATCATTATCCTGAGATGGTAGCTAGAAGATGCAATATTGTTATAATTGGCAGGGTGAGACGGCTATCCATTTTCATCTACCAAATGTGCCTTGCGGTATGCAGCTCCTGATAAGAGCTTTCAACATTTTGGAGATGTTTGAATATTTTGTGCATCTGAACTCAATGCTGAATCTGCATCTTGAACTTGAAAATTTGAATACATTATAAATTTAATTAAGCTGTGCATGATTGACATGGATAAAAAAAATAAATTCAATTAGATAATGAAAATATAAATGAAATATGAAGTAAATATTACATCTCGATATGGATAGGGGGAACTTCGCGATGGACTTTGAGAAATATTATGGAACGAGCTGGATTTTGAAGAATTGTCCATTCGATATAATTATGATATTATCTCTGCATTTCAGAAAAATAAAAAATAAATTTTGGTGCAAACACCTAAAAGTAATTTCAGTGCCCTAAAAATGGACTTCTTGTTATCAGTGCTAATGTACAGATCACCACATCGATGCGTTTTTGGTAATGCACACCAGTGCCATTTTATAAATAGACACACCGGTGTGGTGCTATTATGTGACATATAGGTTATGAATAACCACAAATAAAAAAGCACAGCTCTATTTTATTTAAGTGAGAAAAAAGCGGTAAATTGAAAAATGGGCGGTAAAATATTTTCGAAAATCTAATTTCATAAAAAATTTCTTTAAATACTAAACACTTTTGATTATTTCACTATTTTTGCAAAAAAAATTAGCAAGAGATTTTTAGGAGCCAAACCTAAAGAAAATAGAGCATGAGAGCACCATGGAGCAGGGAAATACGTTTGAATAGAAGTATTCAGACAATCAGAATTCCAAACCTCTGGTGATTCAAACCCTCTAGCATATAATTTCAAACAATCTCATGATTGAAGTTTATTATTTTTTAGTTTTTATGCAGTTTTTTTTGCACAGTAAAAGAAAAAAATCAAATTTTATTATTATTTTTACTTTTTCTGCAGTTTTCAGAAACAAAATAAAAAAAATCCATTTTTAGAAACAAACCCTAGATTCTTTTTGTTTCTACCCTTTCTTCTCCCTCTTTATGTGATTTCGGAATTAGGGCTTTTCGATTTAGATTTATAGGGTTTGTATTGCTAAATATAGGCATAAGAAATCCAACCCGCAGGACGACTTACATAGTTGGATCCCAATCCATGTCGACCCTTCAATGAAACTAAAAAAAAAACACAGATTTTTTCTCATTGGTGCGGCCTTCTTAACCTAGCGCACCAGTTCCATTTTATAAATAGACCCACCGGTGCGGTGCTATTACGTGACGCACCGGTGATGAATAACTGCAAATAAGAAAAAAACAACTCTATTTTCTTTAAGTGAAAAAAAAAACCGGTAATTTGAAAAATGGGCGGAAAAATATTTTCGAAAATATAATTTCATAAAACATTTCTTTAGATACTAAACAATTTTCATTATTTCATTATTTTGGCAAAAAATTTCAGCTAGAGATTTGCTGGAGACATACCTGGAGAAAACAGAGCACAAGAGCACTATGGAGCAGGGAAATACATTCAAAAAAAGTATTTAGACAATTAGAATTCCAAACCTCTGGTGATTCAAACCCTGTAGCATAGAATTTCAAACAATCATGTGATTAAAGATTATTGTTTTTTTTACTTTTTCTGCATTTTTTTTACATAGTAAAAGAAAAAAATCAAAGTTTATTGTTTTTTTACTTTTTTTGCAGTTTTTTTTACTTTTCTGCAGTTTTCAGAAGCAAAACAAAAAGTAAAATCCATTTTTAGAAACAAACCATCGATTCTTTTTGTTTCTGCCATTTCTTCTCCCTCTTTTTGTGATTTCAAAATTGGTGATTTTTAATTTAGATTTATAGGGTTTGTATTGCTAAATATAGGCATAAGACATCCATCCCATGGGAAGATTTGCATATTCGGATCCCAATCCATGTCGGCCCTTGCAAGAAATAAAAAAAATAAATAGGCTTTTTTCATCGGTGTGCCCGACGTAACCTAGCGCACTGGTGTGCTTTAATGTACAAGCGCACTGCGAAAGTACTGTGTTAAAAAATTTTAAAAACATTTTTTTTAATCAGTGTACCATATGTAAAATATGTCGTCGATGCGCTATTTCATTATGGCCCACCGTTAACGTTTTTTTTCGTAAAAAAAAATCCATTTTAGAAACAAACCCTACATTCTTTTTGTTTCTGCCCTTTCTTCTCCCTCTTTCTGTGATTTCAGAATTAGGCCTTTTCATTCTAGATTTATAGGGTTTATATTTCTAAATATAGGCTTAAGATCCGACCGACAGGATGATTTCATAGTCGGATCCCAATCCATGTCGACCCTTCCATGAAATTAAAAAAAATAACTTATTCTTTTCATCGGTACAGCCGTCGTAACCTAACACACTGTGAAATTACTATGTTAAAAAATTAAAAAACATTTTTTTTATCAGTGTGCCATATGTAAAATATGCCACTCATGAGCTATTTCATTATGGTGCACCACTAACGTGCTGTTTTGAAAAAAAAAACCATTTTAGAAACAAACCCTACATTCTTTTTGTTTCTGCCCTTTATTCTCCCTCTTTCTGTGACTTCAAAATTAGGCCTTTTCATTCTAGATTTATAGGATTTGTATTGCTAAATATAGACCTAAGGCATCTGACCAACGTGATGACTTACATAGTTGGATCCCAATCCATGTCGGCCCTTGCATGAATTTAAAAAAAAATAGATTTATGTTTTCATCTGTGCACCCAGCATAACCTAGCACACTAGTGCACTGTATTGTACAAGTGCACCATGAAATTACTGTGATAAAAAATTTAAAAAACAATTTTTTTTTATCAGTGCACCATATGTAAAATATGGAATCGGTTTATGCTACAAAAACTAACACTCAATGCTTTTTATTATTTTCTCTATGTTAATCAGTGCAGTGGTTAACATGTAATGCATCGATGCTCCTTGTTGACATTGAGAACCGTACAGTCTATTATACGATTTGTGTGGTGCATTTATAATACCTCGACGCACCGATGTCGGTGCGTACAGAATAAATGGCACACTGGTTTCTTGACATTTTTTGTTTACCTGGAAAGTTGAAAATTTATTTATCAACATATTAATGAATAATATGGTACAGGTTCCAGATTGATAAATAAATGACTGACAAGAGATCAAGTAACAAAAATACTCATAACACATCAAGAAAATAAAAAAAGGCAATTTCTTTGTAAATTCTTTAAAAGAAATATTATTTTTGAACTATATGTAAGTTTAACTAATATGTATTTCTTACTGTGTATCATGTAGAGCCACAAAATGACAAAGCTCGATAAGATTATTTCTAATCTAGGACCAGAAGAGCGTAAAATTTTGATGGAAAAATTCCAAAAGGATGAATAAGGTGAATGAAAAATTACTATTGATCCAATATTAGTTTGTTTTTTTAATTTTCATTCATAATATACTTAAAATTATGAGATGACAATTGTCAAACAATCTATTAATTCACATCAGTTTAATGTTCTATAGGGACCAAAAACTTAGAAAATGAATGTTGTTCTAAGAAAAGAAAATAAATAGAACATGCAAATGAAAATGAATTGCTCCTTAGCTCATCTGGAGTGGTGTTGGAGGTTAGCGAAAGGGGGAAACAAATTTACAAAAGTTTGAGAGATCTAGTGGAATGAATGTATAGATGTTGTTTCCACCTAATATACAAAAACCAATCCAATGATTCCAAGAACCAAATTTTATCTAAACTACAAGAAGAGTTTCCAAGGAATTGTTCGATGAGACATGACAAACTTTTAATAGAAAAAAACGTGCAACCACAAAAAAGAAGGAATGAAAAAGTAATATTTCTTTAAGTGTTTGTCTATAATTATTTATAAATATCACTTTTGTTAGATTTACTTTTCATATATCAATAAAAAAATTAAATAGTTTATTGTCATGTTACATTTTCAGGAAGATTATGAAAATCTCAAAAGATGAATGAGTTGATATCATAAATATGCCAGTAGGAATGTCCAAAAAGGTGTACAAGGAGATGGTCAAAGAAATGGACAAAATTGCATCATAGGAGGATCCATCTCAACAACAACGTGCTTTAAATGTAGTATGTAATCATTGATTTTTTCGATCATTAGGTACATTAAATAAATAATTTAGCATTAAATATTAATTTTCAATTATTTTATTACATAAAAAAATAAAATGGAACCCATTCAACACATAAAACAGGACGACAGGGAAGAAAAGGGTTGATATCTAAGTTTGTGAGTAATTGTTACTTCCTTATAACAACTTAACTAGATTTTATTTTTTCTATTTTTTAAGTTGTTTTACAAAAATCATCATTAAATGTGTTCAAACAAGTGCTAACATACAAAGAAGAACCATCAGAGGAATTGATTGAATCTGGGTTAAATATGGGTTGTGAATATATGTTGGCATATCAAAAATTAATTGTGGAATTTGTAATCATCTATCGATCTTGTTTTAGTTAGCTCTGTCTATAATTAATTGAACATAAAAAATATTTTATATTAAATATGTGATTTTTTATGGGGTATAAAACTTGCAGGAAACAAAGTATGGAACTTCGTCAATAGATGAAATCTTGAAAGATGGCATGTTACATGGTTTTGAAAGAATGTGTATAGTTTATGAGTCAATTGTTGCAATGGTACGTCATTTGTTTTCGATTTACATTGATGTATATTATTTAATATTGCAATTTTCATTATTCTCACCAATGTATATACACTCATTACATCTTATTTTTAAGTTTGTAGATGGAAGGTGAAGAAGAAGAAAAAAATCAACACAGTGAACAAAACATTCCTGAAAATAACCCAAGCCATGGAAGTAGCTTTAGCAGTGACAATAGTTCAAGCAAAGAATGATGATCACTATGTTTGGATATCAAGGAAAGACGTTGTGTTTTTTTAAATATTATCCTATGAAATTAGACATTTTGTTTAATGTAATGGACATAGTGTCCTAATTGAAAGACGAAGGGATACCAATAACTGTCCCATTTTGTATGACAAAGACTATCTTATATATATATATATATATATATATATATATATATATATATATATATATATATATATATATGTTTTAATTTATTCTATTGCGTTCTCCATTTTCATTCTTAAATGCACTAATAAAAATTTAATTCATATCAATATTGTTATAAGATATATATCAGTCGACTTTTGATGAATAATTAATTTTAAAAAATCACAATAATTATGATATGATATAACAAATTAATCCAAAAATCACATTCAAATGCATTAATAAAAAAATAATTAATATGAATATTGTTATAATATGTGTCAACTTTGATGAATAATGAATTTAAAACAATCACAATAATTACACTATCACAGGTCGATGTTTCTAAAACATATAAAATGAAAACTGGTGCGTGTCAGTTACTGTACACCAGTGCGTTTTTATTGTGAAGTGCACTGGTGTGGTTATACGACCTATGAGCACCACAAAAATACCAAAACCAATTAAAAATATCGGTGTGTTTGTGAGGTACTATGCACCAGTGCATTTATGTGTCTATACGCACCACTGTCATTGTATGTCCTATGGGCACTGCACGAATACCGATACAAATTATAAATCTCGGTGCGTTTGTGTGATATTGCGCACCAGGATATTTATATGTCTATACACATCGGTGCATTTGTACGACCTATGGACACTGCACGAACACTGATACCGATTATAAATCTTCGTGAATTTGTGTGATACTGCACACCAATGCGTTTCTATAAGTCTACCCACCGATGCGTTGATATGACCTATGGACACCGCACAAATCCCAATACCAATTAGAAAGGCCTCGTGTGTTATATCACCAACACTATGCTCGGTGTGGTTTTATACCTTAACATCCTGGTGCATTCTCCTTCGACCACCCCGGGGCACCTTCTACATGTACGCACCAGTGCATTAAAGCCAGAGTAGCTCACCGATGAAAAAAGAACATCTGTAATAACAACCGGTCGCCCATTTTTTTTAGTTGTGTTGAATTTCCATTAAAATCTCTAACAAAACGTCCATAACCATAAATAGATGTTGTAGCAAATGTTTTTTTGACAATTTTGACCAATTTTATAACACTAAAAACCTGCTTTATAACTTCCGCTAGAGGTTATTTTCCTTGTACTGTTCTAATTCAACTTCCTAGATGATGAGTTGATGTTGACAGGAAGTGACTTGTCAGAGAAGGGCCTTGATGTATCTCCCATCAACAACACAAAATAGGAGTAATGATTTTAGAGAGAATGTAATTGATTAAGAAATTTTTGGGGATGGTGGTCATGGAATGAAGTTTTATGAGTATTACAAAGGATGGGGAATAATTGAGTGACTTCATTTGAACATATCGACGACACTAAATGAGTTGACAGTGTTTTTCCAAAAAGAAAGTGATGGATGGTGTGATATACCATAGGTATGATAGACCATCAAGCCGATAACCCAACCCAAAACTCACAGAGTTGAAGTGAATGAGTGTCTTGTTCAAGAGCGAATTGCCACCATAAAGTGTTTTATCCCTTTCCAAATTTCCCCAGTCATTGCTCACCAATACCTCTTTATTTTCTAACAAGCTTGAGCATGATAGCATATGCTTGATGTATAATTCCACCCTTCTGGAGAATCTATCGCTATGTGATCCTTTAATGAGTCTACTGAAGGTGAAACTCAATATTTTCATGATGGACACGTCCATCGCTATTTTATGCTTTAACAAGTCTAATGACAGTGGAAAATTGGTCCTTTTTCATGTTTAGAGAGTTTGAAAAATAGACAAAAAGAAAAGTCCACTAGTTATTTTTGTAAAATTGTCTCTTAGATGCAAAAAAGCATAAAATAATACCTGAGAAAACCTCCTAGCCATGTACGACTATGGTTTTCCTTTTCGTAAAAATAATCTATCTAAGTCCAGAAAAGGGCTAAACTTATACTGAGTAGATGTTGTTTTAGTTCCTTTTACAAGCTTGAAAGGGCAAGTACTCGTCAATATTTTCATATTTTTGGAGTCTAAAAAGAGATGAAAGAGAATTTTAGGGGGATTCCTTTTTCATGTTCAATAGATCTTGAAAAATATATAAAAGTGTGCTTTGTGGTCAAAATTCATTTCATGATCATGCACGTAGAATTCACTATATTAGTTGTAAACCTACTCAAAGAACCACCAAACAGATTAAATATACCTATTTAAATAGTGAAAATGGGTAAAGCTATAGTCAATTCATTAAATATACATAAATTAATTAAAAAGGCTATTAAATAAAAAATTACCAATTCATTTTTACCATTTACAATTCAGTTTTAGTGCTCTAAGCTATTTTCACCCTTGAACTTCAGCAGCTGATTGCCACATATTTTGTGGATAATTTCTCATGCCGTCCGGACCTAGTAGGAGATATTACCTTCCTATTTCTATTGGTTACATTCTTGTTCAGTTTCATGCAAATTTTTTAGGGTTTTGGGGCTCCCGGGGTAAATATACAACGCCATAGGACCAACACACCCTTGGATGTCAAAATGTGCATTGTAGAGGGCTTGAAAAGAAGCCTAGGTCCTTTGTAATTCTCTATCATCCACTCAGGAGTGCGTTGGGTGAAATTTAGAAACTTGCATTATGTTTTGTGCCCAAAATTTCTCTAGTTTTTTTCATGGAATGTATCCTAACTAATCCTATGGTTTGATTTCAGACTTTGATTGGATCAAAATGTCAATTACATGGAGAGAAAGAGAACATGAGGAATAGGATATGGTTTCCCTAAATGATCCCGGCACTGTGATAGTCCTTAGAGACTGTGGGTTACTCAAGTACTTTGGATTGTTTGGGATGATGCAACACATGGAACTATTGCAGCTCTCGATCCATTCATGGGACCCAACACTACAGGAATATCACATTTGGGACAAATTTCTCCCAATATTGGTTGATAACATTTACTTTTGGATAGGTTTGTTGAGATGTGATGCCCCCATTTCCCTTGTGGGATCCATTTGTGGATTTGAGATAGGAAAGATTACATTCAATAGTTCTGTCGACCAGTTACTGAGCCTAGTAAAGATGGAAATATAAATATCAAATATGTATGTGATATGCCTTTCTGAACACTCCTATTTACTATCACAATTCTAGCTAGAAGTGTGACACTTCATGTCATGAACATATCATACATGTAGTATGTGCTTGAGTGTCTTGAGCCAACCATGTTCAACTGGGCTGAAGCAGTACTCCTTCAGATGAAATAATAGCTAACCAAAGTAAAAAGTGGCAAGACAAATAATTTCAGTTATGGATTGATCTTGATCACTTTAGTTTTGGAGTGAGTTTCATTGATGTAGCCATGGCATGTGACACTGGGATTAGTTGGTCCTAGAGTTCCACGGATGCAATGGTGGGCTGAGTTGATGGATAGACATGTTGGTCAGTCATCGATCTCATTTTCCACTACATTATTCTCTTGGCTCCGAAGAAAAAATATCTTCATAGAGGAGAATCGATATGAAGTGATGGATTTCCGTGGAGATCTATATTTGGTTTTACTAGTCGTCACTCAATGGGGTGCTATAGGTAAAATGTTTGACCATATTTTTTATTTTTTTGAGTTTTTTACATATTTTTTGTTTTATTATGTTTCCAAGACTAAACTAAAGATGTTGTATGTATGCAGATAGTTTGACCAGTGGCTCATGCACAGCAGGCGGGAGAACCAACAGAGAGGATTTTTGGGAGATAATTCCTTCGAGATTCGGATTTAGCTGAGACTCTTGCTGAGTTACAATAGCATATGGAGGGATTGACTCTCTGGCTACCAAATTTACGGATTGAGGAGTTAACTATGAGGCTCCAGCACCATGCTATTGGTGTGCCTAGTAGTTGGATGAGGCTATTGCGCATGATAGCCCAAGAAGTGACTTGTTGTCATGAGGATCACTAGGTATACCCATATTATTCTATTTTTGTATACTTTTTGAGGTCAGATGACCAATGTGTCTTGGACACAATGTTTTTTTAAAAACTCGATTATAAATCTATTTTACTTTCGGTGTTTTCCCATGATTATGTGCAATCTTATTCAATTGTGTGATGTGAATTGAAAATATATCTTTACATATGTTGTGAATTTATATTTAACACATAATTCACTAAAGAATCTGTTGAAGAGTTAATTTTTCTAGAAATGTGTTGATATTGGATGTAATCAAAATGTATTTCCAAAAGATGAAATCTAAGGAACATGCGATGAATAGCTAGATTTCAGATAGTATGAACATTAGTAAGTTGTAGTATGACAAGTTGGGAGTCAAAGCTTGATGATGATGCCGCGAATGTTAAGTGAAATGGCATCAAAGAGGGGTTTAATCAACCTGCTATACTCAGGGATATTGTTGGTCGATCAACTAATACAAATCCCTTGGAAACTCACTAACTTGCCACTTGGAGCAGAGATGGGCCATGCCGCAAAGGATAGATTCCATTTTCTAATACTAGCACCATCGACATATCCAAAAAATGGATTCGAAGATTCTAACATCTGCAAAAAATGAAAATATGATTACTAACCACATGAAAAAATATGAAAGACACACTGTGATAAACATGAAAACAAAGTATATAATACAGTTTTTACTACGCAGAATCAAGCATAATAATGTTTAAGATATAAACCATTCTGAGGCTGCGACAATGAAATCCCATCATAGTTGACCAATGCATAGGCACCCTTAGCCATAATCTGTTTGACAATGTAGGGGTCATGCTATAATGGTTCAAATTTTCCTGTTCCTATCTTATCAGCTTCCTGATCATAAAGCAAGACTAGGAATTCATCCGATAAGGTGTGAGGCTTGACATTACAGTCATATTGTGCCTTAATTCATGTCTTATGTGCTTCATTGGCCAATGTAGCTTCATGACGTGTTTCATCTAGATTGGTGAGATCTAAAATACATGCTTATTCATCATAAGTGTAAGGTAGCAGGTCAATCACAAGTTTCAATGATGGAATTTCACATTGGATCAGCAAGATAGCTTCTAGAATATAAAAGAGCTAAAAGGGAGTAAATTTGGTTGCGTTTCTAACTGAGGTTTGATACGCCCACAAATCCAAGTATAGGATTAAATGCCAATTTCATTTATGAACCCCAATAATGCATAAGCATATGCTTAAAAAAAATTTTATAGCTTCAAATTTTCCATTAGGTTGCAAATAATAAGGGGTATAACTATCATGCAATAGTCCTAACTTAGCAGTCAACTCATCCATCATGTGATTGCGAAAATGTTTTCCATGATCTGTCACTATGGCTTGTAGCACACCAAACTGTGTAACCACATGGTTAAATAAGAATAATGCAGTTCCTATCCTGTGTTGTTAAATGTAGTAATCGCCTCACATTAGGGGAATTTTGAGGACTAAATTGGGCCTCTTAAGAAAATTATTAAATAATAGTGGAAATCATAAAATAAAATTCTATTACATCATCAAATTTTAGAAGGAAAAAAGAAAAAAAAAATTCAACTTATCTCCCAAAGGGTTTACTCAAATTTCGAGCAAAAACACTCGCTGGATGTAGAATTTAATTCCTAATACAAGGGGTACCCATGTTGCATACTTTCAATGGACCTTGATACACTAAAAATGAGAAATACATGAAACACATGATTGAAATCTTGTTGTTTCATGTATTTCTCATTTTTCGTGTAGTAGGGTCCATCAAAAGTATACAACATGGGTACTCCTTGGACGAGGAATTAAATTTTTCATCCAATGAGTACTCCCACACGAAATTTGAGTAAATAATTAGGGAGATGAGTTGAAAATATGAGTTGAAAAAGTAGTTTTATTATTTTATTAATTTTTAATATTTTTACCTTTTTAATCCAAAAATGGTGAATCATCCCACATGGTTGAGATCATCATATTGAGTCCTATTGGTTCTTATAAATTTTATTTTTGTTGTACATTTTTATTAGGAGGCCCATTTTAGAACTCAAGATCCCCCTAATGGACCACTTGGTAAAATAGTCGATGGCGATAATAATATACCCATGACCCCCCCTAGGGCCAAGCAGGGGTTACAAGTCATGAAGTCAATGCTCCATTTGGAAAATGGTCCAACAACGACGACATGATGCATTGGTGCTAGCGGTAAGAGGGTTTTACGATCAAACATCTGGCAAGCATGACAACTCCTAAGTGCGAAAATGCAGTTGCGAAATATGGTAGGCCAAAATTAACCAACATGGAGAATCTTCTGCATGGTAGCAAAACCAGACAAATTTTCACCATAGGCACCAACCTGTCTATCATTTAAAACTTTCTTGGCCACCTCATGTGTGATGCACCTACATAAAATCGTATCGACACCACGATAATAAAGTGTATCACCGACAATCAGATAATATTTGGCTTGCTATCGAATACGTCGCTGTTGCGAGCGAGAGGCATTGGGCCGAAAAGTTTGGGTCTAGAGATAGATGATGAAATATCCATACCATGGGTCAGATGACTTGATCAAAAAAAATACTTCTCTGGAATTGATGGGTCCATAGTAGACTCAGTGCTACTCGAGGGAAGGTCACAGATAAGCTCAACGAAAACCAAAGACTTCTTTCACTTGGATTCAATGAATTCCAAATAAAATTCCAGCAAAATGATGATCCATTTTGAATATTTTCTCACCAGCAATTGACATGATAGAATGTATTTCATAGGGTTGCAATCCGAAATGACAATTGTATTCCGGACTAGAATATAATGGTGAAACAATTGTACATCTTGAACGGTTTCCAAAGAAATATTTTCAACATAAGTGTACTTAAATTTAGTATCATTGAGAATACAACTCAAATAATAGATCAGATGTTCAATCCCATATTATTATTCAACTAAAACCATAGCAATGGTTTTATCTGCAACAGCGAGATATAGGAAATAACCACTCTAATAATTTGGGGGATATATTAATGATGCTTAGATCAGGGTTGTTGGCATGTGTTGTCCTTGATGGCAACCTACTTGATGAAATAAGATTGTTGGAAATATGATGCAATGTGTTTTCTTTGATGGCAACCTAATTGATGAAATAAGATTGTTGGCAATATGATGCAATGTGCTGTCTTTGATGGCAACCTACTTTATGAAGTTGTTCTTGATGGAAACCTGTTTATCTGATGAGTTGTCTTCCTTAATGGAAACTGACTTGATGAGTTGTATTTGGATGGAAACCTACTTGATAAAGTTGATGAAAACCTACTTGATGAATTTTTCCATGATGGAAACCTACTTGATGAGTTAAGGGGGAGATTGTTGGCAATGTGATACAATGTGTTGACTTTGATGGAACCTTCCTGATGGAGTTGTCCTTGACGAAAACTAACTTGATGAGTTGTTAATGAAGTTGTCCTTGATGAAAAATGACTTGATGAGTTGTTAATGATGTAAATCTGATGTATCTACAGATCAGTTCAGAAGTAGCTCAGAAAGTGCCAGAATAATGTTGAACAAGGTATGTCACAAGGCATACACGGGTTTGTTAAGGATAAGTCGCGTATGTACGTGGAAATTTACGTATGAAGTAGCGCATGCCTATTTGTGCTCCAAATTCATAAAACCGAGGGAATTTACCATGGTATTGGCCCATTGTATTGAGCATTGGAATATCTATTTGATCTCGTCCAGGAATACCATTAGTGGTTGAGTGGTTTTGACTCATGGTATTGACAAAGGCTAAATCTATAAAAGGATAAGAAGATCATAGTGCAAGGGTGTACATGGGTCTGGGTTTTAATGAAATAATTCACTCTGAAGTATATCTTCATGGAATGGGTAACAGTTTGCGGATAGATCTAAATTCATAATGCACCTATGAAGAAAATGATGAAGAGGGATCTCTAGATCTGAAATGTCTATGTATTCTCTTGATCTGTTTATTGAGTGTTTAGATCTGAGATGAGGTGAATATTTCCTGAAGTGAAAGGGTAAGATCTGAGCCATTTATCTGTTCTGAATAATTGTGTAGCCCTACAAATTTTGAAGATCTATATGCAGGTTCGTGGAAGATAAAGCGCGTAAATACGCGGGTTGGCTTCAACAAAAGTGCGTATGGTATTTGAAATTAGTTCTGAAATATGCACAGATGTATACACAGGTTTGTTTCTATGAAAGCACATATATACGCAGGTTCAATGAAGTAAAAGCGTGTATGGAACTAGGGTTTTGCTGAAGTATGTGGAATGAAATGTCTGATCTGTTCTACTGTTTTTCTACGATCTGTCAATGATGTATTAATATAGATCTAGGTTGTTTGAAGTTGATTATGCTGTTGATTATGTTGATTAAATATTAAATTGTTGGTTGATTGGTTGATGGTACAATGAATGAATTGATAAGGTTATGAGTTTCATTTTGATGTATGATGAGCTTAAATGTGTGGAGTGGGTCCAATCTAAAATTCTGATGAAAAGTGGCCTACAAGGTATGTTATATGGAAGATGTTGGATCCAGTATGAAAATTGATGAAACGTGGTCCATGATGGTGCTGAGGGTCGAAGCCTTCAGTGAGGGGGTTGTAGCTCCCTTCCAGTGGTAGCTAGTAAATGAGAGCAGGGGGTAGTAGCTCCCTTCTAAGAGAGGCTAGTAAACGAGTGCAGGGGGTTGTAGCTCCCTTCCAAGAGATGTTGGTAAATGAGAGCAGGGGGTTGTAGCTCCCTTCCAGGAGAGGTTGGTAAATGAGAGAAGGTTGTAGCCTTCTTCAGGTGGGTGCCTGCGTGCTGGTATGAGTCTGCACCAGCACAATGTTGTAAGATGTTTTCTTTATAATAAATATTGAAGATTGAGATGACGTCAATGGTGGTTTTCTCCTGAATTGGGTTTCCACCTTAAATCCTAGTGTTCATGTGTGTTGCTTATGTGTGATGATTTATTTTGTTCTTACTGCACATGTTTATTGCTTACTAAACATCTAATGAATGAATGATGCAATGATCTACATAAAGAATTATTTGGATAGTGAGATCTCTGGTAATACACAAGTTTCATTAAGGATATCCACGTGTATACACGAATTGGGTTCATTAAAGTAGTGTATGGGTTTTAGAGAAAGAAAAAGTAAAAAAAATTCAGTCTGCACTAAATACTGATTCACGCCCCCCCCTTAGTATTTTTCCCAACAATTGGTATCAGAGTAGGTCCTTCTGCAGAAGCTTGACCACTTGAAGGAGATCCGTCGCAATGGGAAGTCATGAAGGAGTAATTTATATAAGGCCACCTCTATTCAATGGAAGTAATTTGTTATTCTGGAAGATACAAAAAAAAGCATATTTGCAAAGTCTTGGTGCAGAAGTATGGGCAATCATGGAAGAAGGTTATCAGTAACCAGCAAATATTCCTACTGATGCAACAGAAAGGAAGAAATATGAAATCAATGCCAAAGTTGTCAATGTTTTATTAGCAAGCATGTCTGAATCGGAATTTGTTAAAGTGATGCAACTAGATTCAGCAAAATAAATATGGGACAAAATCATTCAAAGCTATGAAGGTGATACAAAGGTAAAAAGTGCAAAACTCCAAACTCTCATAATTGAATATGAAAATCTAAGGATGCATAGTGATGAGAGTATTTCTAGTTTCTTTTTACGTCTAGATGATATTGTAAATCGTATGAGAAATTTGGGTTAAACCATAACTGATACTACTCTGGTGGAAAAATTCTTAAGATCTTTGACTTCAAAATTTGAGAAGACTCCAATTAGGTACTAGAAGATTCAGAGGTAAGCTTCCCTTCAAGTGTTTTGCTTCTGGAAGAGTTGGTCATTATGCTGCTAAATGTCCTTATGAATAAAATCATGATAAAGGGAAACAATTTGAAAAGGGAAAGAGTTATTATAAAAATAAAGATAATGATGAAGTATCAAATGAGGATGAAGAATATTATGACCAAGATCTGCAAGTGCTGATGGCATCTACCATGGATAATGATAATTTCACAAAAGAAAGGGATCTGATTGGTAAAGAATTGCATAGAACAAGAACGAAGGGTTGCTTTCATGGATGTTGTTTCTATTGTAACTCATTTGGTCATAAGGTCACTGATTGTAGGTTACATATGATGAACAGATCTGATAAATTGCAGAATTTCTAGCACAATATAAGAAATTACAAGAAAAGCTAAAAAAAGAAGAGGCACCGGTCAAAAACATAGGGGATAATAATCCTACTTTAGTCATCCGCTTCTAAAGCTTATTTCTCATAATGACTGCAGGAATGATGTGAGATACATTATAGAGATTAGTAATGTATCATCACAGGGGCAGCAATGTATGGTGATTCTCATGGTTGGTTTGGGAATTCTGGTTATGTTTATTTATGACAGTGCATATGATGTGAAGAAGACATGTACAGGTGGTACAAATTCAAGGGGAGAATAAGGAGTGTGAAATTTTCAGTATTTCAATTTCCATACGCAGGTTTCGTGAACTAAAGTCGCGTATACACACGAGTTACAATGGGGACAAAAGCATATGCTCCTCTATTAAGGAAAACAGTGAGATGGCTCAAGAACAAGAGCACAGGTTCAGGAGGAGCATCAGTCTAACTACTAATGATTGCATTATTGGCACTTTATCTGTTTATTCCTTAGGTCTCGTAATATGCATGCTCAAATGATGATGATATGATACATGGTTTCTTATGATGAGATTATGGATGAGCCCTGATTGCTTTTTGCTGAGGAGTATCTTTTGTTTTTACACATGGATGAGATGGAAGTCTTATGATTCAAAGATAAGGCCAGATCATGCAGATATTTTTGCTGATGACGTTTATCACGGATGAGCCCTTTTATACATAAATCCTACATATGTTTCGAATCATCAAGATCTTGGTGATAACTGATCACATGGATGATTGCTTGATACATATTGTCTATTGAAGAGATTGTTCTGGTATGATAATTCATCTTTAATAATATGTTGATGCTGCAAAGAGCCTGAAGGCTTGGTTACTGATGTGCTTATGCTACAACTGTTGGATGAAACTTGAAAACATAGCTACATTGCCCTATCTATCTTCTCTCATATATTACAGGGAAGCATTCAAATATCTCAGACAGAAGGTGATTGTAGTCTCTGCCATACAAAAGATCATATCTACTTAAATTCAGAAGATTAAATGGGATACGTGGATTTACTGAAGGACAGTAGTGTATATACGCAAGTTCATACACAAAAAACTGCGTATGGGTATTTGTTGACAAAATTCTGGTTTAGCATTCTTCAGCACAGCTGCAGTACTGCTTGGTATCTCTGGTGGTGTTCCAGTTCTCATAATTCGGGTTCATTCTCTAATGTTTCTGATCAAGATGTATTGATGATTTGCTGTTGAAAGTGTTCAGGATGCACAAGCTAAGGGGGAGCATTGGTCATGTGTAAAAGATGCATTGTTGGCATTATGATAGTTTTGAAATATGATCTCTCTCTTGAGGTCTCTTTTGGTCTTGATTATAAAAATTCATATTTGTATTTTGATGAAAAGGTCATGTTGAGACCTATGATGTAAATTTGTAATATTCAGTCATGAAAGGACTTGATCAAATTTGTAAACCCACTTGGTTGGGTAGTTGAGTCAAAATGTGTAAACCCACTTGGTTGGGTACTTGAGTCATATATGTAAATCCACTTGGTTGGATCTTTGATGTAAGTATGAGTCTTTGGTGATAGGAAAGTTCATAGAGTCATTTACTTCATTGAAAAATATGTTTAAAGATTCAGCGTGAACTCAGGGGGAGCATGGTAACTTCAGTGCACATCAGATCTACAAAGCTCTTCTTTCTACAAGAGAAGAAAAACCTTGTTTTGGCTTTGATCCGCCCTTTTCCCTTGATGTCAAAGGGGGAGAGTAACATGGTGTTTGAATAGGGGGAGAGTATCATGGTATTTGCATAATGGTTATAATCAATGTATCTATCTATTGTGGTGATCAAACACCATCATGGTTGCCATCAAGTCCAAAGGGGGAGATTGTTGGCATGTGTTGTCCTTGATGGAAACCTACTTGATGAAATAAGATTGTTGGAAATATGATGCAATGTGTTGTATTTGATGGCAACCTACTTGATGAAATAAGATTGTTGGCAATATGATGCATTGTGTTGTCTTTGATGGAAACCTACTTGATGAAATAAGATTGTTGGCAATATGATGCATTGTGTTGTCTTTGATGGCAACCTACTTGATGAAGTTGTTCTTGATGGAAACTTGCTTATCTGATGAGTTGTCTTCCTTAATGGAAACTTACTTGATGAGTTGTCTTTGGATGGAAACCTACTTGATAATGTTGATGAAAACCTACTTGAGGAAGTTTTCCTTGATGGAAACCTACTTGATGAGTTAAGGGGGAGATTATTGGCAATGTGATACAATGTGTTGACTTTGATGGAACTTGCCTGATGAAGTTGTCCTTGATGAAAACTAACTTGATGAGTTGTTAATGAAGTTTTCCTTGATAAAAACTGACTTGATGAGTTGTTAATGATGTAAATATGATGTATCGATAGATAAGTTCAGAAGTAGCTCAGAAAGTGCCAGAAAAATGTTGAAAAAGGTATGTCACAAGGCATATTCGGGTTTGTTAAGGATAAGTCACGTATTTACATGGAAATGTATGTATGAAGTAGTGTATGCCTATTTGTGCTCCAAATTCATAAAACCAAGGGAAATTAAAATGGTATTGACCCATTGTACTGAGTGCTGGAATACCTATTTGATCTCGTCCAAGAATACCATTAGTAGTTGAGTAGTTTTGACTCATGGTATTGACAAATGCTAAATCTATATAAGGATAAGAAGATCATAGTGCAAGGGTGTGCATGGGTCTGGGTTTTAATGAAATACTTCACTCTGAAGTATATCTTCATGGAATGGGTAATAGTTTGTGGATAGATCTGAATTCATAATGCACCTATGAAGAAAATATGAAGAGGGATCTCTAGATCTGAAATGTCTATGTATTCTCTTGATCTGTTTATGAAATGTTTAGATCTGAGATGAGGTGAATATTTCCTGAAATAAAAGGGTAAGATCTGAGCCATTTATCTGTTCTGAAGAACTGCACAGCCCTACAAATTTTGAAGATCTATACGCAGGTTCGTGGAAGATAAAGCACGTATATACGCGGGTTGGCTTCAACAAAAGCACGTATGGTATGTGAAATTAGTTATGAAATATGTGCAGATGTATATGCAGGTTTGTTTATGTGAAAGCACATATATACGCAGGTTCAGTGAAGTAAAAGCACTTATGGAACTAGGGTTTTGCTAAAGTATGTGGAATGAAATGTTTGATCTGTTCTACTGTTTTTCTACGATCTGTCAATGATGTATTAATACAAATCTAGGTTTTTTGAAGTTGATTATGCTGCTGATTATGTTGATTAAAGATCAATTTGTTGGTTTATTGGTTGATGGTACAATGAATGAATTGATGAGGTTATGAGTTTCAGTTTGATGTATGATGAGCTTAAATGTGTGGAGTGGGTCCAGTCTAAAAATATGATGAAAAGTGGCCTACAAGGTATGTTGTATGGAAGCTGTTGGATCCAGTATGAAAATTGATGAAACGTGGTCCATGATGGTGCTGAGGGTCGAAGCCTTCAGTGAGGGGGTTTTAGCTCCCTTCTAGTGGTAGCTGGTAAACGAGAGCAGGGGGTAGTAGCTCCCTTCTAGGGGAGGCTAGTAAACGAGTGTAGGGGGTTGTAGTTCCCTTCCAGGAGAGGCTGGTAAACGAGTGCAGGGGGTTGTAGCTCCCTTCCAAGAGAGGTTGGTAAACGAGAGTAGGGGGTTGTAGCTCCCTTCCAGGAGAGGCTGGTAAACGAGAGAAGGTTGTAGCCTTCTGGAGGTGGGTGCCTGCATGCTGGTATGAGTCTACGCCAGCACAATGTTGTAAGATGTTTTCTTTATAATAAATATTGAAGACTGAGACGACGACATTGGTAGTTTTCTCCCGAATTGGGTTTCTACCTTAAATCCTGGTGTTCATGTGTGTTGCTTATGTGTGATGATTTATTCTGTTATGACTGCACATGTTTACTGCTTACTAAACATCTAATGAATGAATGATACAATGATCTAAGTAAAGAATTATCTACATAATGAGATCTCTAGTAATACGCGAGTTTCATTGAGGATATCCATGTGTATATGCGACTTGGGTTCATTATAGTAGCGTATGGGTTTTAGAGAAAGAAAAAGTAAAAAATTTTCAGTCTCCACTAAATACAGATTCACCCCCCCTCTCAGTATTTTTCCCAACAATTGGTATCAGAGTAGGCCCTTTTGCAGAAGCTTGATCGCTTGAAGGAGATCCTTCGCAATGGGAAGTCATGAAGGAGTATTTTCTATAAGGCCACCTCTATTCAATGGAAGTAATCTGTTATTCTGGAAGATACGAAAAAAAGCATATTTGCAAAGTATTTTTGCAGAAGTATGGGCAATCGTGGAAGAAGGTTATCATTATCCAGAAAATATTCCTACTGATGCAGCAGAAAGGAAGAAATATGAAATCAATGTCAAAGCTGTCAATGTTTTATTCGCAAGCATGTCTGAATCAAAATTTGTTAAAGTGATGTAGCTAGATTCAACAAAATAAATATGGGACAAAATCATTCAAAGCTATGAAGGTGATACAAAGGTAAAAAGTGCAAAACTCCAAACTCTCATAATTGAATATTAAAATCTAAGGATGCATAGTGATGAGAGTATTGCCAGTTTCTTTTACATCTAGATGATATTGTAAATCGTATGAGAAATTTGGGTGAAACCATAACGGATACTACTCTGGTGGAAAAGGTCTTAATATCTTTGACTTCAAAATTTGAGTCAAAAGTATCATTTATTGAAGAAAAGCAAGATCTGCAAACTCTTACTATTGTTCAACTACATGGTATTCTGACTACTTTTGAAATGAGTAAAGGAGGTCCCTCTCAAATCAGAGAAGCTTCTTTTAAGGCATGTGCAAAAGGAAAAGAAAAGGAAGTTGTCAAGGAATGAAGTTATATATCAGAAGAAGAAGAAGCAAATTTTGTGAGAAGACTCCAACTAGGTACTGGAAGATTTAGAGGTAAGCTTTCCTTCAAGTGTTTTTCTTGTGGAAGAGTTGGTCATTATGTTGCTAAATGTCCTTATGAAGAAAATCATGATAAAGGGAAATAATTCGAAAAGGGAAAGGGTTATTATACAAATAAAGATAATGATGAAGTATCAAATGAGGATGAAGAAGATTATGACCAATATCTGCAAGTGCTCATGGCATCTACCATGAATGATGATAATTTCACAAAAGAAAGGGATCTGTTTGGTAAAGACTTGCATAGAACAAGAATGAAGGGTTGCTTTCATGGATGTTGTTTCTATTGTAACTCATTTTTTCATAAGGTCACTGATTGCAGGTTACGTATGATGAACAGATCTAATAAATTGGAGAATTTATAGCACAATATAAGAAGTTACAAGCAAAGCTGGAAAAACAAGAGGCACCGGTCAAAAACGTAGGGGATAATAATACTACTGCAGTCATCCACTTCTAAAGCTTATTTCTCATCATGACTATAGGAATGATGTGAGATACATTATAGAGATTAGTAATGTATCATCACAGGGGGAGAAATGTATGGTGATTCTCATGGTTGGTTTGGGAATTCTGGTTATGTTTATTTCTGAGAGTGCATCTGATGTGAAGAAGACATGTACAGGTGGTACAAATTCAGGGGGAGAAGAAGGAGTGTGAAATTTTCAGTATTTCAATTTCCATACGTGGGTTTCATGAACTAAAGCTACGTATACATGTGAGTTACAATGGAGATAGAAGCGTATGCTCTTCTATTAAGGAAAATAGTGAGATGGCTCAAGAATAGGAGCACAGGTTTAGGGGGAGCATTAGTCTAACTACTAATGATTGCATTATTGGCATTGTATCTGTTTATTCCTTAGTTCTCGTAATATGCATGCTCAAATGATGATGATATGATACATGGTTTCTTATGATGAGATTATGGATGAGCCCTGATTGATTTTTATTGAAGAATATCTTTTGTTTTTACACATGGATGAGATGGAAGTCTTATGATTCAGAGATAAGGATAGATCATGCAGAGATTTTTGATGATGACTTTTATCATGGATGAGCCCTTTTATACATAAGTCCTACATATGTTTATGAATCATGAAGCTCTTGGTGATAACTAATCACATGGATGATTGCTTGATACATATTGTCTATTGAAGAGATTGTTCTGGTATGATAATTCCTCTTTGAGAATATGTTGATGCTGCAAAGAGCCAGAAGGCTTGGTTACTGATGTGCTTATGCTACAACTGTTGGATGAGACTTGAAAAGATAGCTAAATTGTCCTATCTATCTTCTCTCATATATTACGGGGAAGCATTCGAATATCTCAGAGAGAAGCTGAGTGTAGTCTCCGCCATACAGAAGATCAGATCTACTTAAATTCAGAAGATTAAATGGGACACGTGGATTTCTTGAAGGACAATAGCATATATACGCGAGTTCATATAGAGAAAACTCCGTATGGGTATTTGCTGACAAAATTCTGGTTCAGTATTCTTCAGCACAACTGCAGTACTGTTTGGTATCTTTGGTGGTGCTCCAGTTCTCATAATTCTGGTTCATTCTCTGATGTTTTTGATCAATATGCATTGATGATTTGTTGTTGAAAGTGTTCAGGATGCACAAGCTAAGGTGGAGCATTAGTCATGTGGAAAAGATGCATTGTTGGCATTATGATAGTTCTGAAATATGATCTCTCTCTTGAGGTCTCTTTTGGTCTTGATTATAAAAGGTCATATTTTTATTTTGATGAAAACATCATGTTGAGACCTATGATGTAAATTTGTAATATTCAGTCATGTAAGGACTTGATCAAATTTGTAAACCCACTTGGTTGGGTAGTTGAGTCAAAATGTGTAAACCCACTTGGTTGGGTACTTGAGTCATATATGTAAATCCACTTGGTTGGATATTTGATGTAAGTATAAGTCCTTGGTGATACGAAAGTTCATAGATTCATGTACTTCATTGAAAAATATGTTTGAAGATTCATCGTGAACTCAGGGGGAGCATGGTAACCTTAGTGCACATCAGATCTACAAAGCTCTTCTTTCTACAAGAGAAGAAAAACCTTGTTTTTGCTTTGATCCACCCTTTTCCCTTGATGTCAAAGGGGGAGAGTAACATGGTGTTTGAATAGGGGGAGAGTATCATGGTATTTTCATAATGGTTATAATCAATGTATCTATCTTTTGTGGTGATCAAACACCATCATGGTTGCCATCAAGTCCAAAGGGGGAGAATGTTGGCATGTGTTGTCCTTGATGGCAACCTACTTGATGAAATAAGATTGTTGGAAATATGATGCAATGTGTTTTCTTTGATGGAAACCTACTTTATGAAATAAAATTGTTGGAAATATGATGCAATGTGTTGTCTTTGATGGCAACCTACTTGATGAAGTTGTTCTTGATGGAAACCTGCCTATCTGATGAGCTGTCTTCCTTAATGGAAACTGACTTGATGAGTTGTATTTGGATGGAAACCTACTTGATAAAGTTTATGACAACCTACTTGATGAAGTTGTCCTTGATGGAAACCTACTTGATGAGTTAAGGGGGAGATTGTTGGCAATGTATTACAATGTGTTGACTTTGATGGAACCTTCCTGATGAAGTTGTCCTTGATGAAAAATGACTTGATGAGTTGTTAATGAAGTTGCCCTTGATGAAAACTAACTTGATGAGTTGTTAATGATGTAAATCTGATGTATCTACAGATCAGTTCAGAAGTAGCTCAAAAAGTGCCAGAATAATGTTGAACAACGTATGTCACAAGGCATATGCGGGTTTGGTAAGGATAAGTGGCGTATGTATGTGGAAATGTACATATGAAGTAGCGTATGCCTATTTGCGCTCCAAATTCATAAAACCAAGGGAATTTACCATGGTATTGGCCCATTGTATTGAGCGCTGGAATATCTATTTGATCCCATCCAAGAATACCATTAGTAGTTGAGTGGTTTTGACTCATGGTATTGACAAAGGATAAATCCATATAAGGATAAGAAGATCATAGTGCAAGGGTGTGCATGGGTCTGGGTTTTAATGAAATACTTCACACTGAAGTATATCTGCATGGAATGGGTAACAGTTTGTGGATAGATCTGAATTCATAATGCACCTATGAAGAAAATGATGAAGAGGGATCTCTAGATCTGAAATGTCTATGTATTCTCTTGATCTGTTTATGGAATTTTTAGATCTGAGATGAGGTGAATATTTCCTAAAGTAAAAGGGTAAGATCTGAGCCATTTATCTATTCTAAAGAATTGCGCAGCCCTAGAAAGTTTGAAGATCTATACGCAGGCTCGTGGAAGATAAAGCGCATATATACGCGGGATTGCTTCAACAAAAGTGCGTATGGTATGTGAAAATATTTCTGAAATATGTGCAGATGTATACGCAGGTTTGTTTCTGTGAAAGTGTGTATATACAAAGGTTCAGTGAAGTAAAAGCGCGTATGGAACTAGTGTTTTGCTGAAGTATGTGGAATGAAATGTCTGATCTGTTCTACTATTTTTCTACGATCTGTCAATGATGTATTAATACAGATATGGGTTGTTTGAAGTTGATTATGCTGCTGATTATGTTGATTAAAGATCAAGTTGTTGGTTGATTGGTTGATGGTACAATGAATGAATTGATGAGGTTATGAGTTTCAGTTTGATGTATGATGAGCTTAAATGTGTGGAGTGGGTCCAGTCTGAAAATCTGATGAAAAGTGGCGTACAAGGTATGTTGTATGGAAGCTGTTGGATCCAGTATGAAAATTGATGAAACGTGGTCCATGATGGTGATGAGGGTCAAAGCCTTCAGTGAAGGGGTTGTAGCTCCCTTCCAGTGTTAGTTGGTAAACGAGAGCAGGGGGTAGTATCTCCCTTCCAGGAGAGGCTGGTAAATGAGTGCAGGGGGTTGTAGCTCCCTTCCAGGAGAGGTTGGTAAACGAGAGCAGGGGGTTGTAGCTCCCTTCCAGGAGAGGCTGGTAAACGAGAGAAGGTTGTAGCCTTCCTCAGATGGGTGCCTGCGTGCTGGTATGAGTTTGCGCCAGCACAATGTTGTAAGATGTTTTCTTTATAATAAATATTGAAGACTGAGACGACAGAAGCGGTGGGTTTCTCCTGAATTTTGTTTCCACCTTAAATCCTGGTGTTCATGTGTGTTGCTTATGCGTGATGATTTATTCTATTCTTACTGCTCATTTTTACTGCTTACTAAACATCTAATGAATGAATGATGCAATGATCTAAGTAAAGAATTATCTGCATAATGAGATCTCTGGTAATACACGAGTTTGATTGAGGAGATCCGCGTGTATACGCGACTTGGGTTCATTAAAGTAGCGTATGGGTTTTAGATAAAGAAAAAGTAAAAAAAATTCAGTCTGCAATAAATACTAATTCACCCCCCCTCTCAGTATTTTTCCCAACAGTTGGTATCAGAGCAGGTCCTTCTGCAGAAGCTTGATCGCTTGAAGGAGATCCGTCGCAATGGGAAGTCATGAAGGACTATTTTCTATAAGGCCACCTCTATTCAGTGGAAGTAATCTGTTATTCTGGAAGATACGAACAAAATTATATTTGCAATGTCTTGGTGCAGAAGTATGGGAAATCGTGGAAGAATGTTATCAATATCCAGCAAATATTCCTACTGATGCAGCAGAAAGGAGGAAATATGAAATCAAGGCCAAAGTTGTCAATGTTTTATTAGCAAGCATGTCTAAATCGAAATTTGTTAAAATGATGCAGCTAGATTCAGCAAAAGAAATATGGGATAAAATCATTCAAAGCTATGAAGGTGATACAAAGGTAAAAAATGAAAAACTCCAAACCCTTCGAATTGAATATGAAAATCTAAGGATGCATAGTGATGAGAGTATTGCCAGTTTCTTTTTACATCTATATGGAATTGTAAATCATATGAGAAATTTGGGTGAAACCATAACTAATACTACTCTGGTGGAAAAAGTCTTAATATCTTTGACTTCAAAATTTGAGTCAAAAGTAACAGCTATTGAAGAAAAGAAAGATCTGCAAACTCTTACTATTGTTCAACTACATGGTATTCTGACTGCTTTCGAAATGAGAAAAGGAGGTCCCTCTCAAATAAGAGAAGTTGCTTTTAAGGCGTGTGCAAAAGGAAAAGAAAAGGAATTTGTCAAGGAATCAAGTTATATATAAGAGGAAGAAGAAGTAAATCCTGTGAGAAGACTCCAAATAGGTACCGAAAGATTCAGAGGTAAGCTTCCCTTCAAGTGTTTTGCTTGTGGAAGAGTTGGTCATTATGCTGCTAAATGTCCTTATGAAGAAAATCATTGTAAAGGGAAACAATTTGCAAAGGGAAAGAGTTATTATACAAATAAAGATAATGATGAAGTATCAAATGAGGATGAAGAAGATTCTGACCAAGATCTGCAAGTGCTCATGGCATCTACCAGGGATGATGATAATTTCACAAAAGAAATGGATCTGATTGGTAAAGAATTGCATAGAACAAGAACGAAGGGTTGCTTTCATGGATGTTGTTTCTATTGTAACTAATTTCGTCATAAGGTCACTGATTGCAGGTTACGTATGATGAACAGATCTGATAAATTGGAGAATTTCCAACACAATATATGAAGTTACAAGAAAAGCTGGAAAAAGAAGAGGCACTGGTCAAAAACATAAGGGATAATAATCCTACTGTAGTCATCCGCTTCTAAAGCTTATTTCTCATAATGACTGCAGGAATGATGTGAGATACATTATAGATATTAGTAATGTATCATCATAGGGGGAGAAATATATGGTGATTCTCATGGTTGGTTTGGGAATTCTAGTTATGTTTATTTCTGACAGTGCATCTGATGTGAAGAAGACAGGTACAGGTGGTACAAATTCAGGGGGAGAAGAAGGAGTGTGAAATTTTCAGTATTTCAATTTCCATACGCGGGTTTCGTTAACTAAAGCCGTGTATACACGTGAGTTACAATGGAGACAGAAGCGTATGCTCTTCTGTTAAGGAAAACAGTGAGATGGCTCAAGAACTGGAGCACAGGTTCAGGGGGAGCATCAGTCTAACTGCTAATGATTGCATAGTTGGCATTGTATCTATTTATTCCTTAGTTATCGTAATATGCATGCTCAAATGATGATGATATGATACATGGTTTCTTATGATGAGATTATGGATGAGCCCTAATTGCTTTTTGCTGAAGAGTATATTTTGTTTTTACACATGGATGAGATGGAAGTCTTATGATTTAGAGATAAGGATAGATCATGCAGATATTGTTGCTGATGACTTTTATCATGGATGAGCCGTTTTATACATAACTCCTACATATGTTTATGAATCATGAAGATCTTGGTGATAACTGATCACATGGATGATTGCTTGATACATATTGTCTATTGAAGAGATTGTTCTGGTATGACAATTCCTCTTTAAGAATATGTTGATGCTGCAAAGAGCCTGAAGGCTTGGTTACTGATGTGCTTATGCTACAACTATTGGATGACACTTGAAAACATAGCTACATTGTCCTATCTATATTCTCTCATATATTCCAGGGAAGCATTTGAATATCTCAGAAAGAAGCTGAGTGTAGTCTCTGCCATACAGAAGATCAGATCTACTTAAATTCAGAAGATTAAATGGGATACGTGGATTTCCTGAAGGACAGTAGCATATATATGTGAGTTCATACACAGAAAACCGCGTATGGGTATTTGCTGACAAAATTCTGGTTCAGCATTCTTCAGCACAACTGCAGTACTATTTGGTATCTTTGGTAGTGTTCCAGTTCTCATAATTCTAGCTCATTCTCTGATGTTTTTAATCAAGATGCATTGATGATTTTCTATTGAAAGTGTTGAGGATGCACAAGCTAAGGGGGAGCATTGGTCATGTGGAAAAGATGCATTGTTGGCATTATGATAGTTCTGAAATATGATCTCTCTCTTGAGGTCTCTTTTGGTCTTGATTATAAAAGGTCATATTTGTATTTTGATGAAAAGTTCATGTTGAGACCTATGATGTAAATTTGTAATATTCAGTCATGTAAGGACTTGATCAAATTTGTAAACCCATTTGGTTGGGTAGTTGAGTCAAAATGTGTAAACCCACTTGGTTGGGTACTTGAGTCATATATGTAAATCCACTTGGTTGGATATTTGATGTAAGTATGAGTCTTTGGTAATAGGAAAGGTCATAGAGTCATGTACTTCATTGAAAAATATTTTTGAAGATTCAGCGTGAACTCAGGGGGAGCATGGTAACCTCATTGCACATCAGATCTACAAAGCTCTTCTTTCTACAACAGAAGAAAAACCTTGTTTTGGCTTTGATCTGCCCTTTGCCCTTGATGTCAAAGGGGGAGAGTAACATGGTGTTTGAATATGGGGAGAGTATCATGGTATTTGCATAATGGACATAATCAATGTATCTATCTGTTGTGGTGATCAAACACCATCATGGTTGCCATCAAGTTCAAAGGGGGAGATTGTTGGCATGTGTTGTCCTTTATGGAAACCTACTTGATGAAATAATATTGTTGGCAATATGATGCAATCTGTTTTCTTTGATGGCAACCTACTTGATCAAATAATATTGTTGGCAATATGATGCAATGTGTTGTCTTTGATGGCAACGTACTTGATGAAGTTGTTCTTGATGGAAACCTGCTTAACTGATGAGTTGTCTTCCTTAATGGAAACTGACTTGATGAGTTGTATTTGGATGCAAACCTACTTGATAAAGTTGATGACAACCTGCTTGATGAATTTTTGCTTGATGGAAACCTACTTTATGAGTTAAGGGGGAGATTGTTGGGAATGTGATACAATGTGTTGAATTTGATGGAACCTACTTGATGAAGTTGTCCTTGATGAAAACTGACTTAATGAGTTGTTAATGAAGTTGTATTTGATGAAAAATGAGTTGATGAGTTGTTAATGATGTAAATATAATGTATCTATAGATCAGTTCAGAAGTAGCTCAGAAAGTGCTAGAATAATGTTGAACAAGGTATGTCACAAGGCATACGCAGGTTTGTTAAGGATAAGTCACGTATGTACAGAGAAATTTACGTATGAAGTAGCGTACGCCTATTTTCGCTCCAAATTCGTAAAACCAAGGGAATTTACCATGGTATTGGCCCCTTGTATTGAGTGCTGGAATATATATTTGATCCCATCCAGGAATACCATTAGTAGTTGAGTGGTTTTGACTCATGGTATTGACAAAGGCTAAATCTATATATGGATAAGAAGATCATAGTGCAAGGGTGTGCATGGGTCTGGGTTTTAATGAAATACTTCACTCTGAAGTATATATGCATGGAATGGGTAATATTTTGTAGATAGATCTGAATTCATAATGCACCTATGAAGAAAATGATGAAGAGGGATCTCTAGATTTGAAATGTCTATGTATTCTCTTGATCTGTTTATGGAATTTTTAGATCTGAGATGAGGTGAATATTTCCTAAAGTAAAACGGTAAGATCTGAGTCATTTATCTATTCTGAAGAATTGCTCAGCGCTACAAAGTTTGAAGATCTATATGCAGGTTCGTGGAAGATAAAGCCCGTATACACGCGGGTTGGCTTCAACAAAAGCGCGTGTGGTATGTGAAATTTAATTATGAAATATGTGCAGATATATACGCAGGTTTGTTTCTATGAAAGCGCATATATACACAGGTTCAGTGAAGTAAAAGCGCATATGAAACTAGGGTTTTTTTGAAGTATGTGGAATGAAATGTCTGATCTGTTCTATTGTTTTTCTACGATCTGTCAATGATGTATTAATCAGATCTGAGTTGTTTGAAGTTGATTATGCTACTTATTATGTTGATTAAAGATCAAGTTGTTGGTTGATTGGTTGATGGTACAATGAATGAATTGATGAGGTTATGAGTTTCAGTTTGATGTATGATGAGCTTAAATGTATGGAGTGGGTCCAGTCTAAAAATCTGATGAAAAGTGGCCTACAAGGTATGTTGTATGGAAGCTGTTGGATCTAATATGAAAATTGATGAAACGTGGTCCATGATGGTGCTGAGGGTCGAAGCCTTCAATGAGGGGGTTGTAGCTCCCTTCCAGTGGTAGCTGGTAAACGAGAGCAGGGGGTAGTAGCTCCCTTCGAGGAGAGGCTGGTAAACGAGTGCAGTGGGTTGTAGCTCCCTTCCAAGAGAGGCTGGTAAACGAGAGAAGGGGGTTGTAGCTCCCTTCCAGGAGAGGCTGATAAACGAGAGAAGGTTGTAGCCTTCTGCAGGTGGGTGCATGTGTGCTGGTATGAATCTGCGCCAGCATAATGTTGTAAGATGCTCTCTTTATAATAAATATTGAAGACTGAGACGACGGCAGCGGTGGTTTTCTCCCGAATTGGGTTTCCACCTTAAATCCTAGTGTTCATGTGTGTTTCTTATGTGTGATGATTTATTCTGTTCTTACTGCACATGTTTACTGCTTACTAAACATATAATGAATGAATAATGCAATGATCTAAGTAAAGAATTATCTGCATAATGAGATCTCTAGTAATACATGAGTTTCATTGAGGATATCCACGTGTATACGCGACTTGGGTTCATTAAAGTAGTGTATGGGTTTTAGAAAAAGAAAAAGTAAAAAAAATTCATTCTGCACTAAATACTGATTCACCCCCCCCCCCCCTCTCAGTATTTTTCCCAACAAGGGTATCTTTAAGAACGCCAAAGGAAGCTTGCGCAACGTCATCCGAATGGAACAGAATCCCATTTTACAAGAGTCGAGTAAAGTATTTAGCCATTTAAACTTAGTTGGGAATGAACCTCCTTATAAAGTTAGCCTTCCTTTGGAGTCTCTATAACTAAAGTAGATTGGAAAGAGAAAGAAAATCAAGAATGGCCTTGACCTTTAATGGATCAAGTCGAATTTCGTCTTTTGACATGACGAATCCAAGAAAATTACCAAAACCAACACCAAACACACATTTGTGTAGATTGAGGTGTATTTTTTAGTGAAAGCATTATAAAAAGATCGCTCTCAAATGTAGCGGGTGGTCAGTTTGATTCCGTGAATGTGTAGGTAAATCATCCATATACGGTTGAAATATTTGCTTGATGTCATGGAAAGCATAATTCATTTCCCTGTGGAATGTTGTCCCAACATTATTTATGCCAAAAGGGAGCTTACGATAAGCGAATTTTCCCCTGGGACATATAAAAGAGGTTTAATATTGGTCCTATGGACAAATATTGATCTAATTGTAACTAGAAAATCCATCCATGAAAGAAAATATTTGACGTCTGACACATTCATCAATAACTTGGTCAACAAAGGCAGTGGGATAGTTTTCTTTTGGACAAGCATGATTAACATCCCGATAAACGATACACAGTCTAATTGTCCCATGTTTCTTCATGACAGGACACTACTACATTTGGCGGAAATTCCGACACTTGGTTCCGACGCTTTTGACCAAATGTCGGAAATTTCCCCAAATTTTTTCCATCCCGCCCGAACCCGTCGCTATAGCGACGTTTATAGAAACGTGTCGCAATAATGACACTTAGAAAAGTGTCAGAATTGTGACGTTTGGAGGAAGACGTCACAATTGCGACACTATGGCCCAAAGCGTCGCTATTGAGATGATTCCAGTCGTCACAAGTGCGACACAATGTCTAGGTGTCGCCATTGTGACGTTTAGGTACCCGTCGCAATAGCAACGCTTTTTCCTTCGTCGGTATAACGACACTTATATGCGTGCGACATAAAAATACGAAAATTATATGCGCGCTACATAAAAATTCAAAACTTATATGCGCGCTACATAAAAATGATTTTATTGTTTCATATGCATCACAATAGCTACATTAACGTCTGATATGACGCGCGAATTTGCCCTCTACTCTTGCAGAACAACATTCGCCCTCAGCTCTTGTAGAACAGCATTTGCCCTCAGCATTTGCGCTTAGCTCTTGCAGAACAACATTTTCCCTCAACATTCGCCCTCAGTGTTCGCCCTCAGCTCTTGCAGAACAACATTCGCCCTCAGCTCTTGCAAAATGGTAAGTTCTTACTGCAGGCCCTTCCTCCTATAGTAGGGTTGACTCTATTTGGTTTTTTTGGTCAATTCCATTGGATTGTGTTAGGCTGTAGGGTTCTCTCTAGATGTCAAGAATCAAGATTCAATACCCTCTATTATCTTCATCACCCAATACAAGATTTAAATTTTTCCCAAAGAAACACTTATTAATTTGGCAGCCATTATTTCTCCTTGCTTTAAAAACCCTACATTTAAATGAAAACAAGCATTGCATTTCAACTACAAAAATCTATTAGTGTTCAAATGTACATGTGTGCTACATTAACGTCTGATATCACGTTCACATTCGCCCTCCACTCTTCAAGAACAACATTCGCCCTCAGCATTTGCCCTCAGCTCTTGCAGAATAGCATTCGCCCTCAACATTCGCCCTAAGATCTTGTAGAACAGCATTCGCCCTCAGCATTCGCCCTGAGCTCTTACAAAACAGCATTCACCCTAGATTCGCCCTCAACTCTTTCAGAACAGCATTCGCCCTGCATTCACCCTCAGCTCTTGTAGAACAACATTTGCCCTCAGAATTCACCCTCAGCGTTCGCCCTCAGCTCTTGCAGAATAGCATTAGCCCTCAGCTCTTGCAAAAATGGTAAGTTCTTACTCCAGGCCCTTCCTCCTATAGTAGGGTTGACTCTATTTGGGTTTTTTTGGTCAATTCCATTGGATTGTGTTAGGCTGTATGGTTCTCTCTAGATGTCAAGAATCAAGATTCAATACCCTCTATTATCTTCATCACCCAATACAAGATTTAAATTTTTCCCAAAGAAACAATTATTAATTTGGCAGCCATTATTTCTCCCTGCTTTAAAAACCCTACATTTAAATGAAAACAAGCATTGCATTTCAACTACAAAAATCTATTAGTGTTCAAATGTACATGTGTGCATCACTTGTGTAGGGTATTCCTTTTCCACTTTCACATTATCCAAGAATGTGTGCAGTATAGTTCATATTTTTGTGATTTAGATTGTCTTGAAAAAGGAAAGGTAAATTATTTCCCATGGAAAAAGAAGGTTTTCCCTTTTTATAGGTTGTTTGGACTTACGTGGAAAAATTTATGGTATGCCTTTCATATTATGTAGTTTAAATTTGAATTAACAAGTTATTCTACATGAAAATATAATTACCTATGTGATGTCCTTCATCACTAATTAAAATTATAGGGTTTCAATTTCCTAGACTCTAACTCATCTGATGCTAAATTCTAGGTTCTCATTGGTGGATCACTCTTCCATTGATTTCCTTTCCCTATGGATCTTGTCATACTTTAAAATTCATCAATGATACATATATTATTTCAAGTATCCCAAAAGGCTTTATAGTAGAATATATTGTGAAGTTTTTTTGATACTTGAGGATTCTTTTTAGAATTGCAACGTGGTCTATGCTATCGAGTTATATATCAAGCAAATTGTCCTTAATAACCACACTATGAGCTAGGTTCAACCAGTTTGAACTTGTTGGGACATAGCATATGAAGTTGTGTGATGAGTCCATATCACAGGTCTATTATGGTGACAAAAGTGAAGACACGTAATGATAGTTATTATGTTAACATTACTAGAAACATTTTCGAAATTATCCATGCTATCAAGATGTCAAAATTCCAGGCATTAGGTGTCAATACTTTTAGCTAATAGATAATAATAATAATATAAAAAAATCACAACTTTATTCTTGAAATATGATTGTTACACATTGGTAACCTAGTTCATGAGTTACTATCACCCAAAGACTGCAAAAAAAACTTAAAATATAAATTAAACCAACATGAGAATACAACTAAGGGTTTCTCGACAAAATCATGCCATAACCTGGCATTTTGAAACCCAAATTTGAATCCATCATAAGTAATACAATGCAAACTCAGATGGATTTTCAATGCATGTTTGCATGCTACACTTATTCTCTGTCTAGATATCATTTTTTAAATGGAACCATTAGTTAAGCCCACAGTCCTTTTTATGTGAAAAATTTCAGCTTTATTTGAGCTCTTTTTTGCTCCACAACCTCCATAAACCAGTGTTACACGGGGTCTCTCCCCCCCACCTAGGGGTCTAGATTCCTCACCCCCTCGCGCTCCGGGGTCTTGGGGACTTCTAGGAGATGTTTCCCTCACGCCCCCGCACACCCCCTTTCACGCCCCCTCATGCCCCCTCACACCCCCCTTCACGCCCCCTCACGTCCCCTCACCGCCCCTTTTAGTTTATGGTTTCGTGTTAAAAGTTGATGTGCCACTTAGCATATTTGAGAATCCAAGTGATTCTGATTCAGATGGTGACATGGTTGATCTTGATATATTCGTGCAGAAGTTGGATGCAGAGACTAATGGGGCATTAACTTGAGCATTTATGCTCATTTATCAGTATGATGATATCATTTGATATTCATATGTTATGTTTTATGTTTTATGTTTCAGACATAACTTATTTGCGTTTAAGTTTTATGTTTCAGACTTGAGTTGTAAACTTCAGTTTAAACTCTATTTTGAATCTTGATATAATATGTCATATGATATCTTAAACTTTGTTTTCATTGTACATTGTTAGTAGTTACATTAATGATTATATAGTTACAAACGTACAAACTTACATGCATGATTGTATGATGTATGTTTTAACTTTTAACTTTTAAATTTGTTTCAATTATATGATTCATCATTCATCGATTTGTAATTTTATCATTTATGATTTATCTTTCATGATGCAAGTGTATGATGACTGTATATACATTCCTTGCAAAAATATAGTTACATTTTAAATATTAAATATTATAATTTTTATGACCCCGACGTCCCCCCACATTTCCTGAAAATTGGTAGGGAGCTTTTGCATAGGCCGCTCCCGCGCTCCCTCGTCCCCTCGCTCCCACCTCCGGGGGACTTGGTGGAACATTGCCATAAACATATGCAAACATATATCATGATCTTGGAATTCCATTACATATGTATGTGCCAATGTTCCATAATCTTGCCCCATCATCAATTTAAGAAATTTCCATTGAATATCAAATTATGGAGGGGGGGGGACTTTTTGCTGCAACATTTGGCTCAAAATCAGGGACCATATTCGTATGAGGTGAATGAGAACTATAGATATTTGAAGAAGTAGATTAGTGCCTTTTCCTCTGGCCATGGAGTCATATACAGTCATCCATCACAAAAATTTGTCTTTGTTCATTCTCACCTTGAAAGTTGCAAAAAATCATGCCCTAATTGAAACGACACTAAATTTGAAATATATAATAAAAATGAAAGCTAGAAGTGCCCTATTAATACAAAGGGAAAACCTTCCTACCTACCCTAACTGAGATAATTTTTTATTGAATAGGAAACATGATATTTCCTATGGAGTTGATCCAACAACTTGTTAAATGTATGGGACTAAATCATGCATTTGATTTCCAGGGAAACATGCGCATGAAGAGAAAAAGTGCAGAATTAATGGAAAATCCATACATGCCACTTATAAAAACTACACCGAAAGGTCAAAAAATACTTAAGGCATTAACTTAATTTGAATCCAAAAATGAAAAAACAGGATTAGTGAAAACACGAGAGTGGTGTGGGTGAACAACCTAAATAAAAAGTGAGGATACCTTTCCCCAAGATGCCTTTGTCACCGTTGTATGAAAACATGTTTTCCTTTCCCTTTATACATGCAAGTGAATGCATTATAGGTATGGTGTTTTCCCAGAATAGGAGAAGCCTACTTAAATATATCATTCGTGGATTGAATTTTTGGGTGCCTTAATGTTCAATGACATGTTTCCAGGACTAAATTCAATGCAAGGCATATTTGAAACTCTATCTCTATCTTCCGGTGTCTTATTAGAAATTATTTCAGTTTTCCTTTTGTGTTTTCAAGTTAGATATTGTTTTCAAGTTTTTACATTTATAATTTTATTGCAATGTGGCAGACTGATCAAAGCAGTGCAGGAACAACCCTGAGACGGGATGATCGTGGAAAGAGGCCAGTGGAAGAACATGTAAAGTGCCAGCATTTCTCTATCTTCAGGTATTTTAGTTATTTACATAATTGAAATAATATTAATTTTTTTCAAATATGCAGACACCTAGCCATGGTACGCCTGATGATTCC
This sequence comes from Pinus albicaulis, assembly GCA_034641835.2. Lineage (NCBI taxonomy): Eukaryota > Viridiplantae > Streptophyta > Pinopsida > Pinales > Pinaceae > Pinus > Pinus albicaulis. Next base: position 395,759,159 of record CM076577.1, on the reverse strand, counting down.
CTCTTTGAGAAAGAGCTTTCTTCATCCATATCTCCAGTGTTCTTGTTGCAAAAAAAGCCACGAGATGCAAGGTCGGAATTTAATACTTTGATAGACGCGCCTCAAACACCTGAAACAGATGAGAGGATACAACATCTTATGAGGCAGCTAGAAAGATATTAGGTAATAATAAAAATTCAAAAGGATATTTTTTTTGTTCTGCATGAGATGAATTGTGATAGTTTGATTTTTAATTTTTACATTGACTAAACTAACAAAAAGTTCTTTTGTATGTAGCATTTTATGGCACTTGCTGAACCCGGTGTTGGTGTTAGTGGGACACAAGGGCAAGAGATTTCCCAGCAACCCTCTCGTACACCTTCTACTCCTTTAGGTGCCAGCCAAGAAACACACCCTGCCCAAGCAGACACCCAGCCAACCGCTGAACGTGTTGGCAATGATGAGGCTGATATGGCCAACTACATTATTGCGTTTCCTGGAGCTACACGTGTCAGCTCCACAGGGACCATTAATGGCACATTGTTGGTGAACGATGAAGGTGTCCCTATAAAGCATGTACAACTCCCGGGTAAATTTTAATATTTTAACTATTTCATGTACTTTATCTAAAACATATTTATCATGATTTTTATTTTTAAATTAATGATAATATCTTTTTCTTTTTTTGGTTTTATTCTGTGTAGGAAACAATGAGTTCTACAGGATTCTGGAGAGCCATGCGTTGGTAATTTTTGGCCCAACCATATGTACAGGGTGGAATTCCCAGAATTCCAACCTAAGAAAAGAACTTCTAGATTATCTAGAAGCCCTTTTTGGGGTCGGCACATTTGACAGAAAACTGGTGGCTAAGGTCACCGGAAAATATTTGAAATATACCAGGGACACCTATAGGACGCAATTGCAATTTATCCCTAGATATGAGCATCCTCTCACAGTTTCAGAGAGTGAGTGGAGAGCACTCATTCATGACAGAAAAGAGAAAAGGGCAAAGAAAGAAGGAAAAATGCCAACTGGACCCGCAAGGTAAATTACAACTTTAATTCAATAGATTTAATTTTATTTATGTCTAAAATAAAAGTGTGCTACGTCATATCTGACTTCAATATTTTTTTGCTAGGTTGCCTGACACATCAAAGGAAACCAAAGCTAGGACTGAGAAAAAGGGCCATCACAAGCTCGGCCAGGGTGGCTACTTGAAATTAGCTGCAAGAATTGTAATTAAGTAGCTAAACATCTTATAATTAATTGTATCGCCTTCCAACATTTTTGTAATCCTATAAGATATGATTAAAAATACACAATCATATATAATGTAGGGTGATGACTTCGGAAAAATAACTACAGAGGAAGATAAAAATATCGCTTTCCGTTTTGGCTATCAAGCTGTAGTTGAACGTCGCAGAAGCTTGGGGCAGGTCCCAAGATCTAGAATGCTTGATAAGGTAAAACATTAACCTTTCAATATTTTTGTTTTCGTCCATAAATTTAATGTCTAACAACTTTGTTTAAATCAGGGGAGCAACACTACCGACGAGGTAAATAACCCAGTTTTAGAGCCAGATGTAGATGATCCTCTCGTGCAACCTGATCATTGTAGTGGGGACCAGGCCGACAATGCTGCTATCAGTGAGGGTCGTGACGGTAGTTAATTTCCACTTATAATTTTTTCTAATTATACCTTGATGGTTGTCCTTATAACGTTTTTTGTTTAAATGACAGAGAATGTTTCCCTTGAAGATCTTACCACCAGAGAGGAAGACAGGGCAACAGTCCCAACGACGACAACTGGTGCACCAGGTAAATAATCTCATTGCAATTTTTTTTATTAATATTACCAAACTAGTTCAATGATATTTAAAAAGTGACAATTAAAATTTAATATTATCTGTTTTTGTAGGCGATGCCCCGTCACTGGATGAGACCAGACATCGTGACTATGCAACTAGGTCAGCGGCGACAACTGGTGCACCAGGTAAATAATCTCATTGCAATTTTTTTTATTAATATTACCGAACTAGTTCAATGATATTTAAAAACTGACAATTAAATTTAATATTATCTGTTTTTGTAGGCGATGCCCCGTCACTGGATGAGCCCAGGCATCGTGAATACGCAACTAGGTCAGCAGTGCGGGTTGAAAGGCACGAAACAGGAGCAGAGCACGATGATATTGATGATGTAATTAGGAGCTTTAAAAATAGGAAGAAGAAAAAGAAAATGTGACAATGTAAAATATTGTATTATTATAAGACAAACATTACCATACTTGGAACGTTTTTTTGCGTTATATAAAAAACTCATTTATCATACTATTTTTATGTCAAGCATTAATTGCAATGTTTCCTTGCGTACTTTTTGTTGAATTGTTTTTTTATTAGTTATTGAATATTTTTTTATGCTCATGAAAGTAAAAAATGAAATATAGATTGGGTATTGGGGAATTGAGAGTGATGTGAGGGGGGGGAGGGGCCATAAGAGCTTCCACCTTCACGTGGTTGGCCTGTTTAGTAGAGAATAATTTATTGGAGCGATTTAATCTTGGAGCAAACCTCCCTCGATCCAGTGTAGCAACAAAAAAGTCACTGTTGACTTAGTTGCTACTCTTTCAGATCGTGGGAGGCTTGTTCTAAGTTCATGCGACTCCAATAAATTGTTCTTGAAACGAAGAGGAGCTTATTCGGGTATGTTTTGACATTTTCAACATATGTTCTAACATTATCATAAGAATGCATCTTAGAGTAAAAAATACTACATCAATTACTTGTATTTATTGTATAGATATTGATGGATTTTGATTGACTTGGCAGTGCAGTTACAAATCCTCTTGCATCATGAGCAATACAACTTGTCAACCAGGGTCATGTCCAGGATATTTTTTCTTGTGCGCTTGACCAGGTTCGTAATGTCACATTTTGTAAGCTCCTTTATAGTTCATAATTCAATATTAAGCTTGTTCATGATTATTATCTAGGTTTTTTGTATGTGTTTTTTCATCTATTTGATTGTAAGCAACTATGCATGTTTCCTGTTGTTCACTATGATTTCTCCATTTACGATTTCATAGGTTACATCATGTAAAGTTGTCAATCTCAGGTTGGTGATGAGCTTTAGTTCTCCAGATTTGGGGCTTTTCTGATATTTTCTCCCTCATGTCATTCCTGCATCACCTCGTTGTTTGAGCATGCCAATTGTCTACCACTTGTACCAATTGGCACATGTCAATATCTAAGTGGTGCCACATTTCACCTATTTTCAATGAGAGTTTAGGGTTTCTCTAACATAGCTTCAGAAATCCGATTCAGTGCCTCCTTGAATATTGTCACATAATACTTATGGTTTGGATTGATGAGCATGTTCTGAATGGTTGGTTGATTCATAAGAACCACCCATATAGTCATCTTGAGATATTTCAGAAGGTTTCTCGGGTTTCCTTTTCCACCGTTTCTAGTGGGTGGGATGGTGTGGGGTGATCCATCAATACTGGTGCTCTTGTAGTAGGGAATTTGTTTTTGGGGATATAAAGGAGCATTTGATGTAGATATCCCATTGGATGCATTCATAGATGGGCATGAGAGGTCGAGAATTTAAATTAAAAATATGCAACCTCTAGCATGGCAACCTGAAGGCCGCGAGAGACACTGGTTAAAGATTGTTTTGTGCTGGCCTTAATATAGTCGTGATTCTTTCTATTATCTTAATGCAAATATATAGTCCGGTCTCATTAAAATGAGGATTGTGGTTGTATTTCTCTTTGGTTGTTTCTCTCTTAATGCTCCAGAAGTTGCCAAAAGTTGCGATAGTTGTTTAGTTTTCTTGTTACAACTTAAAAGTGGTTTTTAGCAATGGGAGTCATGTTTTTTAAGGTTCATACTAATATGAAGATCTTGTAATTCTATATTCAGCATAAGAGAAGATGGCCTCTGCTTTGGGCGGTATGAAAACAATTGCCACATCTACCTCATTTGGTAACAATGGAAAGGGGAAGAAGCTGGGTGCAATGTTTGATAATTATGCCAGACAATTGTCTTCTCTTTCAATTTTTTCACCCATTTCCTTTAATTTCTCAAGAAGAAGAGGGAATCTGAGATTACGCGACAGAGAGAAGGTAGTTAATACAAGAGCTATGGAAAAAGAGTTGTACTTCAACAAGGATGGCTCAATGACTACGAAATTGTAGGTCAGAGAAAAAAGTATGTTTAAAGGAAGGTCACCTGCACGTGAAACTTCACTGCGGTAGATCTTTCCTTGTCCACTTATATTCAATTTTAATGTGTTATTTTAATTTTTCATGGAGGGTTGTTTTGGCATATGGTCTGGCATTCAATTGCACACTTACTGAAAGCATTGTCAATTTGTCTTGCAGGCGGTGTGAACAAACTTGCTCTTCTTGTTGGAGTCACCCTTGGGGCGAAGGGAAAAATGTTGTCTTGGAGAGCAAATATGGTTCTCCAAAAATAGTTAATGATGGTGTGAGAGTAGCTAAGGAGGTAATTTGTAGATGTGTGATCTGTTTTTCTTTTTAACGTTGTATTAGTTCCCCCTCTTAAATGTCTTAGATTTGGTAGGCATAATTTGAAAACTCAAAGGTGAAAGAAAACATATTTGTTACCCAGTGGTCTACTTGGCCTATGGACTAGCCACATTAGAGTAATGCATAAATATTTTCACAACAATAAAAGGAAAGGGTTATGGCTGAGTCAAATTTTATTGTTATTGACAGTGTAATGAAATGTATCTCAATGTTATGGTTTTGGCCTTTTTATTGGTTGAATTAGAGGACCAAGTTGAAAATATTGGGGCCAAGTTGGTAAGGCAAGCTGCGGCAAAGACAAATGATTTAGCTGGGGATGGAACCACAACATCTGTTGTTCTTGCACATGTTGGAATATTGAAAAATTCCAGAACAATGAATGGAGAATAAATCTCCCTTCCTCTAACACGGAGAAAATAAAAATTTCTTTGACAGGAGACAGAGTTTCAATACTTTGAAAACAAACTTCTATTCCCTTCAATAACTCAAAAAAAAACTATTACACTACTTCCTCACTGAGAGGGATTACAAAATTATGACTGCTACAAAATGCAGTGCATAAAACCAACTCACTGTCTGTTAAAAAAAAACATACTCTGTCTCTGAAACACTCTGTTGTGTTTTTCCCTTTCACATTGCTGTGCATACACACTTAAAAATTTACACTCAGTATTTCAATTTTTACACACTACTGTGTAATAAAAAATTTACATACTGTCTATAAAAAAAACTACCAAGCTTTTTCGACCTTTTTATTTTTATATGCCGTAACATATAAAACATATTATAATAAACCCTCTTTTAAAAAAATAAAATTAAAATTAAATTCTATGGCCCACATTTCATTTCGCATATGATATATATATAACATATGTTTAAAACATATGTATATATTAAACTATCAAAACATTAAAGAACCCTTTCCATCGGACTTCAAAAGTCTGAATAGATTGAATTTCAAACCAAATTCGCGTTCCAAAATGGGATGCTAACGTCTGCCTAATTTTAACTTGAATTCTCAATCCAATGTGCCCTATAAAAAATTTGGGTCCGGTTTTCAGGTTTTCAGATTCCCTTCAATTTCATGCGATCCAATATTAATGCTCCGCATGTCTTCCTTTTGAATTTACAAAACTATCGGGTAAATTTTTGTTTGTTTAATTTCTAGTTGGTGAATTGCATTAATGCTAGTTGTTGTGTTTAAATACAATCCTGTACAGAAATATGGCTGCAGCCATTTACAAAAAACACTTGCAGGAATTTTAAATGCTGAATTAAATTTCTGGATGGCATGCAAGCAACCTCCAAAAAAAAATGTTGCTGTTGCATCCGTCCTTCTGCTGCAGCAATTGAAGTTAAAATTCAATAGCACAGGGTTTAATAAGTGAGGGTGTAAAGGTAAATTTTTTTCGATAGTAGTGGATTAAGATCATCTATTCATTTTTGTAGGGTCTTATGGTGTTTGGTTTTTCAGTTTTGGGTTGGGCTTATAGAGTCTAAGATAGTTTTTGAGTGAAAAAATTGCTATTAGGTATTAAAAAATTTTGGTTCTTTTGTCAAAATTTATGAGCTTGTTAGGAAATACAAAACTGACAATGGTTGTATCTTAAATTTGTGAAAAATAATTTGAAATGAAACCTTTTTGTTTAGGTTGTTGCAGCAGGTGCAAACCCCATTCAAATTACTAGGGGCATTGACAAGACAATAAAGGCCCTTGTTTCGAAACTCAAAATTTTGTCAAAGGAGGTAAACACTTGCCTTTTGAGTAGGCTGGTTTTCCTTTTTGCTAATGGTTTGGTGTATCTAATTGAATTAGTTGCCTAAGGTATTTTTGGTTGCAAACTCCTTTTCATTTTTCATATAGTATTGGCCTTGTGGAATACATTTGATTGTGTGGTCTTGTTAGATCTACAACATTTGTAGTTGTTTAGTATTATGGCCGAGGTGCACTTTTATTATGGAAATAGTTGATGCAATATTGTCATTTAATCCTTACTGCAGGGTAGCATGTTGAGAAGTTTCTTGTGAAACATTTGGTATTCAAAATGACACTTGATCCTATACAGCATCATGCACTTGACTTCAAAATTCATATTCAAATCGTGCCAGACAATTCTTGCAAATTTTCAAATATTTATGTTGTTTTAAACCATTATCTTTTTCATGTATTGGATGCTGAAAATGTGAAAAAGACTTTGGTATGAAACCAACTGGTGAATAATTTCCAGCACAACAACCACTTCCAAGACATGATTTAGAAGTAGAACAAATGTGCTTATGACGCATAGAAAGATATCCTTGATGCATTGTCAATGTTTGGCTAGGGTTATTTTTGGAGAAAATAACTCCTTATTCCTAGAATAGTGATCTTCAATACAAGTAAATGCCAGAGAAGAGAGATCATCGTGTGACGCAAAAAAACTGAAATTGGACCCCCAAGGAGAGCTGGTGTGTCTATAATCGCTCTGTCAGCATTTTCCCTTGGTGTACCCCATTCTTTTCCTCCAACCTGAGTCTTAATTGACTTCTTCTTTCTTCGGGTTTATTTATCAAATTCGTAGAATTTGATAAATAAATACTATCCACAATGGTTGGAATTTAATTTATATTCCTGACTTTATATTATCTCTAATCCTTATAACCAATGTTTAACTTTCAACATTTTGTATTTATACTCCACGTTTCTTTTTAAATAAATAACTTGTAATGAACTTTCAGCTCTATATTTCACCACCCAGCCTTACAACAATCACGCTCCAGACTTATGCTAATTATCCGCCAATCGTTTAATTAAACAATTTCATTATACTCTGGCCCCACCTATATATATCAATAACCAATCAAACAATCGTATCGTACCTGGCTATCCTCTACACACCTTAGTTAACCTCTGGGCAAGTTCAACGTGTGACCACCGTCCGATGGCCCTTCTCCAAATCAACGAATCTTGGCAATTTCGCTCGGCTTCCAACGTTGGGCTTTAACGTACGATGGCGCGGGTTAAACGATGGTTTTCCAGGGGTCACTTCTCCACGTGTCGCATTCCCTATGGAATCGCTCACGAATAGGAAATACCGCTTACTCCGCAAAATCGGTGCGATATGGGCAACTCACTTTTGTGATTCCACTCATGGTTTTGGTAGAGGGCTTGACCACGAGTGCAAGTCTAGTTCCACTATCCTTTTGTTTGTTAACTCATGTCCAATCCTCGGGTCAGGTTCCGAAAGCACAACAATTTTGTCTCTTTATTAAGCGGGATTTTTATATTTGAACAGTTTTCACGACCCCGATTCTCTACACAGACCTCGCCTTAGATATTTTTACATAAAAATGATTGTTCTCAATAATTATTTATATAAATTTTCCACATGTTTAGTGTGGTATTCCCATGATTTATTATAAATATGTGTATTATCAAAGAAAACCAACACAAATTTTATAAGATGGGATCAAACAAAATTGTTCTTAAGTCGAGCCTGCCAGACTTCAAATGGCGATAAACCATAATTCAAACCAAATTCGCGTTCCAAAATAGCCTGCTGACGTCGGCCAATTTTGTGACATGAATTTCTTATCAAATTCTCCCTAATATTTTACGGGTCTGGATTTCCACTGCACGAGCGGCCCAAACAAAGATCTGCTCCAATCAATTTCTGCCACGTGTCCTCAATAAAAACTTGCCCTGCTCCCTACTGCGGGTGCATTCAATGGAGTTTAAGGTGATGGGACATGGATATGGAGATTTCATATCAATCACATTAACATTTAACACTGTTTAATTAAGTTTTCACATCAAATCCGCATTAATTAATTTTTAACACTGTTCAAGATCGGACCTCCACTCCTCTTAGCGATTCCGCATGCTCCAATTTGATCTAGCCTTCGGCTCTCATTATTAATGATCAAAGATTAATTATGACGGGCGTCCTATGATTGCATTGTAGATGGGTCGACAAAATGACGTTTAGCCATGGTTTTTCAGACAAGCCGGTTGCTGGATTACACTGCCTGCTAACTGTGACGATAAGGAGAAGTGGCTAGCTGAACTGCTGACTAGACCTTGTTGCATATTTGCATTTCTCTCGGTTCTGTCTCTGTCTGTCTTCCTCTGTTAATTGGAATTTTTCTTCTTCGTCTCCTCTTGTGCCCACTGCGCTTGAGATTGCACCCATGCCTCGCGTGCGTCATAGGATGCGTTGCCATAGGGGGAGCACTAGAGGTCAACCCCGGTGCGCTCCCTCCAGCCCCTCAATAGAGTCAACTTTCGGCCAGTCCAGTGATTATTACTTATGTCGATATCCAAATACTAGGAGTGGGCGGGGTCGGCTTGTAGGATCTAGCCACCGTATGGATTCCCCTGCTCCTGGCTTCCCCACCGCTAGTTCACCTTCTCCCACGATGCACACTGCGCAATTTTCCTTTAATTGCTCTCTCAACCGCCCGCGAATCATGGCTTTAGTCACTGTGGTCTTCCGCGAGGAGGCCCAAACGGAGGAAGAATGCACCCGTCCGGCGGGTCTGAGCTCGGAAAAAGCTGGCCAACATTTAGGCCTTCAGGAGGGGAGCCATGGCATGCATGTGGAGGTATCACCTAGCGATCCTGGACCTTCCGAAGGATGGTGCCGAATCGTGGAGGAACCACTGGAGGAGTAGTTTGGTTAATTTTTTTTTCTTGCTTAGCAGGCCCACTTAATTGGGCTGCTTTTAGTTTATTTTACTGTGCTAGACCTTTTTAATATTTTTGAATTCTGTAAATTAAACGTTCAAGACTGGTTTCCCCATATGAGGGCAGTCTTCTCAATTTTTTGATTTTTTGATGACAAATTTGCCATGAGTATGGACAGGAAATGTTTTTGACTTCGGTGTAATTTTATTCACAATGTTAATAGATTAACTTTACTTAGAATTCTCACATGATTAGCGTTTTTATTGATCTGTTCAAGGATTTTGGGTACTTTAATTTGTATTTGGAATAATGGATGTCGGTACTCTATTTGTTGCTTTGCTGTTCTACATACTACTATTTCACTTTCTTATAGATGCCTCGGGCATATTTGAATGCTTTCTTAGATTTTCGATAATCTCCATGTGGACCGTTACTAGATTTTATATCATGTCCATGTATGTGACATGGGGTATTTTTCTATCATTGTCGGGGGTGGGACTTCCACTTTTCTGGATGGATATTTGGGTTCCAATCTTTAGATGTGAAAATGTAATGACTTCATGGACTGTTTTACTTCATATAATATATTCAAAGTAGCGTTTTTTTCTCTTTTGAAAAAAAAATTATTAATGTTTATCATTCTGCCTTCAAAACTAGTGATGCTGGTCTATGTTGCTGGTTTATTGATATGGTCTGATGGTCTTTTTATATTTTGGACATATCACACTCCTCACATGATTAGCTTTTTTCTCTGTTCAAGGATTTTGGGTAATTTAATTTTTATTTGGAACAATGGACGTCGGTACGTACTCTATCTGTTGCTTTACTATTCTACATACTGCTATTTCACTTTCTTATAGATGCCTTGGGCATATTTGGATGCTTTCTCAGATTGTCGATAATCTCCATGTGGACCGTTACTGGGTTTTATATCAAGTCGCTGTATGTGACATGGAGTATTTTTCTATCATTGTCTGGGGTGGGACTTCCACTTTTCTGGATGGATATTTGGGTTCCAATCTTAAGATGTGAAAATGTAATGACTTCATGGACTGTTTTACTTCATACAATATATTCAAAACATCATTTTTTCTCTTGTGAAAAAAAAATGATTAATGTTTATCATTCTGCCTTCAAAACTAGCGATGCTGGTCTATGTTGCTGGTTTATTGATATGGTCTGATGGTATTTTTATATTTTGGACATATCACACTCCTCACATGATTAGCGTTTTCTCTGTTCAAGGATTTTGGGTACTTTAATTTGTATTTGGAACAATGGACGTCGGTACGTACTCTATCTGTTGCTTTACTATTCTACATACTGCTATTTCACTTTCTTATAGATACCTCGGGCATATTTGGATGCTTTCTCAGATTGTCGATAATCTCCATGTGGACCGTTACTGGGTTTTATATCAAGTCCCTGTATGTGACATGGGGTATTTTTCTATCATTGTCTGGGGTGGGACTTCACTTTTCTGGATGGATATTTGGGTTCCAATCTTCAGATGTGAAAATGTAATGACTTCATGGACTGTTTTACTTCATATAATATATTCAAAACAACGTTTTTCTCTTGAGAAAAAAAAATGATTAATGTTTATCACTCTGCCTTCAAAACTAGCGATGTTGGTCTATGTTGCTGGTTTATTGATATGGTCTGATGGTCTTTTTATAATTTGGACATATCACACTCCTCACATGATTAGCGTTTTTCTCTGTTCAAGGATTTTGGGTACTTTAATTTGTATTTGGAACAATGGACGTCGGTACTCTATCTGTTGCTTTACTATTCTACATACTGCTATTTCACTTTCTTATAGATGCCTCGTGCATATTTGGATGCTTTCTCAGATTGTCGATAATCTCCATGTGGACCGTTACTGGGTTTTATATCAAGTCGCTGTATGTGACATAGGGTATTTTTCTATCATTGTCTAGGGTGGGACTTCCACTTTTCTGGATGGATATTTGGGTTCCAATCTTAAGATGTGAAAATGTAATGACTTCATGGACTATTTTACTTCATACAATATATTCAAAACATCGTTTTTTCTCTTGTGAAAAAAAAAATGATTAATGTTTATCACTCTGCCTTCAAAACTAGCGATGCTGGTCTATGTTGCTGGTTTATTGATATGGTCTGATGGTCTTTTTATATTTTGGACATATCACACTCCTCACATGATTCGCGTTTTTCTCTGTTGCGGGATTTTGGGTACTTTAATTTGTATTTGGAGCAATGGACGTTGGTACTCTATCTGTTGCTTTACTATTCTACATACTGCTATTTCACTTTCTTATAGATGCCTCGGGCATATTTGGATGCTTTCTCAGATTGTCGATAATCTCCATGTGGACCGTTACTGGGGTTTATATCAAGTCCCTGTATGTGACATGGGGTATTTTTCTATCACTGTCTGGGGTGGGACTTCCACTTTTCTGGATGTATATTTGGGTTCCAATCTTCGGATGTGAAAATGTAATGATTTCATGGACTATTTTACTTCATATAATATATTCAAAACAACGTTTTTTCTCTTGTGAAAAAAAAAATGATTAATGTTTATCACTCTGCCTTCAAAACTAGCGATGCTGGTCTATGTTGCTGGTTTATTGATATGTTCTGATGGTCTTTTTATATTTTGGACATATCACACTCCTCATATGATTAGCGTTTTTCTCTGTTGCAGGATTTTGGGTACTTTAATTTGTATTTGGAACAATGGACGTCGGTACTCTATCTGTTGCTTTACTATTCTACATACTGCTATTTCACTTTCTTATAGATGCCTCGGGCATGTTTGGATGCTTTCTCAGATTGTCGATAATCTCCATGTGGACCGTTACTGGGTTTTATATCAAGTCCCTGTATGTGACATGGGGTATTTTTCTATCACTGTCTGGGGTGGGACTTCCACTTTTCTGGATGGATATTTGGGTTCCAATCTTCAGATGTGAAAATGTAATGACTTCATGGATTGTTTTAATTCATATAATATATTCAAAACAATGTTTCTCGTCTTTTAAAGTTTCAATTTTTTTTTTTTTAAATTGAACCCTCCATCGGTCTACCGACGCCTTGTAGACATCGGAACTGCGACAACCTAGAAACGTCGTAAGAGAGACAGTATAAAAATGTCGGACCACATTTCGTCGGAATTGCGACAGATTACAAACGTCGGAAGAGCGACGTTCTCCATACATATACATACATGTGTGTACATATGCAATTGATTTTTTATCATTTTTGTGAGTTAAATTAGTTTTTAATAAGTTTCATTTTTTATTTTTTAGGAACTAAGAGGAGAAGTGTGTCTACTTCATCAATGGAGCATGCCCATGGTTCACACAATAGTCGTACGTTTCACATGATTTAATCAATGAATATGTACGTGTATTTATATGTATGAATGCATTTTTGAATGGATTATAAATTCATATTTGTTTATGAAGCTTCTCTTTCCTCTGGTGAGGTTGCTGGTGGTTCAGATTCCCTTAGAAGGCCATCAATAACTGCTGGCAGATTGCATGAAGGTGGTCATATGTATTTCGCTAGAGGCCAATCAATGGATGGTCATGCTGGTTCTCAACCAATCGGTGGTTGTGTTGGTTCTCAGCAGTGTCGTCCTGGTTATCAATAGTTTCAGGGTGGGAAAGATGCTAGCCAACCACATCGAGGTGGCCATCAATTTGAATATTATTTTCATTCAATTTGTACAAATTTGTTTACATGTTTTTTTTTAATATAAAAAATTTTATATATTGATGCAGAGGCTCAAAATGATTCTCCAAATGTTGCTAAAAAAATACGTAGGGAAGAATGCGTCATTGAAGAAGAAGGTTGTCCGCCAACCACGACTTATCCACCGAAATTTCCAGTATACCTTGGGAAAAGAACATGCAACAATGCACCTTAGAAAGGTGTCAACATCTTCATGCAAAATTGAAGAGAGATCTCGTGGCTTTGACTGTACCTATTGAGAGTTAACAAAGCTTCGAAATAGTTACACACTCTTTAGGCAAACTAGTAGATGTGTACCGAAATTTTGGGCCAATCACTGATACTTTTGTAGAAGTCATGAGAAAAAGAAAAAAAGCAATGATGGGTCCCGACAAATGGGAGGTTGTCAAAAAAAGAGTTACAATAGAAATGACCAATTCTATGTTTAATTTCAAAGAAGGGCCAAAAGGAAAGACACCTCATATAGCTCACTATTTGTACGATAAACACCTTGTGGCTTATGGAAGACTCTTATGGAACGACGAGGTTCTTCTTTATTTTGCAAAATTCTTTTTGTAAATGAAACCCAATTATAATGACCTTCCCTATGAATATTTTTGTCCTGGGAAAGGTCAAATGTGTGACCATAGGGGCACTAGGCGTCATGTTGAGTTGCCTCACCTTGAGCCACCATTGGTTAGTCGACCTTTTCATGTAGAAACTTTTTGGTTAGATATGGAATCCACTTCTCAAATTAGTTGAGAAGTAAGGGATTTTGTCATTGACAATGTTCACAGTGGATGGGGTGGAGTCAATGTTTTTCTGAATCCACAAAGAGCATGTGAGAATGCATGCACTAATTTTTTGTACTATACAAATGAAGAGATTGAGAATATGAGTGTTGAAGATTTCAAAACATATGCAAAGAATTGTCACAATGGTTGACAATGGGCGGGTGGGTATGGAGCATACGGTGTCTAGTGTGCCAATGTTTTGTGTGCACCAGTGCTTTCTCTTGTTCAACACACCATTGCGGTTTAGGATGTTAAGTTCACCGAGTGAAAAAAATCCGAAAAAACCCTCGCCCGCCAACCTTCTCTAGTAACTTCCGCTAGAAATAGATGTCTGGGGTATTTTTATAAGGGGTTCCTCAAAAAAATCCACTAGAGGGTCTTTTCCTTGTAGTGAATGGATCTACACTAATAACAATAAGGGGATACACTAGTATTATAGACATGCCCCTCTCCTTCAATAACTATTTTCCTCAATGCTTGAGTAGTTCTGGACACTTTTGTATAAAAATTCTCATCCTCCCATGAGTAATATTTATTCGGTAAGTTCTTCAACTTGATGAGATAACTTTTAGTCCTGATGATGAACCACTCTGGCTGGTTTGAAACACGTAGAAAATATTCTATATATGTGACTATTACATAAATAATTCTAAATATTGATGAGATACTTTGAAATTGATCGATTTCATAGTTGTCGAGTTCTTGTTTCTGTGACTGCTTTAGGTTCCAATATGATTTTTCCTTCCTTGTCAAGTTCTAGAAATATTGTTTGAGCTGGGATTTTGTCACCTATAACCTTCTTTAAGCATTAAACATGGAAAATTGGGTGCAATCGGGAAGATTCTAGAAGCTCCAACTTGTATTCCATAGTACCATTCTTTTGCAACACCTAATAAGGACCATAACACTTTGGTGATAATTTATTATCCTTCTTAGCTTGATTGAGGAACATTTGTTTGTATGGTTGTAGGCGTAAAAATACCCAGTCTCCTACACCAAAAATTCTTTCACTGTGATGTTGATTTTCTTGTTGTTTCATTTTATTCTGTGCCAAAGTGAGGTTATCTTTTAATATTTGGAGAACTTGTTGTTGATTCTCAATTTGCTATGTTATTACTTGAACCTGTAGTGAGAATAATTGTGCAACTACGCCTCAATTTTATTTTTCAGAAGATTTTTCATCACAGTAGAACTGGTTATCTCTCCGGGTTTCCTTGTAATATCCTGTAATTCAACTTCCTTTCCTTCCTAAAAATTTTTCAATAAAAGCTCTTGAAAATTAAAACCTATAGTCCCCAAGGATTGTAACCATTGGACTCCTAGTACAACATCAACACCACCCATTGGAATATAAATCATTTGACTATTCAATACATATTCCCCCATGTTTAACTTTATATTATGGCACTTTCCAGAGAAATTTATAATTCCTCCATTTCTAGCCATCAATTCACACTCTAGTGCTCGATATAGGAAGAAATTAAATTCCTTGGCTATATTATAATGACTAAAATTATGGGTACTACTTGAATCAATTAGCATTATTACATTTTTCTTCTTGATATATCCTTCTATCTTGAGAGTTTTAGGAGCAGTAATTCCTTCCAATGCATTACAAGATACTGTAGGATTCATTTCTTGTTTCTCTAGGTTTGATTCCTGGTGTATATCCTTCTCTTTTGAATTTTCTAGTTCCTTTTCTTCCTCCTCTTAACAATATATGTAAATTAATTTCTTCTCAGCACACTTATGACCTTAGTGTATATGGTATCACAACTATAACAAATTCCTTTTGACCTTTTTTCCTCCATTGTTGTGTTGTCAACCTTGTAGGATGTGGAAGGCTAGGAGCATCAACATTTCTATATTTATAGTTATGATTAGTAGACTTCCATGTTTCCATAATGTTTCTTTCAACTTTTCTTGCCAGCCTGAATGCCTTTTCCAATGAATCAATTTCCCAAAGGCGAACCTCAAGTTGGATGTTATCATTTAAAGTCCCTAAGCAGACAATTATCCTACGTTCCTATAGAATATTATTTACCCTTACATTCAATTTTTTGAAATCCTCGGTGTGCTCCATCATTGAACCCTTTTGTTTGAGATTTATCAATTGGCTAAAGAGGTGTTTCTCTTTGTATCCTCATAATGTGCTATCATTTCCTTCTTAAAAAATGAACAAGTGAAAAGTTGTTTACGAGAACAAAGTCATCAATACCATACAAATGAATTTTGTTCTAAATATAAATTTACAATGCATATCTTTTGTGTGTGTTGTGCATTATGTAGCTCTAAGTGTTGCTCCATTTGCGCATTATGCAACTCAAATTATTGCTCCATTTGTAGTATCAATGTTATCGGATCATTGCCATCAAAATCCCTCATATCTATCTTTGCAATATGGTGGGTCTTAAATCCAAAATTAGAGTCTATGAAATCATGGTTACTTTTTTTTTTTTTCTCACCATTAGTTTCATCTACTACTCTTTTGCCATTATGAATCATTTCTTGTAGAAACTTTGTCAAACCTTCCTTAAAACCTTCCATATTTTCTTTTAGACCATTCTTCATGTCTTTTGTGTTTCTTTTTTGTTTTTCTTCTATACCACCAATCTTAGCTTTCATGTCATCCATGCATTTCTTAAAATTATACATCTTAGCTTCCATGCCTTTCTTAAAACCATTCATCTTAGCTTCTATTTCATTTTTGGTTACCTTTTGTGAGAGTGAAATTTGTTGCACTTGGTCTTGTAATTTTGATATATCATGTTGCACTTCTTCCTCTTCATGCTTCATATTAGATATTTTTGAGGGATTAATGGGTGTGGAATTATTTTTTATAGGCATTATAGAACCCAATACGGATATCAATTCTTCAATATTCCCTTTGGAATCACTTCAAACTAATTTTTTTTTTTTTTAAAGTTATACAATTAAAAAAAAAAAGCGCACACATTTTTCTTTCTTTTGAGGAGTTCTATATTGAAACTAATGTATTTCTATCATTTGGATCAAAAATATTTTAAATTCGTTCCTATAGTATCCCTCTGAGTATTCTTTCCAATGCCATGGCTCATACCTCATTTGGATTCTTTAGGACAAAGTTATGTCCGATCTTCCACAATGCCTGAATTATGGATTGGTTTAGTTGAGCGAACTTGTATGTCATGCAACGTCTCACTTTTTACACCTTCTGCCCTAAAATTGATATAGAAAAAAAGTAAATTCAATGAAATTTTTATTTCCTTTTACAGAATTCCAATCTGATGCTGAAAATGAAAGTTATGAGGATTTTCCCTTGGTCACTTGTTTGAGATGAAGTTATGGCACCTACAAAAACCCTACCTTCCACAAACCATATATTGGAAAATATTGCGAACCAAGGTCTGAAAGTTTTACATGAAGTTTAGAAAGAGTTTGGATCCAAAGGTTAAACATTTCAGCTTTTGAATCCTCGTAGAAAATAATTTACAGTGAAAATACCAAGATAATATGTTTGAAGAAGAGAAACCTTAGAATCCCAAGCTCTAATACCAAATGTTATGAATCCAATTTAGAAATAGAAGAAAATATAGATAAAAAACTTAGAAATCAACCACTTTGAGGGACAAAACTCCTTTACATTACATAAATTAACAATTCTTGGATGATAGAAATGAAAAAACCTACCTTCTATATAGAAGAGTCTAAGGGTCAGAATATAACAATATGGGGACCATAGGGTCACTGTGATCATATTAATGGGGCTATACATATGGGGCACAACAATAAAAATATGGGGAATACATGGGAAAAACAATAATAAAAATGGGGCTACACTAATAAAAATAAGGGGCTACACTAGGAGGAGTGGAGGGTCAAAATTATGTTTGCACGGATAAAAGGAGGGGATAAAAAAAAAACAAATTCCACTAAGTTGTTTCTAAGAGAAAGGCTACTAATACAATATGGAAAATTAAGGATGTGGAAGGACATGTCCTCACTTCCCTAAAGGACATTAAAAATGAGGCATTTGGATTCTTAAACAGTTAATACAAAGAATAAGGGGGATGCCTACTTTAATGATAATATGGAATTGGATAGCCTTTATCCTCCTATTGTAAATTATGATGACATCGGTCTAATGGACACCCCTATAAATGAAGAGGATATTATTAATCCATTAAAGGAGATTGAAAAATAAAAAATTCTAGGGCTTTATGGTTTTCCTGTCGAGTTGTACTGATATTGTTTCGGCATCATGGGCCAGGATATGATACAGCTAGTTGAAGAATCCTAGAATATTGGACAAATCTCAGTTGCTTTCAATGCAAAATTCATTACTTTAATGCCTAAAAAATCCAATTTTATTAGTTTTAAAAGTTTTAGGTTGATTTCTCTTTATAACTATTTTTATAAGGTGATTTCTAAAATTATTGCTAACAGAGTCAAAAAAATTTTGTCCTCATATAATTGTCTAGATAAATTTTTCTCCCTCCTTCGCAGGAGGATTCAGGACGTCGTCACCATAGCTAAAAAATGCATCCATTCAATCAATGCAGGTAAACAAAAGTCTTGTCTCATGAACATTGATCTTCTTAGGGAATATTATTGGGTAGATTGATATTTCCTACGCTTTATCCTGTACAGAGTTGGCTTTCCTTATCGACATGTCAAATGGATCACGACATGTGTATCTACAATCTCAATGTCGATTTTAGTCAATGGTATCCTTAAATATTTATTCTATCCTTCAAGAGGATTGAGACAAGGTTGTGCTCTATCCCCGATCCTTTTTATTTTGGTCATGGACTCTCTTTGTCGTAGCAACTCTGCTGCTAAAGAAAACTGTTTCATCTTTGGATGCTCAGTCACTCCTTCATCAACTACAACCCACATTTTATTCGTGGATGACGTTTTTAGTTTCGGTGTTGGTAGTTATTTGGAATGGGAGTGTTTATTTCAGATCCTTACTACTTTTGACAGAGCTTCAGTACTTACAATAAACAAGGAAAATTTGTTTCTCATTTCCGAAAGAAGAATGCAATGGTTTGTCAAGAGATAACTGTTTTATTTCGAATTAAATCCTCCCTTTTATATACATGATTTAAATATTTGGGTCACCTGCTTAAGCCCTTTAATACCACATTATTGATTGGGAGTGGCTAGACTGTAAAATCCAAAAAAAAAACTAACCCTCTCGGAAAATAAATGGTTGTCTCTAGGTGGAAGGGTAGTCATTATTAAGGCTATCCTTCAAGGAATACCAGTTTATTGGATGGATTTATTCCTACTTCCTTTAGTGATCACTCACAAGATAAACTCCATTTTTGAAAAATTCTTGTGCTCTTGTATCATTCATGCTAAAAAGAACCACCTAATTAAGTCGACCTCTCTCTCTCATTCTACCGATTAGGGAGGTTTGGGTATAAGGGACACAAAAAATTTCAAATTTTCGCACCTCTCTCGTAATATTTGGAGGTTTTTTAATGACTTGGGCTTATGGAGCCAAATTCTGAATGGTAAATACCTCCTTCATCAGAGTTTTGAGGGTTGGGTTGTTGATGGTGTGCCCTCTAGGAGAGGAAAATCAACAATTTGGAGAAACCTTATGATTTCTAAGTGTTGGTTATCTAGTAACCTAAGATGGATTATAGGTAATGGTAAAAAAAATAATGATTGGATTGGTTGATATCAAGGGTCTTCATGGGGATGGCATACTTTCTCCTCAAACAATATTTGTGCTCCATTAGTTGGGTTATAACATTTCTAATCTAAAAAATTATTTCCCTGTGGAGCGTGATGCACTCTCCTGGCCTCATTCATCATAATTGGGGCTTAGTGATGATTTTGAGTGTGAGTTAGAGACATAGAAGCTCAATGTTGTTATGGCTAGCATATATTTTAATGACAAATCTGGTGCTATGGTGTGGGGCAAACTTGTAGTTGGAGGTAACATTGTTGTCAAGAAATTTTATTCATACATTGTAGGTTCTTCTACTCGTGGTCCCTTTTATGTGTGAAATATTCCTATGTGGAAATGGGATGCACCTCTAAATATTAATTACTTCTCATGGATGACCATTCACAACAGGATGACCCTTATCTCTTGGATACTTTATAAAACAAACCAATATTTTGAATGGAAAATTGTTTACTGATAATTTCAATTGTTGTTGATATTTCAAGCATTCAAAGAGTATGTAGAGATTGAAGAAGGCGACTGAGAAGGAAACTATAAAGTTAAGTGGATTTTGATTTATTACATTTAAGCATATGGATTCTGCTTAGAGGGATTTTCAAGAGCCTAGCAAGACTATGTTATATGTGTTAATCTTAGTTCCTGATATTTGGACGTTTTGACTTATAAGTTCATTGATACTTTTTAATGTTGTGTCTGGCTTCGACACTGTGTGACTATATCTATCATTGATATGGGAGTCATGTTGTAATGTGTAATTTTATTTTTTAGTAGTATAATAGTGTTTCCCAAGTGCATGCACAAGAAGTTGATTTTAACTTTTATGTATTGCAAGAAATTTTAGTCAATGGAACACCCCCATTGTTCTATCTAGGTGCAATGTTATTCATGTTTTTTAGTTGCTACATTCTTGTGATATGATTACCTAGTGAAAATTTAGTATTCTTGGAAACTACGTATTAATATTAGAAATTTAGTATATGCAAATTTATGAGTTTTATCTTCGTGGAATGTCATTTAAATTATTCCATGCCATAAGATACTTTGTGATTGAGTGTATTAACCATGTGAAAATTGCTTCATTCTTCTAAAACAATTATGTTCTACATTTGTTGGAAATTTTTTTGTGCCAGTAAAGCTAATTAAACCTAGAAGACTTTGAAAAGTTTTATAATTTAATTAAAGTTTTAGAGTTTAAACATTATAAAGTTTCAAAGTCTAATAATATAAAGGGTGGTAGCTCAATGGAAGATAACGTATAATCATGAAAGAAAAATTTTCAGGATAACCCTTCATATCCTACATTCATCAGAGAAAGGGTGATTGTGGGAGACAACAGAAGGAATCCTAATGCCATTATTGCAAATAACTTGGCCTTCGTAGGCACAGTAAAGTCAAACACTGAGTACATAATAGTCGAGAAAAAATAATTGGTAAAGAACCTGCATGATTCTAGGAAAGAGGTTGAAAAATTGGAGTAGAGGTACAAAACATAGCTTTCGCATAGGGCCATTGGGAAGAACTGAATGCAGTGATACTCAAAAAAGTATCGATACTAGAAAAAACCATGCAAAATATTTATGGGGAGCTTGTTACCATGCATAAGGTAGTTGTACACTTGCACATATTGCAACATAAGTGTAAATATCATGTTAAATATCTTGAGGTCTTACAATCAGTTCTTTCTGTCATGCATGAATTTTCAATGCGGTACAAAGGGGCACCACATGAATTGGGAAAGAAAACAAGGCAAGAGGCGGAGTTGGTGAAATAAAAGTTTCAGATTCTCATGAAAAATAACAAAAAAATCACCTCATTCATTGCAAACATTGAGGCCTCATATGCAAGGTTATATAAAAATGTGGATTTCATGGTGAAATTGCATAGGATTCGATCAGTTGGATCACTCACTGAGTCGAAACATAGAAATTAGATCAGGCATGAGATTGAAGAGTACTTGGATCAGTGCATACAGATAACCACCAAGCAATATCTTGAAGTTAACAAGAAAAATATCCAGAAGTATGTCGGTATCATTGTCCAAATCAATACTATGTTTCTCCTTCTTAATAAGTAAATTCAGACAGGTTCTAAGTTAGTATACCTAAATGCCATGGAAATTAGAGTCTACTTCTATCCTGATACCATCACAATATTTGGGGAAGTCATTGTGCAATACAAATCTTGGCATCGTTACATGACCAAGAAACAACAAGTGGAAGTTTCTCACAAGGAGTTCCCCCAAACTCAAGCTTAACCTCTTTTGTCTTATTAGGCTGCCTAGTTGGCTCTACCCAATTTTGTCCTATATGGGTATGAGTATATAGTGATATTCTTCTGTAATTTATATTCCAAGTGTCAATTGTGGAATGTGAAGTCATGATGTAAATAATTTGAAGAGTCATGAGGAATGTCCAAGAGTCACAAAGGAGAAGTGAAGGGTCACCCATTTCATTATAAATATATCCTTATAATTGAGTTAAATGGTTTTTGGGAGCCAAGCTTTTGACTAGGCTTAGTCTTATAATTATGAGTTTGGGAGTTTTTTTAGAGCCTTGGAGGAGAAGGTCTGTACTTCATGTTCCACTATTGGGGCTAGTTTTTTTCAATGGTATATTTATGATTATAACTTTCACTTTAATAAAATCTCAAAGACGACCTAGTTTCATGCATATGTTGTGAATATAGTAGGACTATCCTTGTCATGTTCCTAGTGTATGTTGCTTCGCTTATGCTTGTGCTTATGAACTATTTCGTTTTCATTGGTATGAATCTTATTGAGTCCATGTTGTTTTATATTTTCATCATGGTTAACTTGTGAACTATTTTGCAGTCTAGCTTGTGATGTCCTTATGCTTGTGTGTTCCTTTAAAGTTGTCTACTATTACAGGTTTCAAAGCATCTAACTCACTTTCCTCTTGTGTGTTAGAACAATCATGCATTGCACTTGAACCTCCACACAGTCACACATTTTCTCATGAAAGTCATCAATACACCACTCTATGCAATATTACATCCAAGGCACGTCTTTAAAACCTACTCCTTCCACAACCAGGGTGTATTCTTGATGGGACTCCTACACCAAATGGTGTGAGGTTTAATTGGGAATTAATATCGGGGAGATCCCCTTAATGTTGGTGATTCCAGCACTATCAAAATTTCTAGCACTAGAAGGAGGGCCAGATGACAAGTTGAGCCCATGAAGTCTATGTGAAGTTTTTTCACCTTTTACATGGCTTTTTCCCATATCTTAACCCTATCATGTTTTTCTAGAAATGAAATTTGAAATTTCCCATGGGAATTATTAATGAATTATCACATCTGAAATTTCATGGTGAGGGTGGAACAACCATTCTTAAGCACACCACTGATTTTTTTGAATTTTTCACTAAACATAACATTCACTATGAGGATACCGCGTTCAAGTTGTTAATTCTCCTATTTGAATCAAACATAAAGGAATAGGGTTACACATTTCCAGTCGCTTCGACACACTCTTTCAAACATCATGTCAAGGATATTTACCAAGCCTTTGGTGGGTATGATTACAAATCTATTTTCAAGAAAATCACATGTTTGCAAAAAGAGCCTGATGAATCTCTTAATGATTTTCGTGATTGCTTCATTCATTTTTGTTGCGAATTTTATGAAGATGATATCGATTGGAATTTTATGAAAGAGAATTTTTAATTTATTTTTCATATTTTGATGAATCCAAAAGAATATGAATCCTTTGAAAGTCTCCCAGCATACCTTGGTTATCGAGCTCCTAAATCTGTTACAAACAAAGTTGTTGTTCCAAGTGAATCATTCTCCCCTCCTCATTGAATAGCTCGATTTATGCAAGTTGAGGTGAGAGAAATTGATAGTTCAACCACTAATTTACCACCATATTCACCCACCCCATATATTGAGAATTTAAACGCAAGTTTGGACTATGAACTGGACGTTTATGATGATCTTATCTCTCCTCATCCTCCATCCGTTTGTTCTTTTGTTCCTCCTTAGAGTGAGTTTCTTGGTTCATCTTTTTCAATTGTTTCTTCTAATGTTCATGAGGATCACATTTAGGATGGAGTTAGTGTTGACCAATGAACTTGTGATTTCATTTGTGATGATTATGTGTGGGAGTATCTTTTTGTAAAAAAATCTATGATGAAATTTTATTTTTCTCCTTCCGCACCTCTCCCTCATTATCCTCACATTTTCCATGATTTTTTCATTCCTCTTGAATATTGTGAATAATTAGTCTCCGATGATGTTATTTCTAATCAAAATCAGAACTTATGGAATGCCAGTTTTACATCTGGACATGGAGAGGCAGAATATTATTTTATATATCTTTCCAACCCATCATCTGATCATTCTTAGCAAATAGAGGTTGAAATTTCTTGTTTTCAATCTTCCCCTCATTACGATTCATCATATCATGAGGATGCCTCTTTTTTTATATTTAAATTTATGATCATGTCCATCATTATCTATTTATCAGTTCACCTAATCACGATTTTCCTTTTTTGTTGTTAATCTTTCTAAGTTACCAATTTTTTATGATCTACCTTCTGATGTTTTGGAACTAAGGAAATTTATCAAGGCACTTCAACCTTCGTTTATGCTTATGTTAGGTTCTCATAGCCTTGATGATAGTCCCAGTATTGATCATCATAGTCATTTATATTTCAAGGATTGTCATCACCCTGTCCCCCAAATTGAAAATAATTTTTTATCTCAATATTCACACCCTCCATATATTTTGCATGATCCTATCTCTCAGTCATTCGAGGAATAATACATGTCAAGTCTTATTGTGAAACAAAAAAAATTCAATTTCTTTATGTTTTTCGAGTTTAGAAGTTCAAAATATCACTCATGTATGTCATTTTGTTGCCATGTGTACAAGAACCATCATGGATCTGCAAAATGTTTTTCATGCATTTTTCTGTCATATTTTTCTTCATATATTTTTAAACTTCGAATGTTGTGGCATGCTAGCATTTGTCTTTCTTGTTTTTTGTTATATCTATATATCTTTCTTGATAACAAAATATGAAATTTTCCTATATAGGTCACTAAAACAAAATATGAAATTTGCGGCATATTTAGCATGATATTTGAGTGCAATTGTTTTCCAATTGGGATGAGAGACCTCGCGGTAAATCTAACTCTATTGTACATTTTTTAAAGAATCTTTTTTTGTGCCAAAATTTGCATTCTTTTTTACACCTAGTTTTGCATCTTTTTTTGCATTAGATTTTGCACTAGGTTTTGCGTCTAATTTTGCACACTTTTTGCATCTAGTTTTGCACCATGTTTAATGACAGGAAATCCTTCCACTTTTGCACCAAGGTTTAGGCCATGTTTTGTGTCTAATTTTGCACAACGTTTTGCATCTAACTTTTCACCATAATTTTCATCTGGCTTTATTGCAAGTTTTTCTTCTAGTTTTACACCATTTTTTAAGTTATATTTAGTGCTATATTTTAGTGAAATTTTTTTACAATTGGGGGGAAGAAAATTGGTGCTAAATATGGATTTATTTTACATTTTTGAAAGTGTCTTTTTTTTTGTCTGATTTTTCATCCTTTTTCATGCTAGATTTTGCATCCTTTTTTACACCAGAAAATGTATCACTCTTTTTGTTAATTTTTTCGCCAAGTGTTTCATTTGATTTTATGACATGTTTTACATATATTTTTGTGTCATTTTTTGCATCTAATTTTCATCCTTTTTTTCTTCCTATTTTGTGTCATTATTTTCTTCCATTTTTGCACCATCAATTGCATCAAGCTTACATTGTCATTTGCATCCAAATTAGTGCCTTTTCTTTCATCCATTTTGTGTCGACTTTTGCATCTACTCTTACGCCATGTTTTTCATTTAGTTTTACACTAGTTTTTGCTTCTAATTTTGCAGCTATTTTTGCATTTATATTTTCTCCAACATTGTTGTCTATATTTGCACCATATTTTGAATTTGATTTAGCACCAAAATTTGCATCCATTTTTGTGTGAATTTTTGCATATCTTTTTCAAACATTTTTTACATATGCTTTTACACTTGATTTGTCTCCCATGTTCGCATCCCATTTTTCACCATATTTTGCATCATTTGTTGTATCGAATTTTGCATCATTTTTAACACCATTTCTTCTATCCAATTTTATGTCCTTTTAAGCATCCAAAATTTCATCCTATGTTAAGCCATGTGTTGTTTCCACCTTTACATCTTATTTTGTGTCTAATGTTACATTCAATTTTGAGTCATTTTTACGCCTACTTTTGCATTTTTTTTTTTGCACCAAGTTTTGCATGAATTTTTTCATCTAGCATTTCGTTTCAATTTGCATCCATTCCCTATGAATATTAGTGCACGATGGAAATGAACCACTAACCACCTTCTTGTAAAGAAAGTAGGATATGCAGGGTTATTCAGATTATACGTGTCCACAACCAGATTGTCATCAACAAGAACAATTCCCTCTCCCTCACTTGGATATTTCTCTCCTAAACAAGGGGGAGATTGAATGGTGAGTTGGTGTATTGGAAATAGGTAGACATCTTGGTTCTACTACTCTAGTTCCACCTCCATGCCTTGAATCCCAATTAAATCCTCAATGTCCTAAGTGACATCCTTCTCTTGCACCTATTTTCTATCCTATCATAATTGTTGGTTTTTCTCTTGCTCTTAGGCTTGTATTTGTATAAATTATTATTATTATACTCTTCAGATTTGTACTTCTTCCTGCTTCTTTATTTCTTCTTTGTCTAATCTCCTCTTCTATTGTTTTTCCTTCTTATTCTATTATGATTCCTGCATCCTTTACTTCCTCTTCTTCTCAATTATTATGGACGCTTTGAGAATGACTCGATCTTCTTTAATTTTTTGGCTTCGCTCTCCCATTGTGATATATGAAACATTCCTCTTACCCATTTTGTGCACTAGTTTGCGCCTTTCCAATGGTACCACCTCAAAAATGAATTATTTCTACGAAGTAACCTATAATGTTCTAGCAAAGCTAACTAGTTCGTGCAACTTGGAGGAATTATAACGGTAGTTACATGCTTCCTCCTCCAGTGTGTAGAATATCCTTCTTAGCCACTGGAATTGTATCCATTTTGGGGATTGTATGGGTTGAAGTTGAAAGTAATGAATGTAAATTTCTCTATTTCCTTACCCTTAGTGTCTATAAATTTCAAGCTCTTGATATTTTACAATATGATAATCTGCAAAGGAATAATATGCCAAGGTGTTTTCTTATTCCTCTTCAAAGATGTTGGTAACCATTTCTAAAGATGGTACAAAACCTCTTGCATGACTAAGTTATTCGTGCCATACCTCAATAAAATATTTAGAGCCTTTTGTCCACCGAAAAATATGAGAAAAGTGTCATTTGGTGAGGCAAACCAATATGCTATCTCTAACACTAGTTCCATTTCTCCATGTGACATGCAAGGTGGTTATTCCTCAAATATCAGCTTGTATAATGGAATGAGGAAGTGATCAATTAGCCTTTCCATTACTCCTTTTTGACTCCACTCTGAAAGAAAATTTTAGAACATGTGCATGGTAGGCTATAGTCATGTCCAAGTCTAATTCTTGCCAAAAAATCAATTTTGAGTGCAAATTTCATCCAGTAGATAGGAAGAAATGTAAAATCTAGCTTGTTTTCCCTTGGGAGCATTCAGGGAATTATCTAGGTGGATCTTCAGTTGTCGAGCCATCATGTATGAATAGTTGAATGGGTTTCCTTTATTCACATCCTTGTTTAGTAATAATTCCCATCCTTCAGGAAAGGTCTCAATACTCTGCTGAACATAGGTTATGCAAAATAGAACTATCAAGAGCTTATAGGCACTCTCGAGATATTTTGTCTTGTAGGTGTTGGTGGGTGTCTATTTTTTTTTTTTTGGCTTTTTCACCTAGTATTTGAAAATTTTATTTGTGCTGAGGTAGTTATTGGTGGCATAGAAGTAAGAATCCATGAACGTTTTTGTGTCTGGTAAATGGTACATGAGATGGGAATTTGGTTCCATAAAAGAATAAATCCTTTATCTGATTTCATTGTTTAGATTCATAGTATTTGAATATGTGTGCAAAAATATCCAAATAATAATGTATGCACAAGGGAATGTCGAGTACTTGCATGCAACCTTATGTAACCATTAATTTTGAACATTAATATACACTTGCTGATATTCTGAATTTTCTTTGAAGATTCTTGCCAAGAATGCTTCATTCACTTTTTGCCATGTGATATCGAATTCATTTTCTATGAAAAATCAAGTATATGAATAAATTGGAAAGTTCACTAGCATACTCTCAACTTCCTCCTCGATGCTTATTTCAGTGGTGTCCTTTGAAGCATATCTCTTTGTTGTCATGATATTAGTGACTAATGAAGAGAAGTACTCAACAACCACATTACATGTGGGGGGAAAATGCATTCATGGAAAAGATAAATTAGCTTAAGAAAATTAACTTAAATAGAAAGGTCACAGCAACAACCACATGACTGAGGGGAAAATTATAGAAATCCTAAGCGAGGGAGAGGGACTAGTTCTAGGAACTACACATTACATAGTCACTAGTAGCTAGTGCTGCAAATTGAGGCTTTGCGCAGTTAAGCCTCGACAGACTGGGGAGAGATTGTGCATTGTGTAGTGTCAATGGTCAAGGGACAACCTTGAGCCCTAGAACTTCACAATGTGCAGTTGGTTCAACCTAGTAATATACATTTTATAGGTCTTAGAATCCAAGCAGAGAACTTTCCCCTTGGACTTACACAATGCCGATCTAGACAAGGAAATTGTTGGCCAAGGGAAGAGAAGATATTCTTAGAGAGAGTATGGGAAACTGGAATATTTGAGAGATGATGGAAGTTAGAATGCATATATGACTAAGGAGAGATATAGTAGGTCAAATAAAGTTTGTAAAAATGAATGCGCAAAAGGGAAAACAAGCATGCATAGGAGAGTCATTGAAATGGTGATCACCTACGGGAAAACACATGAAAACTAATGCGACACTTGTAAAAGGCAAACAACGGACTGAACAAAATATTCTACAAGCTAATATGAGTTAAAACAATAGCAACCATTAAAATAAACAAGTGAAACAAGACTCACAAAAGTGAAACGAAAAAATAAAAACTCACCCAAAAAGGCGACGGAAACTCCACCGAAGGCTCCTTGATATCATCGGGAAGGCTAGATATCCAAGATCAAATTCACAAATTAGATCTAGGGTAATCCATTATATAGATATAGGTTGATTAGGTTTTATGATGTACATGCCTAAAATCAAGGAAAAAGTGACACTTGGCGAAACATTCCAAAATAGTAAGTGTGCCACCTTTGGGAAACAAAATATGCCTCCCTATTTTCTAGGGATTTCCTTTTGATTTTGATTTTTTCTTTTTCTTTTTCCTTTTTCGGGAAACTATAATCTCACACTTACAAGAAATATTGTGTATTTTCCAAGGACTGGGAAACTTCTCAACTTAGTGCATTACAAATTTTCTAAGTTGAAGGGTTGCTTTGAACAATTTCAAGGCTTAAGGTCGAGTTCTCTCCCAAAACTGTGCAGTTTTCAAAATCAGGGCTAGCCTGTTGTAATATCTCTCCTATGCGTAAATTTTTTTTTTTTTCATTTGAATTGTTAATACTACTATAATTATATTAATTATTCCTTACTTCAAGTTGAATTTTTTGATACCATCTATCTAAATCAATACAAACCCAACTAGAATGTTTATATCTATTTTCTATAACATCATTCATACATCTTTATATATATAAACATCCATCTATGTTTATACATATATTTATTCCCATATTCAACTGTTTTATATAACATCCTTCATAAATCTTTATATATATATATATATATATATAAACATACGTCTACATTTATACATATATTTATACCCATATTCAATTATGTACATATATACCCTATGTTCATTGTCCTCGATATGTTATTCATAAAGGACTGACACCTATCTCTTTTGACATCCATTAACAAACTTTCGGCTATATATATTGAAATTTTGGCTTTGCGAATTAATTTGGCTTATTAATACCATGTTCATATGAAATCGATAATATTAACTCATACTAAACTTTCCAATGCTTGCTTTGTTGACTATACGCGTAAATTTTAACTCATGTTAATTTATGTTGATTTCGATCTACTTTTTTTTTTTGACCATATGTCTAAGTTATGTTTTTACTTCGATTCTGGGTTTTCCTGTACTTTTTTCCCACATTGCTCTCGCGACTCGAGATTTGTCAATTCATAACTGACAGGGTTTTTAATTTCCAGCTAATTTCGACCGCAACTCTGGTTTTGCATTTATGGTAAAGTACCCTTTCACGTCTCCAATGCAATAACACGAAACCTCATCACTGATTTTGAATCTCTTACTATGTAAAATTTTGACATACATCAATGCATACATGCTATTTTAGGGTTTATGAGGACACAACAATTAAGAGGAGCGATTTTCGTATCGATTTGGATTTTCATTTGTGATCTCGATAAGCTTTATGTGGTTTCATTTTTCTGGAATGGTTTATCGTTGAACACGTGGTTGACGATACCTATTTGATTTTTTTAGGGTTTTCTATTATATAAAATAAGAACACAACTGTTCATCCTCATTTTAATTCTTTGCAGAATGCAACTCTACTCTTTGAGTTCATGGCTATTCTTTTGTTTTCCCTATTTTATTGTTTGGCCTCATGGTGATTTGTTTGTCTTCTTTAGTTTATTGTCTCTGTGTGTGGTTTCCACACCTGAAGTGGCTTAACGCACAATGACCCTACACCATCGGTGAGTAGATCGTATCAAAATTTTTTTCTTTGATTTCTTAATTAAGTCGTTCTATTCTAATCAAATGGCGAGGAGGCATGATACCCATACTTAGTAAGTTTTACTTATTCATTTCTATATCCTTGTTATCTGGGTTATAATTCCCATTATTTATTTTTTTCTTCCTCTTTAGATTTGAATTGGGGTTCCGTCTTAGGTTTGCATCATCAGTAGGATATTTCGTTTACTCACACACAGATGGAGCAAGGGGTTCCCATCGAATTTGATAGGTACCCTACGTGGAACATTGCCGTCATATTTCAATTGTTTAAGCGTGATATTTTTTTTCATTATCCTGATACTTGTCTCTCTACGTTTATATGGCTGAGTAAAGACTATTATTACAGTACAATTTCCTATGATATAATTTCTTGAATTTCTCTTATTGATTTCCATTTTTTTATTGCTTATTCTTAACTCTATCTTGATTTAACTTATTTTTATACTGAAAATTGCAGGTAATTTTTGTCAAAGTTCATTTCGAGAATTGATCTTATTTTTCTCTTCTAACAATCCGATATGTAACGATTTGCAAAATCAACTTGATATTCCATTCACTTGTTCTGACCAGGTCGGTATTACTTCGTTCTTAAAGACCCAGAGTTCTTGTGCATGAAAGGCGATAATTCATATCAGATACTATTTTTGTTTTCATTTTTAATGTCTTTAATTTAACGTTTTAATATAAAATTGCAATAATGAAATCTTTCAGTTCTACTAAACTATCACATTCTGACTTCTAAAATCGATAAGCATGTATAATTCTCCATTTGTATTTCTGATGGTTACCATCTGTGATATAAAATATGTATCAAAGTTTAAACGATATCGCCTCTAGAATACTCTCTAGTTGCTTTGTTGTTAGTTAAAATTATCGAATAGTATTCATTGTCATCTTAGTGTAAATAAATTATTTTTTCCTAATTCAATGAATAGTTTCAATGATCTAGTCTCTTCCAGCAATAGTATATATATATATATATATATATATGATTTTATTTTAATTCCAAAGTGTTAATACCTGGACTTTTGTTTTAATTTAATTATTTAATGGAATGAAATCAAATTTAAGTAGGTTTGTTTCAACACTCTGTTATTTGATTATATATGCTTATCAGTTCTGCAATACTGTACCTATAGATACCCTTTTTATTTCATGTATACAATATTACGAGCAATGTTACAAATTTAAAATGATAGAAAGACTTTCTGTTATAATAAAATCCCATAGGTTTGCATTGCTTAATAACCTAATACAAAATTTTGAAATTTCAGTTTAACAGCTTGAGTACTTTACAATTTCTCAACTTTGTCTATATATGGTTGATAATTTCTTTATTAAAATTGCATATGTTTCTACCTATCTTCTTTTATAAAATCGAAAGTATACCCCTGTGTTTACTTTTAAGTCTATCACTACCACTCGTTATTTCCTAACTTGTCAAATATAAGTATGTTTTCCTCTGTTCCCCTTCTACAGAGAGTATGACTTCATTATTTTAGTTGCAGAACCTGTAAATAATTACTTATTAATGGTTAGTTTTTCACTGTAATTTTATATATGTATACTTCTGACACAAGTCTCTCCTCTTGAGTATATAAATTCTTATCTACTGTATAACTGGCTTATTAAATTATTTTATTTCTGAAATACAGTAGTGTTAGTACCGCTATTACCAGTCATAGTGTATTTTTTATATATTGAGTTATAATTATTGGTTTCCAGCTGTTCCATAGTGCTTTCTCTAATACTATATCTATATACATGTGCTTCTACATATTTCTAAACAGGAAATTTTAAATTTGTATTCGTAAATAAACCAGAATAGATAATAATTTATCGGTAATATTAATTCTGGTTTCTACTAAGGACATAGCAAAGTTCTGGCATATCCTTGTTCCAAAAGTATTTGAACTGTGTATGTATGTAAAGATTTTCATTCTTCAAAATATCTTATATGTCAGAGTTTGAAATAATTGTTTGTTATAATTTACTCTTTTATCTTTCAGATGATTTCTTTTAGTTGTAAATCTTATAACCAAAAAATGGTATAATAATTAAAGGGTTCTTCTTTTGCATGCACTCAATTCTATTCTTCTTAAATTCAGTGTTCAGAAATATATATATAAATTTTCTAAATTTGTATTTTACAGTACTCTATTGAAATTAACTATTAGATTTGTAGCCAAGTCTTGCTAGCACTATTTTTACTGTTCCATAAAGTAATTATATAGAAATTGATATATTATCTTGATCAAAATTCCATTCATAGGTTCTACTTACGTATTTTTCAGCTTTACAATTTCAGAAACAGATTAAAATTACAAGACTTATTTGTCTATGGGATTAATACATATCTCCAGATTTAAACCAATATCAGGTTTATAGATTTTGGTTGATATTCTCCCATTAGACTATCCTCCTACAATATACATATTTTTAGGGAAGGATTTATCTAAATAAAATCTATTAAATGTAGGTAATGCCATAATGACAGAATAATTTAATTTAAACTAGTAACCAATTAAATTTCTAATATTGCCTAACTCCATCTATAACAGAAATTTATAAGATAAACATGAATACCACTTTATTTCTATGACCAATCCTCCCAACCGTAGAATTATTCTATCTCCATAATTCACCCCCGAGTTGAGATCTTCTCCCAGAGTAGACCAACCCCCAATCTGTTCTGGAGTAGCTTACTTAAGCTATTCTTTCCCCAAAGCCTGTTTCTAATTCTTTGTCCAGAATTTCAGGATGCTTTTATTCGTGTTTTCCTAGGCGTCCCTTAATGAGGGACTTTAAAGCTGCTTTCTACTTTTCCAACTTTTTACCTCTTCCCAACTACTTTCCTCATCATTGGGGAATTTAGATTTTTCCTCTTAAATATAAATTAGAAATAATTCCTTTCAAGGATTTTTGAAAGGTTTTGGGAAATTATTAGCCTTATCCATATCCTCATGTATCAGGCTTATGATCTCCAATCTCATCTGGTCATAGTGCACAAATATTCCATTTAATTTCATTAATAAATATTTAAAGAAAATCCTCACAATAATTATCCATTGGGGTCCACTCCCCTTTGGATTTTTTTGTTCAAATGTCTAACTTAAAAAACATAGAAACTAGGGGTGTTGCACATTCCCCCTTTGAAAACAAACACCATCCTCGGTGTTACAGACTATCTACTATAGTTCATTATGAAAACAAATATGGATATTTTTCCGTCATCTCAGCTTCTCTTTCCCATGTAGCCTCTTCAGCAATAAAGTGTTTCCACTGCAGTTTTAGTCTGGCTATTGTTTGATTTATCAATTCAATTTCTTCTCGCTCCAATATTTGAAGAGGCTCTGGAAGGAACTCTCCTTCTGGTTCCACCTATATCACATTCCAATAAATAATATGAGAAGCACCATGTACATATCTTTTTAATAATGAAACATGAAACACATCATGAAATTTAACATGGGGGGGTAAGGCCAATTTATAAGCCACTTGTCCCACCCTTTCTAAGACCTCAAAAGGCCCACAGTATCTAGGATCTAGTTTTACACATCTTCCAGCATAAAGAGTACTCTTTTTGGGTTTAATCCGCAGATACACATGGTCACCCACTTTGTACTCTCAGTGCACTCTCTTCTTATCGGCATAAATTTTCTGTCGATCTTGGGCTGTCTTGATGTTTCTCTATATTTCCTAAACAATCCTTTCCATTTCCTGTAGAGTATCTAGCCCAAGTACTAGCTTCTCTTTTG
The DNA here is from genome assembly GCA_034641835.2 of Pinus albicaulis. NCBI lineage: Eukaryota > Viridiplantae > Streptophyta > Pinopsida > Pinales > Pinaceae > Pinus > Pinus albicaulis. Next base: position 395,725,131 of record CM076577.1, on the reverse strand, counting down.
GCTGGCTCCAACTTAAGGGAGTACGACACTTTCTTCCATAGAGTGCCTCAAATGGACTCATTTTGATGGAATATTGGTAGCTGTTGTTATACGCAAATTCGACTAAATGTAAGTAGTCTTCACATTTAGTTTTCCTATTGATCACATACATTCTGAGCATATCCTCCAGAATTTGATTTGTTCTCTCTGTTTGACCATCTGTCTGAAGGTGATAAGTAGTGATAAAATTTAATTTAGTGCCCATGCCCCCAAATAAACCTTTCCAGAAGGTTGTTGTGAACTTAGCTTCTCTATCTGAAATAATCATCTTGGGAACCCCATGTAGCCTTACAATTTCCTTTAAGAACACATTTGCTACTTGGGCTGTCCCAAAAGTAGATTTTACAGGTATGAAATGTCTAGCCTTTTTTAAGGTATCTACCACTACCATTACCGAGTCATGATGGTGCTTTGTTCTGGGTAAACCAGTTATAAAATCCATAGAAACAATGTCCCATTTCCATTCAGCAATTGGCAATGGATTTAGAAGGCCAGCTGGATGCTGATGTTCAATTTTGACTAGTTGGCATTCCATGCATCTGGCTAAGTAATTGGCCATGTCTTTTTTCATTCTTGGCCAAAATAATTTCTTTTTCAAGGCTGTAAGCATTTTCTGATATCCAGGATGTCCTGAATATTGCTGTTTATGATATTCATCTAGGATTTATTTTTTCAAAGAGTCTACATTGGGGATATACAATCTATTTCTATAAAAAATCAACCCTTTTTTATTTTGGGTGTATCCAGCCATTTCCTTTTTCAGCATTTGCACTTGTAGGTTCTCATAGTTGAGATCTTGATCTGCTACCCTTTTTACTAATTCTTCTAAGTCAAAATTGGCACTACTCCCAATGTGCCTTATGTTTTGGTAGGAATTTCTGCTTAGGGCATCAACAATTTTGTTTTCTTTCCCTTTTATATGTTTTATGTCCATATCAAATTAACTCATAAAATACAACCATCTGGCTTGTCAAGCATTCAAATCTGTTTGAGAGAAGAAATACTTGAGACTGATATGATCTGTCATCAATGTAAAAAAAAATTCCAAGAAGATAGTGTGGCCAAATCTTCAAGGCATGAATTACAACAGCCAATTCAAGATCATATACACTGTAATTATGCTCATGTTTCTTAAGTTTTCTAGATTCATATTCAATGACAGAATTCTCTTGCAGTAGAACTCCTCCAAATCCCTATCTACATGCATTTGTACACACGAAAAACTCTTTATCAAGATCTGCAATCTTCAGTATAGGTGTTGTAGTAAGTTTTAATTTCAGTTGTTGAAAGATATTTTTGCATTTTTCATTCCACTCAAATTTGGTGCCTTTCCTCTGTAGTGAAGTTATGGGATATGCTATTGCAGAAAATATTCCTACAAATCATCGATAATATCCCGTAATCCCCATAAATGATCTCACCGTTAAAACATCAGTCAGCATCGACCATTCTATAATAGCCTTTATTTTCTCAGGGTCAATAGCCAATCCTTGTTTAGAAATGATATGCCCCAAATATTGAATTTTATCCTTATAAAATTTACATTTTCTAAACTTGGCATATAACTGATTTTCCTTAAGAGTCTGCAACACAATTCTAAGGTGTTCTTTATGTTCTGCCTCAATTTTTGAATAGATTAGAATATCATCTATAAATACTAGTACTAATTTGTCTAAGTATTTGTTCAGAACACTGTTCATTAAGCACATAAAAGTGGCAGGGGCATTTGTCAACCCAAAAGGTAGGACTACAAATTTGTAGTGACCATACCTGGTTCGAATAGCTGTTTTACTGATATCTTCCTCCTTAATTCTGAGTTGGTGATAAATAGTCCTCAAGTCAATCTTAGAGAATACTGAAGCTCCTCTCACTTGATCGAAAAGGTCATCTATTCTGGGCAATGGATACCTGTTTTTGATTGTCAACTTATTTAGTTGACGATAATCAATGCACATTCTGAAGGTTCCATCCTTCCTTTTCACAAACAGCACCAGTGCTCCCCACGAAGATACACTCGGTCGGATGTAACCTTTATCTAGCAATTATTTTACTTGCATTTTTAACTCCATGAGTTTAGTGGGGCTTATCTTGTAAGGGGCTCTAGAAACCGGTGTTGCTTCTGGCACCAAATCGATTGAAAAGTCAATCTCTCTCTTGGGGGGAATTTGAGGAATCTCATCCAGAAAAACCTCCTTAAATTCTCTTATCACTGGTAAAGTGTCTAACGATTTTTATTCAGGTTGCTATCCTAATTCTTCAACATGTACAGCATATACTTGATATCCCTTCCTAGCTTTTATTTTTAGCTGAAGGGCTGATTTGCCTTACAGAAATAGGTTTCGGTTTCCCTTTTAGTATGAATGGTTTTCCTTCATCATCTATACAGTGTAGAGTTTTTTCCTAACAATTCAACATGGTCTTTTTCTTTTCTAACCAGTCCATTCCTATTAGTAAATCATAGGAACCTAATGGCAGAATGTTTAAATCTACCTCTGTCAGATATTCGTTCAATTAAATATCTGTTTTAGGTAGCTTACGAGTTACTTTGCATTTAGTTCCGGTAGCTAACTGTACCAACGAAGGCTATTGAAACTTTTCTGTTTTGAGTTTACATTTTTCTACAACTTGTGGACTAATATAACTCAAACAAGAACCCAGATAAATTAAGACAGTAAGAGATTGATCAGAAATTTTACCTTCCATCTCGACCATAGTTAACTGATGTTCTGCGTGTCGGTTCTCCAAGGCAGCACTAATATTGGGGATATTCCTTGCTATGTCATTCACTCTTGAACGATCTGAATATGTTGGTGTGGATAGTCCCTCAACAAATGAGGTTCTCCACAACCCCAACACTTTAGAGGAAACCACATTTTAACAGTTCCTTATTTCTTATTATTCACATCTATTTGCTTTGAACCAACTTGGGATTGAGCAGTTTGACTTTATTTTGGTTTGTTAAATTTATTTTGGTGATTGTTTCTACCAAAACTCTTCAAGTAAGGTGGTTTATGTTTCTTTCCTTTGAAATCACCCTTGTTTGTCTAGGTCTTCCCTTGTTCACTCTTTCCCTTAAACTACTGGTAGCATAATCTGGCTTTCCTCACCACTTCGTCCATGGTTTTTGGATTATCGAACTCTATTTTCTCCTTATACATAGTAGGCAAACAGTTCAAAAAATTTTGCGCCTTTTCTTTTTCTTCACGAATATAAGGGACATATATTAGCAGATTTGTGAACTTGGTGACAAACTCATCTATGGTGAGCTGTCCCAATCTAAGTTCATGAAACTCTTTTGTTTTCTCATCATAATAGCATTCGTTCAAATACCAGTTTTTAAACTTGACTTGGAAATCTTCCCAGGTCACTATTTTTTCATCAGTGGTATGAACCAATTTTGTTTCCTCCCACCACAAGGTAGTCTTACCTTGTAGTTGGTAGATAGCTAATCTGGCCTTTAGATTGCTTTCATATTCGTAAACCTAAAAATACTTAATCATATTCAACAGCCATGCCTCAACATCTTCCTCCTTCTCTCCATCATAAGAGGGAGGTTTGATTTTTCAGAATTCACCCTGTAATTCCTTCTTCTGTTTAGACTGGTGTCGAGTGGTGTCGTCTTCCTCAGAATTTTCTGAGAGCCTGCCTTTCCTCCTCCTTCCGGAACCTTCACCTTCTTGGCTGTTCTGCAAAGTCAGTTCTCTTATCAGTTTTTCCTGCTCCTCACTGGCTAAAGATAGCCTATCATTCTGGCTTCTTATCTCGGCCATATCTCTTTGCAACCTATGCAACAAATCCATCAAAGGAGCATTGGGATCTGGTGTATTATCTCTACCACCCAGATCGACATAGAGTTCATCTTATTCAACGATTGAATTTTCAGTTCTAGTACCTTTTTACGGTAAAACAATTTAACATCAGTAACATTATTTTTTAAAATAATAATAATAACAATAATTTCATAATAGTGAACACAGAAAAATAACCCAGTTCTCCAACTTGGGCTTTGATACCATTTGTAATATCTATCCTATGCGTAATTTTTTTTTTTTTTTTCATTTGAATCATTAATAATACTATAATTATATTAATGATTCCTTACTTCAAATTGAATTTTTTGATACCGTCTATCTAAATCCCAAACTCAACTAGAATGTTTATATCTATTTTCTATAACATCATTCATATATATTTATATATATAAAAATACATCTACGTTTATACATATATTTATTCCCATATTCAACTATTTTATATAACATCCTTCATATATATTTATATATATATAAACATACATCTACGTTTATACATATATTTATACCCATATTAAATTATGTACATATATACCCTACGTTCATTGTCCTCGATATTTTATTCATAAATGACCGACACCTATCACTTTTGACATCGATTAACCAAATTTCGAGTATATATATTGAAATTTTGGGTTTGCGAATCGATTTGGCTTATTAATACCATGTTCATATGAAATCAATAATATTAACTCATATTAAACTTTCGAAGGCTCGCTTTGTTGACTATACACCTAAATTTTAACTCCTCATGTTAATTTATGTTGATTTCGATCGACTTTTCATTTTTTGACCATACGTCTAAGTTATGTTTTTACTTCAATTTTGGGTTTTCCTATACTTGTTTCCCACATTTCTCTCGTGACTCGAGATTTTTCAATTCATAACTGACAGGGTTTTTAATTTCTAGCTAATTTCGACCGCAACTCTGGTTTTGCGTTTATGGTAAAGCACCCTTTCATGTCTCCAATGCAATAACATGAAACCTCAACACTAATTTCGAATCTCTTACTATGTAAAATTCTGACATACATCAATGCATACATGCTATTTTAGGGTTTATGAGGACGTAAAAATTAAGAGAAGTGATTTTCGTATCAATTTGGATTTTCATTTGTGATCTCAATAAAATTTATGTGGTTTTGTTTTTCTGGAATGGTTTATCGTCGAAAACGTGGCCGAGAATCCCTATTTGAGTTTTTTTAGGGTTTTCCATTATATAAAACAAGAACACAACTGTTCATCCTCATTTTACTTCTCTACAGAATGTGACTCTACTCTTTGACTTCATGGATATTCTTCTGTTTTCCCTATTTTATTATTTGGCCTCATGGCGATTCGTTTCTCTTCTTTAGTTTATTGTCCCTGTGTGTGTTTCCACACCTGAAGCAGCTTAACACATAATGACCCTACACCATCGGTGAGTAGATCGTATCAAATTTTTTTTCTTTGATTTCTTAATTAAGTCATTCTATTCCAATCGAATGGCGAGGAGGCACTATATGTATACTTACTGAGTTTTACTTAATCATTTCGATATCCTTGTTATCTGGGTTATAATTCCCAATAATTTATTTCATTCTTCCTCTATAGATTTGAAATGGGGTTTCGTCTTAGGTTCACATCATTAGTAGGATATTTTGTTTACTCACAGACAGATGGAGGAAGGGGTTCCCATCAAACTTGATAGGTACCTTGCGCGGAAAATTGCCGTCGAATTTCAGTTGTTTAAGCATGATATTTTTTTTTATTATAATAATACTTGTATCTCTACGTTTGTATGGTTGAGTAAAGACCATTGTTGCAGTACGATTTCCTATGAGGTAGTTTCTTGACTTTCTCTTATTGATTTCCATTTTTTTATTGCTTGTTCTTAACTCTGTCTCGATTTAACTTATTTTTATACTGATAATTGTAGGTAATTTTTTTCAAAGTTCATCTCAGGAATTGATCTTATTTTTTTTCTTCTATAAATCCAATATGTAACGATTTGAAAAATAGAATTGATATTCCATTCACTTGTTCTGACCAGGTCAGTATTACATTGTTTTTCGAGACCCAGAGTTCTTGTGCATGAAAGGCAATAATTCATATCAGATAATATTTTTTTTTCATTTTTAATCTCTGTAATTTAACGTTTTAATATAAAATTGTAATAATGACATCTTTTAGTTCTACTGAACTGTCACATTCTGATTTCTAAAATCGATAAGCATGTATAATTCTCCATTTGTATTTTTGAAGGTTACCATCTGTGATATAAAATATGTATCAAAGTCTAAACAATATCGCCTCTAGAATACTCTCTAGTTGTTCTGTTGTTAGTTAAAATTATCGCATAGTATTCATTGTCATCCTGGTGTAAATGAAATTCATTTTTCATAATTCAATGAATAGTTTCAATGATCTAGTCTCTTCCAGAATATATATATATATATATATATATATATATATATATATATATACATGTAGTGCCAACTTTACAAATGATGGAAAGATTTTATTTTAACTCCCAAGTGTTAATACCTGGACTTTTGTTTTAATTGCATCGTTTAATGGAATAAAATCAAATTTAAGTAGGTCTGTTTCAACATTCTGTTATTTGATTATATACGCTCATCGTCTCGCACACCGTACCTATAGATACCCTTTTTATTTCCCGTATAAAATATTACCAACAATGTTACAAGTTTAAAATGATAGAAAGGCTTTCTGTTATAACATAATTTCATAAGATTGCATAGCATAATAGTGTCATACCGAATTTCAAAATTTCACTTCAACAGCATGAGTACTTTACAATTTCTCAACGTTGTCTATATGTGATGAATACGGACTTGATAATTTCTTTATTAAAAATGCATCCTTTACTACCTGCCTTCTCTTATAAAATCGGAAGTATAACCTTATTTTTCTTTAATGTCTATCACTACCAATCCTTATTACCCAACTTGTCAGATACAAGTATATATTTCCTCTGTGCCCTTTTGCAGAGAGTGTAACTTCATTATTTTAGTAGCAGAACTTGTAAATAATTACTTGTCAATGGTTAGTTTCTCACGATACTCTTATATACCTAGATATTTCTAGTTCTGACATGGGTATCTCCTCTTGAGTATATAAGTTCTTATCTACTGTAGATCTGGTTTATTAAATTATTTTATTTCTGAAGTACAGTAGTGATACTACTGTTATTACTAGTCATAGTGTATTTTATATCGAGTTATAACTATTGGTTTCTAGCTGTTCCACAATGTCTATTCTAATACCATATCTACATACATGTGTTTCTGCATATTTCTAAAGAGGAAAACTTTTAAATTTGTAAGTATAAATAAACCAAAATAGATAATAAATTATGAGTAAAATATTTTATGTTTAGAATATGTTTTCTATTAAGGACATGGCAGAATTCTAAAATACCATTGTGCCAAAAGAATTAGACCTGTGTATGTATGTAGAGATTTGTAGTCTTCAAAATGTCTTATATGCCACAGTTTGGAATAACTACGTGATATAATTTACTCTTTTAACTTTCAGAAAATTTCTTTCAGTTACAAATCTTCTAACCAAAAAGTGGTATAATAATTAAAGTGATTCTTCTGTTGCATGCACTCAACTCTATTCTCCTTAAATTTGGTGCTCAAAAATATATATATATTTTCTAAATTTGTATTTTATAAGATTTCTATTGAAATTAACTATTAGATTTGTAGCCAAGTTCACAAGACTATTTAACTATTCCATAAAGTAATTATATATAAATTACATATTATCTTTATCAAAATTCCACTCACACGTTCTACTTATGTATTGTTCAACTTTACAATTTCAGAAACATATTAAAATTACAAGACTTATTTGTCTATGGGATTAATACATATCTCCATATTTAAACCAATATCAAGTTTAGAGAGTCCGGTTGATATTATCCCATTAGACTATCCTCCTTCAACTATACATATTTTTAGGGAAGGATTTATCTAAATAAAATATGTTAAATGTAAGGAATCCCATAATTACAGAATAATTTAATTTCAATTGGCAACCAATTAAATTTTTTAGATTGCCTAACTCCATCTATAACAGAAATTTATAAGATATACATGCATAGCATTTTATTTCTATGACCAATCCTCCCAACCTTAGAATTATTCTATCTCTAGAATTCACCCCCGAGCTAAGATCTTCTCCTAGAACAAACCAACCCCCAATCTATTCTGGAGTAGCTTACTTAAGCTATTCTTTTCCCAAAGCATGTTTCTAATTCTCCGTCCAGAATTTTAGGATGCTTTTATTCATGTTTTCCTAGGCTTCCCTTAATGAGGGACTTTAAAGTTGCTTTCTGCTTTTCCAGCTTTTTACCTCTTCCCAAATACTTTCCTCATCATTGGGGAATTTAGATTTTTCCTCTTAAATCTAAATTAGAAATAATTCCTTTCAAAGCTTTTTGAAAGGTTTTGGGAAATTATTAGCCTTATCCATATCCTCATGGATCAGGATTATGATCTCCAATCTCATCTGGTCATAGTGCACAAATATTCCATATATTTTCATTAATAAATATTTAAATAAAATCCACACAATAATTATCCATTAGGGTCCACTCCCCTTTGGATTTGTTTGTTCAAATGTCTAACTTAAAAAGCATAGGAACTAGGGGTGTTTCACATTCCCCATGTGAAAACAAAATCCATCCTCGGTGTTACAGACTATCTACTATAGTTCATTATGAAAACAAATATGGATTATTTTCCATCATCTCAACTTCTCTTTCCCATGTAGCCTTTTCAGCAATAAAGTGTTTCCACTGCACTTTTACTCTGGCTATTGTTTGATTTCTCAATTCAATTTCTTCCTGCTCCAATATTTGAAGTCGCTTTGGAAGGAAATCCCCTTCTGGTTCCACTTGTATCACATTCCAATCAAGAATATGAGAAGCATCATGTACATATATTTTTAATAACGAAACATGAAACAAATCAAGAACTTTAACATGGGGGGGTGTAAGGCCAGTTTATAAGCCACTAGTCCCACCCTTTCTAAGACCTCAAAAGGCCCACAGTATCTAGGAGCCAGTTTTGCACAGCTTCCATCATAAAGAGTACTCTTTTTGGGTTTAATCTGCAGATACACATGGTCACCCACTTTGTACTCTCGGTTAACTCTCTTCTTGTTGGCATAACTTTTCTGTCGATCTTTGGTTGTCGTGATGTTTCTCTGTATTTTCTTAACAATCCTTTTCATTTCTTATAGAGTATCTGGCTCAAGTACTAGCTTATCTTCCGGCTGGCTCCAGCTTAAGGGAGTATGACACTTTCTTCCATAGAGTGCCTCAAATTGAATCATTTTTATGGAAGATTGGTAGCTGTTGTTATAGGAAAATTCGACTAAATGTAAGTAGTCTTCCCATTTAGTTGGCCTATTCGTCACATACATTCTGAGCATATCCTCCAGAATTTGATTTTTTCTCTCCGTTTGACCATCCGTCTGAGGGTGATAAGCAGTGCTAAAATTTAATTTAGTGCCCATGCTCCCAAACAGACCTTTCCAGAAAGCTGCTCTGAACTTAGCATCTTTATCTGAAATAATCATCTTGGGTACCTCGCGTAGCCTTACAATTTCTCTTAGGAACACATCTGCTACTTGGGCTGTCCCAAAAGTAGATTTTACAGGTATGAAATGTGCATCCTTTGTTAAGGTATCTACCAATAAAATTACCAAGTCATGCTGGTGCTTTGTTCAGGGTGACCCGATTATAAAATCCATAGAAATAGTGTCCCATTTCCATTCAGCAATTGGAAATGGATTTAGAAGGCCAGCTGGATGTTGATGTTCAACTTTGACCAGTTTGCATTCCATGCATCTGGCTAAGTAATTGGCCACGTATTTTTTCATTCCTGGCCAAAATAATTTCTTTTTCAAGGCTGTAAGCATTTTCTGATATCCAGGATGTCCTGAATATGGCTATTTATGATATTCATCTAGTATTTCTTTTTTCAAAGAGTCTACATTGGGGATATACAATCTTCTTCTATAACATATCAGCCATTTTTGATTTTGGGTGTATCCAGCCATTTCCTTTTTCATCATTTGCACTTGTAGATTCTCATAGTTGGGATCTTGATCTGCTATCCTTTTTACTAATTCTTCTAAATCAAAACTGGCACTACTCCCAATGTGACTTATGTTTTGGCAGCCATTTCTGCTTAGGGCATCAACAATTTTGTTTTATTTCCCTTTGATATGTTTTATGTCCATATCAAATTCACTCAGAAAATACAGACATATAGCTTGCCGAGCATTCAAATCTTTTTGAGAGAAGAAATACTTGAGACTGATATGATTTTTCATCAATGTAAATTTTTTTCCAAGAAGATCGTGTCGCCACATCTTCAAGGCATGAATTACAGTAGCCAATTCAAGATCATATACACTGTAATTCCACTCATGTTTCTTAAGTTTTCTAGATTCATATGCATTGACAGAGTTATCTTGTAGTAGAACCCCTCCCAATCCCTCTCTTCACACATCCGTACACACGACAATCTCTTTATCATGATCTGCAATCTTCAGTATAGGTGCTGTAGTAAGTTTTAATTTTAGTTGTTCAAAGCTATTTTGGTATTTTTCAGCCCACTCAAATTTGATGCCTTTCCTCTGTAGTGGAGTTATGGGATAGGCTATTGCAAAAAATCTTTCTAAAAATCGTCGATAATATCCCGCAATCCCCATAAACGATTTCACTGCTGAAACATCAGCAAGCACCGGCCATTCTCTAATAGCCTTAATTTTCTCAGGGTCAACAGGCAATCCTTGTTTAGAAATAATATGCCCCAAATATTGAATTTTATCCTTATCAAATTTACATTTTCTAAACTTGGCATATAACTGATTTTCCTTAAGAGTCTGCAACACAATTCTAAGGTGTTCTTTATGTTCTACCTCACTTTTTTAATAGACTAGAATATCATCTATAAATACTAGTACTAATTTGTCTAAGTATTTGTTCAAAAAATTGTTCATTAAGCACATAAAAGTGGCAAGGTCATTTGTCAAACCAAAAGGTAGGACTACAAATTCGTAGTGACCATACCTGGTTCGAAAAGTCGTTTTACTCATATCTTCCTCGTTAATTCTGAGTTGGTGATAACTAGTCCTCGAGTCAATCTTAGAGAATACTGAAGCTCCTCTCACCTGATCAAAAAGGTCATCTATTCTAGGCAATGGATACCTGTTTTTGATTGTCAACTTATTCAGTTGACGATAATCAATGCACATTCTGAAGGTTCCATCCTTCTTTTTCACGAACAACACCGGTGCTCCCCACGGAGATACACTCGGTCGGATGTAACCTTTATCTAGAAATTATTGTAATTGTATTTTTAACTCCATGAGTTTAGGGGGGCTCATCCGGTAAGGGGCTCTAGAAACTAGTGTTGCTCTTGGCACCAAATCGATTTAAAAATCGATGTCTCTCTTGGGGGTAAGATGAGGAATCTCATCTGGAAAAACCTCCTTAAATTCTCTTATCACTGGTAAAGTGTCTAACATGTTTTCTTCAGGTTGCTGTCCTAATTCTTCAACATGTACAACATATACTTGATATCCCTTCCTAGCTCTTCTTTTTAGCTGAAGGGCTGAGATTTGCCTTACAGAAATAGGTTTCAATTTCCCTTTTAGTATGAATGGTTTTCCTTCATCATCTATGCAGTGCAGAGTTTTGTCCCAACAATTCATCATGGTCTTTTTCTTTTCTAACCAGTCCATTCCTATCAGTAAATCATAGGAACCTAATGATAGAATGTTTAAATCTACCTCTGTTGGATATTCATTCAATTTTATAGTTGTTTTAGGTAGCTTATGAGTTACTTTGCGTTTAGTTCTGGTAGCTAACTGTACCAACCAAGGCTGTTGAAACTTTTCTATTCTGAGTTTACATTGTTCTACAACTTGTGGACTAATATAACTCAAAGAAGTACCCAGATCAATTAAGATAATAACATATTGATTAGAAATTTTACCTTCCATCTCGACCATAGTAGACTGATGTTCTTCTTGTTAGTTCTCCAAGGCTGCACTGATAGTAGGGATATTACTTGCTATGTATTTCACTGTGGTAGCTTCTCTATCTCTTAGAACCATCTGAATATTTCAGTGTGGACAGTCCCTCAATAGATGAGGTTCTCCACAACCCCAACACTTCAGAGGCTCCCGCATTTTAACAGTTCCTTATTTCTTATTATTCACATCTATTTTCCTTTAACCAACTTGGGATTGAGCAGTTTGACTTTCTTTTGGTTTGTTAAATTTCTTCCGTTGATGATTTCTACCAAAACTCTTCAAGTAAGCTAGTTTCTCTTTCTTTCCTTTGAAATCACCCTTGTTTGTCTGGCTCTTCCCTTGTTCACTCTTTCCCTTAAACTACTAGTAGCATAATCTGGCTTTCCTCACCACTTTATCCATGATTTTTGGATTATCAAACTCTATTTTCTCCTTATACATAGTAGGAAAGAAATTCTAAAACCTTTGCACCTTTTCTTTTTCTTCACGAATATAAGGGACATATCTTAGCAGATTTGTGAACTTGGTGACAAACTCATGTATGCTGAGCTGTCCCAATCTGAGTTCGTGAAACTCTTTTTCTCTGTAATCATAATAGTGTTCGTTCAAATACCGGTTTTTAAAATTGACTTGGAAATCTTCCCAAGTCATTGTTTTTTCATCAATGGCATGAACCATTTTTGTTTCCTCCCACGACAAGGAAGCCTTACCTTGTTGTTGGTAGATAGCTAATCTGGCCTTCAGATTGCTTTCATATTCATAAACTTGAAAATACTTAATCATATTCAACAGCCATGCCTTAGCATCTTCCTCCTTCTCTCCATCATAAGAGCGAGGTTTGATTTTTTGGAATTCGCCCTGTAATTGCTTCTTCTGTTTAGACTGGTGTCTAGTGGTGTCATCTTCCTCAGAATCATTTGAGAGCCTGCCTTTCCTCCTCCTTCCGGAACCTTCACCTTCTTGGTTGTTCCGCGAAGTCAGTTCCCTTATCAGTTTTTCCTGCTCCTCATTGGCTAAAGATAGCCTATCATTCTGGCTTCTTAGCTCGGCCATGTGATATCGATATGTTATTCATAAAGGACTGAAATCTATCCCTTTTGACATCCATTAACCAACTTTAGGCTATATATATTGAAATTTTGGCTTTGCGAATCGATTTGGCTTATTAATACCATATTTATATGAAATTGATAATATTAACTCATACTAAACTTTCGAAGGCTCGCTTTGTTGACTATACGCCTAAATTTTAACTCATGTTATTTTATGTTGATTTCGATCTACTTTTTTTTTTTGACCATATGTCTAAGTTATGTTTTTACTTCAATTATGGGTTTTCCTGTACTTGTTTCCCACATTGCTCTCACAACTCGAGATTTTTCAATTCATAACTGACAGGGTTTTTAATTTCGAGCTAATTTAGACCGCAACTTTGGTTTTGCATTTATGGTAAAGTACCCTTTCATGTCTCCAATGCAATAACATGAAACCTCAACACTGATTTTGAATCTCTTACTGTGTAAAATTCTGACATACATCAATGCATACATGCTATTTTAGGGTTTTTGAGGACACAACAATTAAGAGGAGCGATTTTCGTATCGATTTGGATTTTCATTTGTGATCTCGATAAACTTTATGCGGTTTCATTTTTCTGGAATGGTTTATCAGTGAACACATGGTCCATGATCCCTATTTGAATTTTTTTAGGGTTTTATATTATATAAAACGAGAACACAACTATTCATCCTCATTTTACTTCTTTGCAGAATGCGACTGTACTCTTTGAATTCATGGCTATTCTTTTGTTTTCCCTATTTTATTGTCTGGCCTCATGGCAATTCATTTTTCTTCTTTATTTTATTGTCTCTGTGTGTGGTTTCCACACCTGAAGCTCTTTAACGCACAACGACCCTACACCATCAGTGAGTAGATCATATCAATTTTTTTTCTTTGATTTCTTAATTAAGTCGTTCTATTCTAATCGAATGGTGAGGAGGCATGATACTTATACTTACTAAGTTTTACTTAGTAATTTCAATATCCTTGTTATCAGGGTTATAATTCCCATTATTTATTTCATTCTTCCTCTGTAGATTTGAATTTGGGTTCCATCTTAGGTTCACTTCATCAGTAGGATATTTCACTTACTCACACGCAGATGGAGGAATGGGTTCCCATCGAAATTGATAGGTACCCTACACGAAACATTGCTGTTGGATTTCAGTTGTTTAAGCATGATATTTTTTTTCATTATACTGATACTTTTCTCTCTACATTTGTATGGCTGAGTAAAGACCATTGTTACAATACGATTTCCTATGAGGTAATTTCTTGAATTTCTCTTATTGATTTCCATTTTTTTATTGCTTGTTCTTAACTTTGTCTCGATTTAACTTATTTTTATACTGATAATTGCAGGTAATTTTTGTCAAAGTCTGTTTTGGGAATTGATCTTATTTTTCTCTTCTAACAATCCGATATGTAACGATTTGCAAAATTGAATTGATATTCCGTTCACTTTTTCTGACCAGGTCGGTATTACTTTGTTCTTTGAGACCCAGAGCTCTTGTGCATGAAAGCCGATAATTCATTTCAGATACTATTTTTATTTTCCTTTTTAATCTCTATAATTTAACGTTTTAATATAAAATTGTAATAATGACATATTTCAGTTCTACTGAACTCTCACATTCTGACTTCTAAAATTGATAAGCATGTATAGTTCTCCATTCGTATTTCTGAAGGTTATCATCAGTGATATAAAATATGTATCAAATTTTAAACGATATCGCCTCTAGAATACTCTCTAGTTCTTCTGTTGTTAGTTAAAATTATCGCATAGTATTCATTGTCATCTTGGTGTAAATAATTTTTTTTTTCATAATTCAATTAATAGTTTCAATGATCTAGTCTCTTCCAACAATAGTATATATATATATCTATATATATATATATATCTATTATATATATATATATATATATATATATATATATATATATATATATATATATATATATTGCCAACTTTACAAATGATGGAAACATTTTATTTTAATTCCCAAGTGTTAATACCTGGACTTTTGTTTTAATTGCATTGTTTAATTGAATGAAATCAAATTTAGGTAGGTTTGTTTCAACATTTTGTTATTCGATTATATATGCCTATCAGTTCTGCAATACTGTACCTATAGATACCATTTTTATTTCCTATATAAAATATTACCAGCAATGTTACAAATTCAAAATGATACAAAGATTTCCTGTTATAATAAAATCCCATAGGTTTGCATAGCTTAATAGCCTGATAAAAAAATTTAAATTTCAGTTTAACAGCTTGAGTACTTTACAATTTCTGAACTTTGTCTATATATGGTTGATAATTTCTTTATTAAAATTGCATCCATTTCTACTTGTCTTCTTTCATAAAATCGGAAGTATAACCCTGTGTTTAATTTTAAGTCTATCACTACCACTCATTATTTCCTAACTTGTCAAATATAAGTATGTTTTCCTCTGTTCCCCTTCTGCAGAGAGTATGACTTCATTATTTTAGTAGCAGAACTTGTAAATAATTACTTATTAATGGTTAGTTTTTCACTGTACTTTTCTATACCTAGATATTTATACTTCTGACACATGTCTCTCCTCTTGAGTATATAAATTATTATCTACTATGGATCTGGTTTATTAAATTATTTTATTTCTAAAATACAGTAGTGTTAGTACTGCTATTACTAGTCATAGTGTATTTTTTTATATTGAGTTATAAGTATTGGTTTCCAGCTGTTCCATAGTGCTTTCTCTAATATTATATCTATATACATGTGCTTCTGCATATTTCTAAAGAGCATCTTTTAAATTTTTGATTGTAAATAAACCAGAATAGATAATAACTTATGGGTAATATTAGTTCTGGTTAAGTCATGGTTTCTACTAAGGTCATAGTAGAGTTCTGGAATATCCTTGTTTCAAAAGGATTTGAACTGTGTATGTATGTAAATATTTGCATTCTTCAAAATGTCTTGTATGTCAGAGTTTGAAATAACTGCGTGTTATAATTTACTCTTTTATCTTTCAGATGATTTCTATTATTTGCAAATCTTATAAGCAGAAAATGGTATAATAATTAAAGGGATTATTATTTTGCATGCACTCAATTCTATTCTTCTTAAATTCAGTGTTCAGAAATATATATATAAATTTTCTAAATTTGTATTTTACAGTACTCTATTGAAATTAACTATTAGATTTGTAGCCAAGTCTTGCTAGCATTATTTTAACTGTTCCATAAAGTAATTATATAGAAATTAATATATTATCTTTATCAAAATTCCATTCATGGGTTCTAATTATGTATTTTTCAACTTTACAATTTCAGAAACATATTAAAATTACAAGACCTATTTGTCTATGGGATTAATACATATCTCCAGATTTAAACCAATATCTGGTTTAGATATTCTAGTTGATATTCTCCCATTAGACTATCCTCCTACAACTATACATATTTTTAGGGAAGCATTTCTCTAAGTAAATTCTATTAAATGTAAGGAATGCCATCATTACAGAATAACTTAATTTAAATTGGCAGCCAATTAAATTTTTAAGATTTCCTAACTCCATATATAATAGAAATTTATAAGATAAACATGCATACCACTTTATTTCTATGACCAATCCTCCAAACCTTATAATTATTCTATCTCCAGAATTCACCCTCGAGCTGAGATCTTCTCTCAAAACAGACCAACCCCCAATCTGTTCTAGAGTAGCTTACTTAAGCTATGCTTTCCCCAAAGCCTGTTTCTAATTCTGCATCCAGAATTTTAGCATGCTTTTATTCCTCTTTGCCTAGGCTTCCCTTAATGAGGGAATTTAAAGCTGCTTTCTACTTTTCCATCTTTTTACCTCTTCCCAACTACTTTCCTCATCATTGGGGAATTTAGATTTTTCCTCTTAAATCTAAATTAGAAATAATTCCTTTCAAGGAATTTTGAAAGGTTTTGGGAAAGTCTTAGCCTTATCCATATCCTCATGGATCAGGCTTATGATTTCCAATCTCATCTGGTCATAGTGCACAAAAATTCCATTTATTTTCATTAATAAGTATTTAAATAATTTAATCCACACAATAATTATCCATTGGGTTCCACTCCCTTTTGGATTTTTTTGTTCAAATGTCTAACTTAAAAATCATAGAAGCTAGGGGTGTTACACATTCCCCCTATGAAAACAAACACCGTCCTCGGTGTTACAGACTATCTACTATAGTTCATTATGAAAACAAATATGGATATTTTTCCATCATCTTAGATTCTCTTTCCCATGTAGCCTCTTCAGCAGTAAAGTGTTTCCACTACACTTTTACTCTGGCTATTGTTCAATTTCTCAATTCAATTTCTTCCCGCTCCAATATTTGAAGCGACTCTGGAAGGAACTCCCCTTCTGGTTCCACCTGTATCACATTCCAAATATCTAAAAAAATTTACTAATCATATTTGCCTAAATGGTTAGTGTCTTCTTTAATTCCAGTCATTACGTCTCGATTTATCATATTATGTGGTTGTATGTTACTTCAAATCTCATGGTATTTTCTTAATTTCCATAATTAGAAATTTTTCACCATTATTCCCACCTTCAAGATGTAACATCGTCAAAGCAAGACACACCATAAACCATTAATTAAGAGTTAGAATCCACAATCATATTGAATCCATTTTACATTTGAACCCATCATTCATATCAAGTAGAATTACTTTTTCAAATTATGCCATTATCTCCAAGTTATTACTTTTATAAATAATTGGAAGACACGTATAAACTACAAATAATGCACAAAATAATGACTAAAATTAATTTTCACACACATCGTAACTATATATTGGTGATATATATATTTAATTTCCATTGTAGGTTCCATAATCCTTTATCCTTCATTAACCATATAAATCTCAACATATCTAAAATGTAATATTAAACCTTTACATTCACATAAATTTGCTCATATTAATGAAGTCATATAATTTCATAATTAATGCATCCATATAAATTAAATGGCTAGTAAATGCATCAAAACATTAAAACACTTTACCATACATCATGTTGCTAAAAAAATATTAAAAAAATCATAAAATATAACAATCTTATAACTTTATTTTAAATGATTACTATATATATATATATATATATATATATATATATATATAACAACCAACTATCCAAACATTTACTCACCATAATTATTTTTTTATTTTAACAGACTTTACAACTTGAACTATATCATAACATTATCAATACAGTGTAATTAATCAACACGTATTATTGGAATGGTAATGATCTACCTGTACTTACATCGGAAATCTGTCACAATTGGATTTATGTTTGAGTTCTATGATGTCAGCGTTGATTACTACGCTTATTAATGTGTACTCATTACGATTTATTATTGTGGATTTGGCATTATTGTGATTATATACTTTTAAACCTTTGCGCTCATAACATATGGATTTGTCAACACCTTTGATTATCTGGGGTATCCGACTGGATAATGTTTCGTAGTCTCGATACCATCGCCTCACACGTGGCCACCTCCATATCGTTGATCGGAGTTTAATCCGACGGCTGTTGCGACCTCGGGTTGCTAATGACCTTGGCAATTAACTGTTTTTCCTGTTCATTTTTTCTTTTTCCGGAGAGTTCTGGACCTCTCTGCAAGGGTTTGGAGGTTTCGGTTAGCATATCTATGGCAGTCGCGGTAAATGGCGCCCTCCCAAACACGACTCATCACTTCGACAGGTATTCGGCCCTTGTGCAAATCTCTGGAGGTTTTTTCAGTCCTTTTCTTTAATGTTCGCCCTCTGTTCTTGCCGAATGTGTAAGGTTAATACAGATTTCAGTTTTTGGTGCCAAAATTGTTTCTTATTTCGTTGCAATTCTTAATGTAATGGGTAGTAGGGCTTCATACGTTCATGGGTTTACTCCCTGCTCGAACTCTACAGGTATAGCCCTCCTGCTTCCCTCTTTTGTTTAGTTGTAGAGGCGATTTAACTTCCTATTTGCAATTTTGCACTCTTCTAACGAACTCGTGCTCTGCTACAGGTATTACCCTACCCCTTCTCCGTTTGTTATGGCCTCTCGAAGGATTCTGGTTGCGGAAGAGATTTAACCGTCGATTCTGCCAACAGGTACTCTATCCTTCACGGTTCGAGTTCCTTGCTCCTTTCTCGGCCAGTACACTTGTGATTGGAAAAATAAATGTTGGAAAGGCTAGGGTTTGAGAACCTGTACTTTTATTATGCAATCTTGAACTGCTACTTGTCTAATGCCGAAAGTAACCTAGGGTTTACAGTTAAATACTTTTATATTATGAGGAAGAGTCTTTCTAGTTTAAGTTTTCCGTCTTAGGCGTTGATGTATTTTGATTCAACAGTCGAGTGGCCGAGGTCATTATCCGCCATGCCTATTTTGTTTATGGACTGAATATTTCTCCCACAGATTGGGAATTTTACACCTGTCATTCCGGTTATTTTCATTATAAGAGTAATGTACTGTGGTTTATGACATTTCCGTTGTGTTATACTATGTTTATCATCTTTGGATTATTTTCTATTTTTCGACTCTATACATTTTAATAAGTTCGAAATTATGATTCCTCTGTAATTCACTTTGCCATATAATTCTCAGTAGATGCATGCCCTATGTTTTGGGTTTATGGGAATTTCCCAGCTTCTCTGGTTATATGGAAGCTTTGCTAGAATTCTATGTATTCTGTATATTTTCTTGTGGACGATTTCAGTAATGCATGTTGTTACACGTATGAGGGTTTCTTGAATTTCAGTTACTACAGAGATATTTCAGTTGTCTTTATCTCATTTTTCCATGAGGTTTAATTTAACTATTATTGCTAGTGTCCGGACCACCCGTCTCGTCCGAGTTTATCATAGACAGGAGGGCGAACTATCTAAAACACTGAGTTAATCAGGCGTATTAGATTAACAACCCACCTGGGTATATAGTTTCCAGTTTACACCTTTGTTCTATGGTTACTTGTATTGTTTTGTCCTAGGACAGAAATACAATACTAACAGAAATACGATACTAACAACCCTTACTTTTTTATTATACTATTGTATATCCTGCTACAGTAGATTAGTATTCTTTCTTTGTACACATGTATGCCATCTTTATTCTTCTATTTTCACGGAAATAACTTCCTAAAATTTATCTGTTGTAATATCCCAATATGTCTAATTAAGGAAAGAAAAACAAAAGAAGGTGATAAGATAACAGTAGTAGCTACCGCTACATTTACACAGGATAAATAAAAGAAAATAATTAAATATAAGAAAACCCTCCTATAACAGGCCCAATCTTTTACTTCCATGTAATCTAGAAAACTAATTGCATTTTACTTATCTGTGTCCAAAGTCCATGTGATGGTACTCGTTATCTCCCTTCCACAAACTGGGCAATCACGTCCCACAGTTCTCCCCCGAGCTTCAAGCCTGGGTCTGGTTGAACACGAATTTCTGGAGGAGAGTTCTCGGGACAGTCCGGTCCAACTCTCCAACTCCAGTGAAAACATAATTTCTAGGGAGATTTCAGGACAGTACGGTCCACCTCTCCAACCCAGAGGTCAATCTGTTCTGGAAAAACCTTTTTCCAATTTTAACAGAGTTCTTTTCTTTTCCTTCTCATAGAACCCCTAACTCTCTTTGGAATTCCCCCTTTATTCCAGAGTTCTCTTGGGTAACTGTAGAAACTGTTTTTCTGTTCAACTAACCCAGATTTACTTTTACCATCAATTGGTTTTACTCATGAAGTAAATTTCACCAATTAAATCTTTTATTCAAAAATCAAAATTAATTTTGTTCAGATACTTCAATTAAAATAAATAGCAGCCACAATTAATCCTTAATCAATAAAACTTAACCATTTGTCAGCGGCTAAGAGGGTGGTTACAAAATATATATATATATATATATATATATATATATATATATATATATATATATATATATCGAACAACATTTTTAATCCTTACTTTACTATGGCATGCATTATTAATACAAGAGGCCCAACAAACCATAAATCACTTCATATGACACTTCCTCTAATGACAGTTTTTTAATTAATCAATTTAATTAAAAGAGAAAAGAGGGCATAACTATTTTGATGTTAAATATCAACCATTCATCTTTGTATACTAAAAATATTCTAGAATATTTTGTGGAGATTAAATCTCTACTTTCCACCTAATAATTATTGATAATTAAATCAAAATTATAAAATCCCTTTTCCAAAATAGACATGTCTATTCTCATAATTATGATTTTTTTTTATTTCAGATTATATACGTTTATCAATAACACAATTATTCCCACCACAACTTAATCCACAATATTAAAATTCCCTTCCATACAAAAATATAATTCACAATAAAGATAACATAAAAGTGTTTCCCAAAAATTTCATATGAAATCATTAACTCATTGCACACTAACCTAGATTACAATCTTATTTTTTTTAACATATGTTATAAAATATTTGGATTCATTTCAATATTTATTTGAAATAGTAAAATATATAATTTTTCCACTTTAAAAATTTGTTAAATTCCTCGCACTAAATTATATCTTATCAATATCATACAAAGACATTACCAACTAATAAAATTTCTCACTTTTAGAAGTCTTTAAAGCCACTACACTACTAAAATATATTTTAGCAAATCTGATACGAATACATTACCAATTAAATAAAAATAAAAATAAAACAAATTTCATACAAAACATTAATAATTAGATAAAAATAAAAGTAATACCTAGAAAGAATTATCAATTATACTTTCATAAATATCACATGAAAAAATATAAATTATATTTGGGAAATCTCAAAATAAACATTACCAAGTGAAAAGGTAGTGCAATAAAACCCATGAAGGTAAAGAAACTAGTTATGTTCACAAATACCACATGAAACATATAAATCACATTTTGAAAATATAAAAATAAACATTATCATGTGAAAAGGTAGTGTAAGAGAACCCAGGAGGTATAGATCAACTAGTTGGCCTTAATGAAGTTTAGTCCCCACGGTCTGTGGTATCTATCCTAAAAGGGTTAACCCTAATTTAGAATTAGCGTAGTCACAAAAAAAAAAAAAAATGAAAAAAAGAAGAAAGATATTGTAAGAGGTGAAGAAAAAAAATACTAGTATATTTTATAGGTAACTCTATTTCTATATACGGAACTATCAATTCACTATTTCTTAATATTATTGTTATAATTTTTTTCTAGGGTGGTTCACGGATTTAAGTTGGTCACTACATCCACTGAAAAATACACAAAGATCAACCTTAAAGGATCTACTCGCCAATCAAACAAACAAGACATATACCCAAGGGCACCCAAGATTGCGAAATAATTTGACCTCCCAAATTGCAAAATACTTACCAACCAATACTTGACAAACTAAATTAACACTTATGTATTAGATTATTATTATAATATTATAGTTTTTTATTTTATATAGAATAATTCAAAATATATATAATTAAGTTATTGTTTTTAAAACATTATGTTATTTTTAATTTATTTTTAGGTTATGTCTTTAATAACAATTATATTAATTTACAATAATTTTAACTAATTTTTAAATTCTAAACATTTTTAGAATAAAAAATTTATAATTTAATTGTTTAACACATAGTAATTAATGCTAAAATTATAATAGCATAAATTTTTGTTTCTATATGTAATATCTCACAAAACAAAAAACTTTATAATTAAATTATTATTATTTTAAAATTATATTACTTTTAATTTATTTCTGTTTTTTAAATAATAATTATTATTAATTTATAATAAATTTGATTAAATTTTTAATCTTAAATTTCTTAAAATAAATAAATTATAATTTATTTGTTACCAAATAATAATGGCATTGTGTAACTTAAAAAGGAAATAGTTTTTTTTCCACTTAAATTCACCAAAATGGTCATAGAATTTCAGTGATTTTCTGTTGTTTAAAATACAATTTTGAATGCATAAATGGATTTAGCACCTTGAAAAAACCTTGTGACACTAAAGTTATAAATGTTAAACAATCTAAACTCAATTTTTTAAATATCTCTATGAGATTTTGATTAAAATTAAAAAGACCATTTTGTCTATAAATTAGACTATGCCAATAATAATTACATAATGTGTATAATTTATTTTAACAAATTTTTAGATGTTTTTCAAATACTTCAATTATTAAAAATCATGTAGATTTCCCCATACAATTTGGTATTTATCTTAGCCATGACGCTAAAAATAGATTATTATTATTATTGAGAACATTTACAATTCAAAATAATCGTTATAAAATAATTATTTATTTAATTACAAATTTTCTAAAATATATTAGCTTTCACTAAATCAACATATATTACAAAAAATAAGTATTTTATCATATTACGCTTTTAATAACATTTCGGTAAAAATACTAATAATAAGTAATTTGTTATATGTTATCAAAAGATTATCATTACAATATCAACAATATATTTAATATTAAAGAATTTTATAAAATTATAACCTATTGCATTTACATAAATAAGTAAATAAAATTATCTATATATATTATACATGAATATATTATATTAACTGTATCTTTTTATTAAAATAAAAAAACCTAAAAATGGTTAAGATTGTGTAATTATTCTCAAAATTTTAACCCAAGTGTCTATTTCTGTAAACGGTGACTAGACGGATGTAACATGTTATGTAACCTATGCTCAGAGAGCCCTCAAAAAGTAGCATTACAACATAACTCTTCTTTCCATGAAGAAATCCGCCCTATCACTTTCAAACTTACCTGAACGACGTTGACATAAGTGGAAGTTTATTTACTATCTCATCTTCCTCAGAGTTAACAACGCACAATGATGAAGGGACTTTTCAGACGAATGTAACGTGCAAACTGAAAGCTCATTTTTAATGAAAGATTCATCATAAACATTAAGGCATATTTCTACCCATGTACTATATGGTGCAATCTGTAACATGGCTATAGTGAAAGCTTAATATATTTACTAAGTTAAATATTATAAAGAATCACTTGAAATCAAGAATTGTTTCATGAGTGACTAACTAACTCAGTTCGTCATGTTGGCCTTTAGTTCTCGATTATCAATATGGTGATGAGGGGAGGGGAGCGGGTTTGACAGAAAACGGAGACTGAGATTGCAGTTCCCCACCTCCTTGTCACCGTCACTCATGCCCAGGAAATTCATTGCCTTAACTATCTTGGAAGCGACACAACTTTTTAGGCTCAACATCATGAGCACATTATCAAATTAATTAGCTTGATTAATGGAGAGAACATCAATGCAGGAATATAAGCTCTGTCGAGGAGGAAGAATCCAAGGACTCTTGCATCAGGAAACTAACTCGGGGTTAAAAATACCTATCAATTTGTCTCCTCCTATCATGGCCATGAAAGGCGCCGAGATTTTAGTGATCATGTTCTCCTAGAGCGTCACCGGATCGTGATAGATGGATGTATTCTACTCAACGCTCTCCTTACCAAGGTGGTGGTTACAAAAGAGATAGCTCACGCACACCTCCTTACTCTCCTCCTTACGAGAGCCCAGTGCGAGCCAGCAGTGGCTATCGTTCATGTTCTGACATATCAAGGTAAATATATTGCATGGAGGAATAGTTGACTGTGACCAAAGATGGGGATGTTTGTTTCAAGGCTGGCTTGCAGAGGTAGAAACACATCGGTACATTCCATGGGCAGTCTTTGAGAAAATCTAACTAAGATGGTGATTTGGTTGTCTTTCTCGACTGCTATTGACTTGGTACGCCTTCCAGCATTCCTTCTTCCCTTTACTTGCATGTTTATCTTTCACAGTTATACATGCACCATGATTTTTTATATATTAGAGATGCTGAGAGGGGCTTGTTTCTTTTGTGATTCTTTACTTGTTTTGAAATTTATTACGTTAATAAATGGGATTAAGCATGCAAAAATAGATTTGTATGTATACCGCATGTGTAAAGAATTAAGTTGTGGAAATTTTCTTTTAATACCTTTCATTTTGTATAAATGGTTGGCATATTCACGTGTGAATGTTATCACTTCGTTTATTCACCGAAAAAAGTGTGCACTTTTAAGGAAAACTTTCTTCATTAAGTTATCTTAGGGCACTTTTGATGCTCCAACAATCTGTTCAAAAACATTGGAGAAAACCACCAGGTTGGGGACTTAAAATTGTCCGAGATAGTGGCTCTGATTGGATTTATGGGACCAGTTTTTCAAGGAAATATAATTTGATATTGTCACTTAGTTTATTCACGGAAAAAAGTGTGCACTTTTAAGGAAAACTTTCTACGTTAAGTTATATTAGGGCACTTTGGATGCTCAAAAAATCAGTTCAACAACATTGGAGAAAACCACCACGTTGGACACTTAAAATTGTCCCTTATCCATTTGAGATATCCATTTGAGATAGTGGTTCGATTGGATTTATGGGACATGTTTCCCAATGAAATATAATTTGATAGATGGGTAGTATTTTAACTTACTGCAGATTGGTGAATGGAGTGAAAAAAAGTTTAAACAAAATATATATACATAACTCTATCCTAGGATTAATTATCTTTGTGTTATATGCCATTTAAAAATATGATGTTTTAGTGAATGCAAATAAAGATTTAACAAACATTTATAGAGATGTAGAACAATTTAAGATAATTTATTTGATTAAATAGTTAATAAAATCAATTAAATAAGCATATATCTCATGTATTTGTTGCTTGCATTGAATATTTATCAAAGATGGCAAGAAACATGTTTAGAAGTGAATTAATGCTAGATTGTGTTAAAAAGATACATATAACAAAACATCATAAGGAAATTTAACTATTTCTCATTTGAAATAGAATATCAACATAAAGATAAAAGTACCAATATATGCTAACTTTGCTCATTTGGAAAAGAGTCTTTGGTCCAGCCTTTTTTATTAAGAAAAACTTTAAGAGTACAAAAGTGCAACTTCTGTAAAGTCTTATTTTCAAAATTTCAGAACCATTTTTTAAAAAAAAATGAAAAATTTTATATAATAAAATAAAAGTAAAAAAAGTAGCAATTACACAAAGATCTGAGGAGGCTTAAACCACTCTCCTTAAATTAAGTGAAATTAAAACATAAAGAAAATTTGTTTACTGGTCGGCTGATTCGCTTCAAGATTGCATTGCTGTCTCTTTTTCCATTCTCTCCTTCAATTGAAGGATGTTGATCATAGGCTGAACCTTAGGAGGTTGGCATGGCATGATGCGAAACTATCCTGTATAGACCACATCTGATAGTGAAGGCATAATGTAAGAGGAAGTGTCTGCTAGATAGCACAACATTGGCCATTGGCTATGTGGCTTCACCAAGTACTTCCAATACTTTTCCTAGTCCAACTTCTCTAATTTTTTGATGATTTCTTCCTTTGCCTTGGAGATTTCTTGCCTCTCTTATCAAATATTTTACAATAGGAAGAGATCTATAAGGGCATATATCAATCATATTAGCATCAATGAGAGTCTGGATAACTATTTCAACAATGTTGTTAACAACATCTCTTGCTCTGCAAATTTCCCTTTCAGTTTGTTTTAACTGTATGTACCAATCCATATATAAGATTTATTTTTTGGAATCTTCAATCCTGGGAAGACTGGCCTTTCAGAATTTAGCAATATGTTTTCAGGTGACATATTGGGATACTTTGTCATAAATTTCATCAAAGTTGATCCTTTTTTCAACTACTCGATTCATCAGTGAATCACTCTTCTCACATAGTTCGATAATACTAGATATTTTTTTGCAGAAAAAAACTTGTTGTTGGGCCAATAGGATATTTAGTTCCAAATATTCCTTCTTGAATTCATCTACTTTAGGATTATCTTTCAACTCCTCAACAATGAATTTCAGTTGGTGTATCTCAGTATATTTAGCACCAATTTCATATTGGTGTTGTAGCTTTAATTGATCCATACTCTGTTGGAGTTGTGATACTTGTGCTTGTAATTGTTGATTAACACTTTGGATCTTTGCTAGCAATTCCTATTCCAATTGAGGGATCCTTTCATCCTTTTATTTGATTAATGGTGGAACTTTAGTGGCTTTGTCTATTGTGGCATATGCATATGGTCCTACAAAATAAGTCAAATGTGTTAGATCCTGAGATGGATCTACTTGCGAGTCTTCCAAAACTACTTCCATAGAGACATCTATGAGAAGAAGGATTTGTGATTTTTATATTCTCCTCCTTTTTGTCTTCCTCCTCATGAAAAATTTATGTGTGGGGCTATAAAATATATCTAAAAGAGGTATTTCTTCAATTTTGAACACAATTTCTGATGTAGGGTAGGCCGGATAAATTATACTTTCTCTATGTGATAGAATGCATCTCATCAGGGAAATGTAAAGGGAGGATTGAATGTTAACATGGTATAAATGTAATGTGCGATTTATTATTGATTACATATCAGTGGTGGGTCTCGTGGTTTTCTTTTCATGGAATATCTTTTGGGTGGAATCCTTTTTCCTTTAATAAATTCTTTTCTTATTTTGGCATCACAAATAATTTAGAGTGGCTTTTAAAAGCCATATGTCATCAATGCGATTTTGTGATTGCTATTTTCATGCATGTTTGTTTTGAATTCTCCGCTTAAGCGTTATTTAAACAAAAAGGTATCACTTAACCCATTTAACACATATTTCTATTTTAATTAATCACTTAAGGGTTTTATTCATTCTATTGTAAAAGAAAATTAAAAGGGTCTCCATTATTTTCCAAAAGAAACTATTCTAAAATAATGGGGGTTGTTGAATAGCACAATAGGCCCATAAATTGATATGGCATTCTTCGCCTTTAAATTATACATATTGTGAGCCTAATAGTAAATTTGTTTATTTTTATTTCATACAATGAGCATGTATTTTAGGTAATATTTTGAACCCATAAATACGAGCTATTATGAAAATTTCCTTGAGGAGATAACATGTGGTCACATGCAGAAAGGAAAATAAATGTTGGGTTAGAATTCTTTTGGGAAATAATAATAATTTCTTTAGAAAAATATCATATTGTTTTATATATGTAATTCTTGAATTAATATAATAAGTGATGAGTATAGACTTCTTGGTGTGTGTATATATATATATATATATATATATATATATATATATATATATATTGAAGAGAAACATGACATGGATGCACGAGGAAGTAATTGTTATGTTAGCCTTTGGAAAAGAGAATAAGTAGATATTTGTTTGCACGCATGATAATAATATATATTATGCTTTTCTTCCTTTAGAAGGGGGAATGTACTTGTATGCACTATAATTGTAATATCCCTTGCATAAGCCATGGTAAAAACTCTCATAAAATGAGGGTTATTAAATAATTAAATATTATTAATTATTATATTGATATTACACGAAGAATATTCTTGTAATTGAAGAATTATTTCTTAATTATTTTATTTAGAATAATTTAAATTCTTCTATGGAAATAAATTATATTTCCAAGTTGGTATATTTTATGAGTTTTAGAAATAATGAGTAATAGATTTGGAAAAAGTATGGATAAGTGATATTTTGCTGACAAGGAAAAAACAAATATAGCTTTAAAAATTAAAGCAGGAGAGATTTATCGGTTGATTTTGTGAGTTAGAAAAGCTGGAATGCTTTTATGTTTTAGAAAAGATGGAATTCTTTTATGATTTAGAAAAAAGTTGGAATAAATTTATGATTTATAAAATCTATTCCATTCTATTAATTCTATTTATTATAAGACTATAAGGGAAATAGAAGAGGTAAAGGGGGAGAATACATGGAAAATGGAGCCAAGGAAGAGGAAGAGAGTATTCCAAGCATGCATCAAGAGATAAGTAACCATATTCTTTGAAAATATTTTTGTTTGCATATAGGCTATGATTCTATAATGATTGAATTTATTTGCAATAAAAAGTTCAGTGTATTAAAAGCTAGATCTACACTTATTTATGCATTATTTTGATAAAACCCCAAGGGGATCTTGTTAATAAGGCTGAGTAGTTCCAGATCTGGTATGGATTTGATGTTTCAACCATATATCAGTTTTAGATATGAATATTAACCTACAACAGCTAAAGCTCCTCATATAAAATGCTATCAATTCTTTCTGCAGTGTTTCCATTTGTTTTCGCTATTATTTCTGAAGGATTCTTGCTCTTGCTTCAAGTAAATCCAATGCTTATACAAAGGAACTTGATTATAGATCTGATTTCTTGATGCCATACTATAGCATGATTCTAATGGCTGATTTACAGTGTCTTCTAGAAGAAACTCCACAATTCCGGAAGGAGGATTTCTCTATTTACCAACTCTCTCCTTTATCTGAATTTCAGCTAGTGTTGATTGTGGGAGATCTATTTAAACCTTCTAAACTCATTTATTTTTTCTATAACTCTGCTTGGAGTTCCCACACAGCCTAAAATAAGGGAACCTAGCCCTAGTATACATTATTTTCACACTGGCTTGCTTATACAGCGTCCTCCCTGGGCTTATTACGGATTTTCTTGAGAGTGGATTTTCCCACATCTTCCTTGGTTGGTTTTTTCTTCTCTTTTGGATCCATTGTTTAGATCTGTAGATATAAGGTTCCTAAGAGCAGAAAAATCTAAGAGGAGTGTGTCATTCCTACACTTGATGTGTTTCACCATTCTTCTATAGACAGAGTTTGGAACGGGCCAGGAAGCCTCTGGATTTCACCCTTCCTTGTGAAGGTGATACATCCAATAAATTCCCTACCATTCTATCTCCAGTTTATATCTATTGGTGTAATTCCATATTTTTGTGATTCCATAGTGGAATATCTTAAGATATTCCCTAATGAGCCTATTTTTTCCCATTTTGAACATTACATAATTGTATGCAAGGAAATAATTATTGTATTAAAACTCTTAAAAATGAATAGAAGAGAAAAATATATCCTTGTATGCATTATTGTATTAGATTATTAGAGAGGAAAAAGGGTAATCACATGCTTTATTATGTACGATTATTTAGAGAAACATATATGCTTGTATGCATGGGAAAAATATAGTTTTGAGTATTATATTTCTAGAGAAAATGAAGATGAAATCACATAATATTTATTATGTTAGCTCTCTTTTGGGAAAAAGAATATTTATTTTTCAAACCTAAAGGGATTAGCTATGGTATTAGCTTTATCCTGGGAGAATATTATGCATAGTTATTGGTTATATCCTTTGGATGAGAGGGAAATGTCACTTTGCATGCATGAACTAATAAGTGGTATGCATTTGACCCTTTGAAAAGAAATGTGTTTATTTTTCCATGAAATATTTATTTAGTTTTTTTTGGAAAGAAATATATGTTTTACATGCAGGAAGAACAAGATATGTTATTGCATGCATAAAACTATAACTTGTATGTTAACTTTATTTGAAGTAGAATTGTCATTGTTATACATAATAACCATTATGAATAGATCTTGGGTGGAAAATATGTTTTTGGAAAAGAAAATTTATTCACATGCACAAGTATAACATCTATTGCATTAATCCATTTTGAAAATAAAACGTAAGAGTAGGAAAAAAGAGAAATTTCTTGTTGGGATAGTTATATTGAAATCTTGTTATGCATTTGCATGCACAATATTATTATATAGTATGTTAGCTTGCTTTTGGAAATAATATGAAAGTGCATGCGAGATTTTGTTAGTGTTTTTTAGAAAGAGGATGCTTGATAATGATTTATTTGTTACTAATTCATGTGAAATGATGTTAAATAAGAAAACTATTGTCAATGTGGTTATGTTTTATACATGAGTACAAATATTTGTTGAAGTGTCACAAATAGAGATTGATTATTGGTTTATTAATATTTTATCTAATCATGATATCAAGTGTGCTGACGACAGCAATGGCAGGAAAGAAGGATGACTTGAGAAAATGAATTTTCAAGTTTAACATTGTGGAAGATAAAGAGTTGTTAGTCCATACAGGTTTAGTAGTTCAAATTGCACGATGATCCCCTGAAGGAAACAGTTTGACTACAAAGACAAAGATTGATGATTCGTGGGTAAATGGTATCATGACGATTATAATAGTTTATAGCTAGTTATGTTTCTTTTAAGATTATTTTTCTATGTAATTTTTATGACAATGGTCAAGGGATGGACTCCCCTATAACAATTGAGTCATGGATGACAACCCTCATGAGTGTTTAATAATAAAATTAAACGTTTGCTAGTTGTCACCCTACGGGGTTTCCAGGGTATATCGGTGTCTAATGATGTGATTGTTCATTGTGTTGTTTTCGTGATCTTAATTTCTTCCATGATGTGATGTTATGCGATGTACTAATTGAGTTAAAATGATCATGGGATCGATGCATAGTTATAGCAATAAATTTAAGTTAATATGCTACAACAAGGAAAATTAATGGTTGTGTAATTCAATATGATTTTTACTAAATATTTCTCTAAGTGATAATGAGGGATATTTAAATCCTTAATGCGAAAATATAAAGTAATTTATAAGGTTACACATTCGTAAATGTTGGAAAAAATTCCTAACTCCATGCATTTTCCCGTGAGGTTATCGGGGTATGTTACAAATGGTATCAGAGAAAAAGGTTGCAACACTGGTGCCTTTTGGGAATCGTTATGCAAAATGGAAGTAGAGGTATGATGCTAGTGGGCATCATCTCAGGTATGATTTTAATTAAAATTGTAGTATACTACAATTAACATGAGATGCATGTTGCATGATTAACGACTGCATGAAACAATAGACAGTTATAATGTTTCTTTAAAAGTTGTGCTCATGAAATTTGAATATGGATGTGGATAAAAGACAATAAAATTTCTATTGTACATATGAACCATCTTGAGCTCTCACTTTTTATATTGCAGATTAATTACCAACCTTTGCATGCATAATATGAGAAAAATGACTATGGTGCATAAGAAAAAAAAGTGAAAAAACATGGCTAAAGTTACAATGCACTACCTATAAATAATGAATACATGTATGGTTGGTGTGATAACTAAATAATATAGAAGTTGGGGTTGACCTTGAAGAGGACAATGGAATATTGTAAAAACAAAACAAAAAAAAAAATTGAATGACACTCTTTAGTTGTTAAAAATAAGCAATGAATGAAGTATAACTCACATAGTGAAGTTAAATCCAATGAAAAAAATCATAGTAGCATAATTATGGGTTCTCTTTCCTCATTTAGAGTTGTAGAGGAAATTTTGCATTCCATGTGTTCAACAAAAAGTGGTAATTGAGATCCACAGTTTTGTTGTTTTAAATAATTGCATATGATTCATCTTAACATCAATGGGTATTCATACCTTGAGGTGATGTAACCCTCATGTTTATTCCAAGAAAAAATTATTTTTAGACTTGGATCCATAATTTGGTCGAATTTTCTGATTAGACATTCCTGTAGGGGTTGTTGGTTGTGTTGTTGGCAGAAATTTTACCATTGATGATATGAATATGATTCATGTTAAACTATAAATTCTATTTTAACTATCTCTTTGATAGTTTAAACATATTTATGGAAATTTATTTCATGTCTGCTAACTAGTCCCTCAATGGTACTAGATTGTATGCTTGCTAAAGATTTGGTAGAATGTCTCATTGACAATAAATTTCATGCTTGAAATTTTTTGTTATAATTCCAATATGGATGTAGATTGCATGCTTGCAAATTGTTTGCTGGAATGTCGAATTGGTCGTATATTACATGCTTGCACACTTTTTGATAAAAGTCTTTAGCGGTTGTAGATTACATGATTGAAAATTATTTTCCCAAAATTTATCAATGGTTGTCGCTTATATTTCTTCAAGCAAATGGTAAGGGAAGACAAACAAATCACATTTTGTGTCCTAGTGTTCAATGGGATTGTTATTTCTCTACAATATTGATGGTGAAATATAATGCTATTATATGCAATATATGTTAATGTTTTTTTTTCTAAGTTGCATGATTATTATTACGTGGAAATTTGGAATGTATACCACCTATATTACAAGTGATGAATTGTTGTCAATGTGCTTTAACAAATTGCGGGCCCCATGTTGTGGGTCAAGTATAGATGCGCAGTCTACATAAATATTCCTTTGCTTTAATGATAATATGCAATGGACAATTATGTAAATTACAGTGGATTTTTAGACATTGAATACTTTTAGACATGGAATTTTTTATTGGATTCAATGGATTTGGAAGCTACGATGGGACTGATGTAATGAGATAATATTTTATTTTTGAGTTATTAAATACTTTGGTTGGGGTATTCATGAAATAGCTCTCTAGATTTTTATAATACTTCTTGCCAGCTTATGAAAAGCTATTAGTGGTTAAGTTCAACTTGGACCTTCCCTAAAAGTATCCTAAAAATCTCTAGGAGAAAATAACAAAGAGGAAAATATTGACATAATGGGAGAGAAAGATTATGCTAATGACTTAGTTGAAGATAAATACTAAGTGGGGTAAAATAAAGCATAGCGGGAGAGAAAGACATGCTTTAAAGAAAAAGAAGAGTATCTTTTTTGAAAAATATAAAACAAAAATGCCTAGGCAAAAAGGTTGGCAGACCTTAAAGTAGGACACTGCTAAAAATCTGTTGGGAAGAAATCACCAAGGAATCAATGAGGTTGTTGATTCTAGTGGCAAGTAGATCTTATCTCGGTGGGTAACTATTGGAGATAGTTCACATTTGGGTGGAATATGATCGGTTCCTCAATAACTCTCAGAAATTAAGTATGGTTAGATGAAATTATGACTATGTTTTGTTACTGATTTTAAAATTTTCTAAATATGTTAGATGTTAGAATAGACTGTAAATTGCATGGCTCAAAGATGTTGCATATCTTATAGTTTTGCATGAATGATATACAAAATTATCTTAGCAACAATTTCAATGAAATAGGTTGTGTTTGTAGTTTTTATGAGAAATGAACATGTTAGATATGACTTATCTATATGCATGCATAGAGGAAATTAATTGAAATATATAGGCGACTAAAATAAATCATGTTAGATAAAATAATGAGTTATCTAACTTTAAATTCCTAACACGCTAGAGGAAAATGGCTGGAGATTAATGCCATGAGTTTGAATTTGAATGAAATTATTGTGGGAGAGAAATACAATAATTTGCAAATGAAATGGTTGGAGATAAATACCATTTGTTTGAATTTGATTGAAATTATTGTGGGAGAGAAAGAAAGTAATTTGCAAAAACGTTAGTGGGAGAGAAAGACTAGTGTAACTCCTAAATAAAATGCAACGTGCACTTGATAGAGTTTTCTTATCATTTTGATGATTAAAGGGCTAAGGGATCCTTGATTTTTTGTGAAAGTATTATTATTTAAGTATTATTTTACATTTCCTAAATCATTGCTAATGAAAATTAAAGGTTAATGTTCCAACAAGAAAAGAACATCGAGGATGATGTTCTCTTTAAGGGGGGAAGTTTGTAATATCGCTCGCGTAAGCCACCATAAAAACTCTCATAAAATGAGGGTTATTAAATAATTAAATATTATTAATTATTATATTGATATTACATGAAGAATATGCTTGTAATTCTTAATTATAA
Source organism: Pinus albicaulis (assembly GCA_034641835.2). NCBI lineage: Eukaryota > Viridiplantae > Streptophyta > Pinopsida > Pinales > Pinaceae > Pinus > Pinus albicaulis. Next base: position 395,690,538 of record CM076577.1, on the reverse strand, counting down.
GAATATTGGAGGAATTATTTCTTAATTATTTTATTTAGAATAATTTAAATTCTTCTATGGAAATAAATTATATTTCCAAGTTGGTATATTTTATGAGTTTTATAAATAATGAGTAATAATTTGGTTTTAGAAATAATGAGTAATAGATTTGGAAAAAGTATGGATAAGTGATATTTTGCTCATAAGGAAAAAAAAATATAGCTTTAAAAATAAAAGCATGAGAGATTTATGGGTTGCCTTTGTGACTTAGAAAAGCTGGAATGCTTTTATGATTTAGAAAAGATGGACTTATTTTATGATTTAGAAAAAAACTGGAATACTTTTATGATTTAGAAAAGATGGAATGCTTTTATGATTTAGAAAATATGGAATTATTTTATGATTTAGAAAAAGTTGGAATACTTTTATGATTTATAAAATATATTCCATTCTATTAATTCTATTTATTATAAGACTATGAGGGAAATAGAAGAGGGGAAGGGGGAGAATACATGGAGAATGAAGCCAAGGAAGAGGAAGAGAGTATTCCAAGCATGCATCAAGAGATAAGTAACCATATTATTCGAAAATATTTTTGTTTGCGTATGGGATATGATTATATAATGATTGAATTTATTTGCAATAAAAATTTCAGTGTATTAAAAGCTAGATCTACACTTATATATGCATTATTTTGATAAAACCCTAAGGGGATCTTGTTAAGAAGGCTGAGTAGTTCCAGATCTGGTATGGATTTGATGTTTTAGCCATATATTAGTTTTAGATCTGAATATTAACCTACAGCAGCTGAAGCTCCTCATATAAAATGCTGTTAAGTCTTTCTGCAGCTTTTCCATTTGTTTCTGCTATTATTTATGAAGGATTCTTGCTCTTGCTTCAAGTAAATCCAATGCTTATACAAAGGAACTTGATTATAGATCTGATTTATTGATGCCATACTATAGCATGATTCTAATGGCTGATTTACAGTGTCTTCTAGCAGAAACTCCACAATTCCGGAAGGAGGATTTCTCTATTTACCGACTCTCTCGTTTAGCTGATTTTCAACTAGTGTTGATTGTGGGAGATCTGTTTAAACCCTCTAAACTCATTTATTTTTGCTGAAACTCTGTTTGGAGGTCCCATACAGCCTAAAATAAGGGAATCCAACCCTGTTCTATGTTATTTTCACACTTTCTTTCTTATACAGCGTCCTCCTTGAGCCTATTACAGATTTTCCTAAGAGTGGAATTTCCCGTTTCTTCCTTGGTTGGTTTTTGCTTCTCTTTTGGATCCATTGTTTAGATCTATAGATATAAGGTTCCTAAGAGCAGAAAAATCTAAGATTAGTGTGTCATTCCCACACTTGATGTGTTTCACCATTCTTCTATAAATAGAGTCTTGAAAGGGCCAGGAAGCCTTTGGATTTCACCATTCCTTGTCAAGGTGATGCATCTAGTAAATGCCCTACCAGTGTATCTATGGTTTAGATCTATTGGTGTAATTCCATATTGTTGTGATTCCATAGTGTAATATCTTAATATATTCCCTACTGAGCCTATTTTTTCCCATTTCAAACATTACATAATTGTATGTAAGGAAATAATTGTTGTATTAAAACTCTTCAAAATGAATAGAAGAGAAAAATATATCCTTATATGCATTATTGGATTAGATTCTTGGAGAGGAAAAAGGGTAATCACATGCTTTATTATGTAAGATTATTTAGATAAACATATATGCCTGTATGCATGGGAAAAATATAGTTTTGAGTATTATATTTCTAGAGAAAATGAAGATGAAATCACATAATATTTATTGTGTTAGCCCTCTTTTGGGAAAAATAATATGTATTTTGCAAACCTAAAAGGATTAGCTATGGTATTAACTTTATCTTGGAAGAATATTATGAATAGTTATTGGTTATATCTTTTGCATGAGAGGGAAATGTAACTTTTCATGCATGAAATAATAAGTGGTATGCGTTTGACCATTGGAAAAGAAATGGGTTTATTTTTCCATGAAATATTTATTTAGTTTATTTTGGAAAGAAATATATTTTTTACATGCAGGAAGAACAAGATATGTTATTGCATGTGCAAAACTATAACTTTTATGTTAACTTTGTTTGAAATAGAATTGGCATTGTTATACATAATAACCATTATGAATAGATCTTGGGTGGAAAATATGTTTTTGGAAAATAACATGTATTCACACGCATAAGTATAACATCTATTGGTTTATTCCATTTTGAAAAGAAAACATAAGAGTAGGAAAAAAGAGAAATTGCTTGTTGGGATAGTTATCTTGAAATCTTGTTATGCATTTGCATACACAATATTATTATATAATATGTTAGCTTGCTTTTGGAAATAATATGAAAGTGCATGCAAGAGTTTGTTAGTGTTTGTTAGAAAGAGGATGCTTGATAGTGATTTATTTGTTACTAATGCATGTGACATGATGTTAAATAAGGAAACTAATGTCAATGTGGTTATTTTTTATACATGCATACAAATATATGTTGAAGTGTCACAAATAGAGATTGATTATTGGTTTATTAATATTTTATTTAATCATTATGTCAAGTGTGTTGATGACAACAATGGCAGGAAAAAAGGATGACTTGAGAAAAGAAATTTTCAAGTTTAACAGCGTGGAAGATAAAGAGTAGTTAGTCCATGCAGGTTTAGTAGTTCTAACTCCATGCATTTTCCTGTGAGGTTATCAGGGTATGTTACAATAATAATGCTAATAATTATTGGAAATATTACCTAGTTACATGCACAAAGAAGAAGCTGAGTGGTTGGATTTATTTGAATACGTTTTTATCTAATTACGTGCATGGAAAATGATGATAATTTTTTAGTATCATTTAAATGAAACAAATGGTTACAGTGGTCTTCCTTTGGAAATGAATTGGTGCTGGGGCGAGATGGATCATAATAAAGTGGTATTATTTGGACATGCTTGATAATTATTTTCTTATACATACACAATGTTGTTATAAGAATCATGTTGTGATATTATATTTACCTCTCATGAATCACATGAGTAGATGTTAAAAGATCTCTTTTAATGACTGATTATTTATTGATTAATTATTTATCTAATCATGTTACCAAAGCTTCACGACGAAAACAATGACATGGAAGGATGGTGATTTGTGCAGAGTATAGGCTATGTTAAACATTGTGGTAGATAAACAAATAATGGTCCATGCATATGAGTATGAGTTGCAGAATGGTTCATTGGTGGAACAACCATGCCAGACAGAGATAAAGAGTGGAGATTTGTTGGTAAATGAATTCATGATGATTGTAATAACTTTTAACTAGATATATATTTTCAATTATATTCCATTGTAATATTTTATGAAAATGGTAAAGGGTTGGATTCCCTTATAAAAAATTCGCTCTTTTTCACCCTACTGGGTTTCCATGGTATATCAGTGTTTAAGGATGTGATTGATTAATATTTCAGTTTGATGATGTTGATTCCTTTCCTAATGTTATGTTCATAATTTCAAGTATGTCATTAATTAATCTAGTTAAAAGAATCACAAAATGGGTTCAATGTTACATCATACAATTTATGTTAATTTCCTACAACAAAGGTTGTTAATGGTTATGCAAATTTCTATTCCTCTACTAAAGTTACTTTATGTATTGATGACTATTATATCTAATGGTTAATGAGGAATCTAGAATAGTGATTTGGATAGTTACCGATGGGTAATTTATGAAAAAACTTTTTAACTCCTTTCATTTTCATGTGAGGTCACCGTGGGATGTTACAAGTGGAATCAGAGTTGAAGGTTGTAGCACTGCCGCCTTTGGGATTTGTTAAGCAGAAAATAAATCAAGGTATGATACTAGTGGACATCAGATAAGGTACAAGTCTAACAATATACATATTGATATATGTAGTAGACTACTTTTCACATGACATGTGTGATTCATGTTTATAACAACATCGAAGAGTAGTAAATAATAAAGATTTTGTAAAACTATATTCACGGTATTTTAATTATGCTAAGGATACAACTTGAGCACTCACTAGTGAAAGTGAGATTTGACTATCAGCATTTGCAAATATGACATATTAATGATACATTTAATGAACATAACTAAAGTTACAATGCACTACATAAAAATGATGAATGTATATAGGGATGGTGTGTGAAACTAATGCATGAATGTAAAATATGAGAAATGGTCTTGAAGAGGATGACAGAGTGTTTTGAAATTAAATTTAATAAGCCCTTTTGTATATTAAAAATACATAATGATCGAACTAGTGAGACTTGACTATAATGGATAATTGTTGAATGAGTCATGCCATGCCTGCATTAAGATGACTAGTAGCATTTATTAGTTAGTGTTGCATGAATAGCTAATAAAACTTATTGCATTATTGGTTTTTATTAAATATTATTTCTAGTTGTGAATAAGTTATTATGGTGGTTACTTCATGTGTTAGTTTGTTGGTAACAATAAGCTAAGGGAATTGAAAATGTTTGGACTGTGACACTAACTATTATTGGCATATACACATTAATGAATATTTGTATATACCGTTATGCATGACACCATTGTATGCATGAAGCTAAAATTATTGTGAAATTGAATACTTATTTCGAAAATGCATATTTATGACTAGAGTTACTTATGAGATTAAGCATGGATAGCTTAATAAGAACAAGAAAACCTGTGAAAGTAGAATGTTGTAATACGAATTGAAATCATAAATGATAAAGTATAATGTTATGATGTGGATGATTGGGTTATTTGGAAAATAATAATGTATACAACCTGTATGTTAGTTATGTTTCCTGCCAATATAGATATTATGGGCTAACATTGGGGTGAAGTATAACTGCATGAGGTACATAAAAGTTTCTTTTTCTATATTTATAAGGTGCATATGGTTCAGTATGTAAATTATTGTGGGAAGTAATGATAAAAGAGAAATTTAACATGCTAGACAGTTGTGGACAATTGTGAAATTATAGGAGGCCTTAGGTTGATGGTTGTTACCTACCGAGAGGGGTTGATTATGTTATCCTGCCCAGATTTCATCTCCCTATAGATAGATGATATCACTAACGGAAAAGAGTTGGGCAAGATGGTGAAGAGGGGAAAACATGAGGTAACTCTATTGATTTTGAATCCTATTGGAGGAGGCTCAAAATTCCTCACAGGCGTCATGTTGTTAGAGGAACAGGTAGGACATTGCGAAGAGGAATATTGTATTGGAGCTTGTGTGGTCTTTGAAATTCTTGAGCTAGTTTGTTAGTGGAATTCCAAACTAGACCTAGTATGGTCACTGTCAATGAAGTGTCTGTATGTGAAAATAGCCCAATATGGTTGTAGAAAGTAGTTCCCATTGGTCGAGAGGAGTATTCTCTTGCCACTGTGGTTCTGATAGTAGAAGGAATTAACTAATTAGTTATGTGTTGTGTTAAAAAAGAGTTTTATGTATAATTGTGTACATTTTGAGAGGAAAGGAGCCCAGTGCTTGGCAATAAATTATTGGAAGTTTATTTCTTTTGTTTTGATACCAAATTTTTTAATGTATCATCAGGGGCTAAGATAGGATGCATTTGATACAATTATTGATGATTTTGATGATTACATAGTTAGGTTTTTCTTATTAATTTTAGAAGTATTGTATGCATATCTTTTGCAGGCACCTAAGACAGTGTGCAGAATTTTTAGTGATTTATCATTTTCATGATTAGATTATTGGTTCCCTCTCAGTACTTATGGAAGTACCGTGGCTAAAATTCCCCTTGACATTAAATGAATGGTTTATAGTTAAAATCATTCCATTTAATTGAAAATTTTGTGACTAATGTGATTGAATTTGTTATTCATACATTACAAGTTACTTTCCATGGAGTGTTGATCGGTCATCCAACCACTATTAGAGTGCTTGTGTGAAATTGATCATGATTTTGAAGATCAATTGGTAAGTAATGGTAAGTTAATATATATAATTTGTTTTTTATATTATGAATTTTAATAATGGCCAAGTGATGGGAATTAGGGCTTGCATATTTTCACAGTTATAAATGTTTATGAGTATTGATTTCTCCTATGTTAGAAATTTTTTTTTTTTGCTTATTGTTATTTATTTGAATGAAATCCTTCATTTTGAAGGGGAAGTACCCTCTTTTGGGTTTTTTATATTGTTACATCATGAGTAAACTTTAAAGTTTCAAAGAGAGAAGAACACTGAGGACAATGTTCTCTTAAGGGGGGGACTATGTAACATGTGCTCAGACAAACCTCCATATTATGTGACTTGCTTTGTCAAAAAGGTAGTGTTACAACATAACTCTCGTTGTTATGTAGAAATTCACCATATCACTTTAAAACTTAATTGAGAGGTGTTGACATAAGTGGAAGTTTATTTACTACCTCACCTTTCTCATAGTTAACTACACACAACAATGAAAGGATATTTTAGACGAATATAAAGTGTGTATTTAAAGATAATTTTTAATGAAAGATTAATATAAACATAAAGCCGGATTTCTATCCATGTACTATATGATGCAATTTGTAACATTCCTACTGTAGAATCTTAATATATTTACTAAGTTAAATATTACACAGAATGAGTTGAAATCAATAACTGTTTGATTAGTTTCTCACTAACTCAGTTTGGCATATTCCCCTTTATTTCTCGATGATTAATATGGTGGTGAAGGGAGAGGAGAAGTTTCGATAGATAACGACGAATGAGAATGTAGTTATCCACCTCCTTATCAATGTCGCTTCTGCCCAAGAAATTCATTACCTTAATTATATTAGCAGTGATGCAACTGTTTAGTCTCAACATGATTAGAACATTATCAATTTAATTAGCTTGATAAATGAAACGAGCATCAATGTAGACATCTAATATTTGTCGAGGAGGAGGATTCGAAGGACTCCTACAATAGGAAAGTATCTTGGGGTTAAAAGTACCTGTGAATTTGGCTCCTCCTATCACGACCATGAAAGTTTTCATGATTTCAGTGATCATTATGCTTACATCTCACATCATTCTCCTAGACCTTCACCCTATCATGGTCAAAGCTTGTATTGTCCTCAACGCTCTTCTTACCGAGGCAGTGGTTCCATAAGATATAGTTTACACACACCTCATTACTCTCCTCCTTAGGAGAGACTAGTGTGATCCTGTGGTGGCTATCGTTCCTATTCTAACATGTCAAGATAAAGATCTTGCATTGAGGAATAACTCACTATGACAAAATATGGGGACCTTTGTTGTAAGGCCGAGTTGTAGAGGTAGAAGCACATCACTACATTCATTGGAAGGCTCTAAGAAAAGCTCATTAAGATGGTCATTTAGTTGTATGTATGGACTTTTATTGAATAAATACACCTTCTACTATCCCTTCTTCCCCTTACTTTTATGTTTATATTTCCCAATTATACATGCACTATGATTTGTTATCTCTATATAGATATAGGGATGTCGATAGGGGTTTAGTTTTTTGTGATGCTTTAAATGTTTTACAATTGATTACGTTAATAAATGGGATTAAGCATGGAAAAATAGATATGTATGCATGTGTAAAAATTAATTTGTGGTGATTTTATTTTAATACTTTTCATTTTGTATAAAAGGTTGTCATATTCAAGTGTGGATGTTCCCACTTAGTTTATTCATGGAAAAAAAATGTTCACTTTTAATGAAAGATTTCTTCAAGAAGTTAGACTAGGGCCCATAGATTAACATGGTATTCTTGGACATTAAATTATGGTTAATGTGTTCTAATACTCATAGTAAATTTGTTTAGTTTTATTTCTTACAATGGGCATGTAGTTTGGGTAATATTTTGAACCAATAAATACCAAATATTATGAAAATTTCCTTAAGGAGAGAAGATGTGTTGACATGCAGGAAGGAAAATAAATATTGGGTTACAGTTCTTTTGTGAAAGAATAATCATTTCTTTGCAAAATATCATAATGTTTTAGATATGTAGCTCTTGAGTTAAAATAATAAGTGGCGGTTATAGACTTATATATATATATATATATATATATATATATATATATATATATATATATATATATATATATATATATATATATATATATGACTATTCAATATATAGAAATGGCATGTATGAAGGAGTAAATAATGTTATTTAGTTTTAAATATAAATAAATAGTTCATGTAATTATTCTTAACTTTTAAAAGAGAATACATCGATGTACTTACCATATATTATGTATCTATTATGCTATTTTTCCCTTATAATGGAGCAAACACGAAATTGTATGCACTATAATAATGGCAATAATTATTGGAAATATTACTTAGTTACATGGGAAAAGAATAAGTTAGGGATTGACTTTCTTTGATATATATATATATATATATATATATATATATATATATATATATATTTATCTAATTACATGTAAGAAAAATAAATGATACATATATATTTTAAATGTAAAATGAATATTACAGTTAGTTTTCCATTTCCTTAGGAAATGAATGTGTGCTGGTGTGAGCATGATCATAGTAAAGTGGTATTATTTTTATATGTTTGATAATTATTTTCTTATACGTACACAATGTTGTTAGAAGAATCATGTTGTGATATTATATATACATCTCATGAATGCGCATGAATACATATTAAATAATCGCTTTTAAACACCCGTTATTGATTTATTAATTATTAATCTAATCATGTTACCAAACAATGATAGGGAAGGATGTTGATTTGTGTAGGCTATGTCAAACATTGTGGTATATAAAGAACTAATAGTCCATATAGATGAGTACGAGCTACAAAATGGTTCGTTGATGGAACAACCATGCCACAAAGATATAAAGAGTGGATATTTTTGGGTAAATGATTTTGAGATAATTGTAATAACTTTTTAGCTAGATATATTGTGTTCAATGATATTCCATTGTAATATTTTATGACAATATTTAAGGGATGGACTCCCTTATAATCCATTAAGTGATGGGTGAACACTGTCATGAGCATTTAATTATAAAATTAAATGTTTTCTTGTTTTCATCGTACGGGGATTCAAGGGCATATTGGTGTTCAATGATTTGATTGATTATTGTGTCACTTTGATGATGTTAGTTCTTTTCCTTCATAATGTCAATTAATTAATCTTGTTCAAGGAATCATGAAATGGATGAAAGGTTACATCATACTCTTTATGTTAATTTACTATAATAGTGGTTCTTAATGGTTATGAAACTTATTATTCCTCTACTAAATTTACTCTAGATACTGATGAATATTCTATCTAATGGTTAATGAGGAATATGGAATAGTGATTTGAATAATTACTAGTGAGTAATTTGTGTCAAGAATTTCTAACTTGCTGCATTTTCATGTGAGGTCACTCAAGGGTGTTAAAAGGGAGAAAGAGAGAATCCCCTTCCATTGTATTCCACACTTCAACTACCATAAGGAAACCAAACGAATTTTGTTAATTGTCGTAATTCTGATCAGCTCAAGAAAATCACCGGGGAAGGATGAGGATGTAACGAGGGTTAGGATATAAAAAATGGTGCTACCCTCCTAAATTAGATTACCATGATCAAGGATATAAAAAATGTCTCCCCTTAGATTTAAATACCAATATGTTTTTTTCTTAAATTTCTTAATTGATTGTTTTTCTAAATGTAATTGGAACAAGTGTGATGGATAATTTCAAGGATGAAAACATAGTTTATTTTATAATTTCAGTGGAGATAAACATGTGAGAAGCATGTTATCGTTACAATATATTAAAATCCCCTCATTGACACACTATATATTAAAATTTATTTCTATACACATCACAAAAATTGGACCCATCAACTATGACATTAATGCTATCATGGAAGAGGTAGAGAAGTTGATGGATTAGAGGTACCATTTTTCTGATGAAAATCCAACATTTGTAATTTAGAAACCTCTAAAATTTAAATTTTAGAACTTGACTAATTTGGTCTTGGAATTTAACTTTTTCTTATTCACCTACTGATGATATCCCTGTTTCTGAACCCATGAGGATGTGAATGCAGGTGGAAAAAAGTGGTGAATGAACTCTTTCCATGCTCTATGTAATCGAAGAGGTTCCTAAAGGGCTTTTGGATGAGGCTTCTAGATGTTTTTAACAATGGAATATGCTATGTCTATGTTCTCGAAAGATGGGAGGGGAATCACATGAAGAGGCCAGGAAGAGAGAAGGTGAGTCATTTAGGTCACATTCTGCACTAAATAAAATTGATAAGTCCATGGTTGATATATATATTTTAGGTGAGAAACTCATGCAGATTCAAGCCAAGAACATCAACCATTATATTCCTAATATAGTAAAAAAAACAACAAAATGCTTTTGCAAAGAAAATGAAATTCTGTTATCTAATACTGTCGAGGACATAACTGTTTACAGATTTAGGTTTTTTCCATATTAGAATATGTTTTGATATTAATAAAATCATATTTGGTAGAAAAATGCCCAGTTTCAGAGAGTTCATACTTTAATTGGTAGCATGTATTTCTTTCATGAGTAAGCTCACTTCTCCACGTTGTTTGTTCATGTAGACACTTGTATTGTTCTACGTAGTTTTAGGGTTATAGTTCTATGCCTAACTTAGGGAATTCTACTGGGATGGAAACAATTTGTAGTGATCCTGGTTTTTCTATAGCATTGAAAGGAGATACATGGAAAACAAGAATGGTTACTCAGTAGAAAGTCCCTACCCTACCAATAAAGAGGCAGAGGAAGTTGTGCAACGATTTCCAAGAAAGAAACTTAGTCCTCGGCCAATTGATTAAAATAAATTAACTAAATATCGAGATTGTAAAGATGTTTTGTCCTTTGATAACACCATGCTAAAAGAATTATTTATTATACAATCAAAGCATCGAGATGGTAAACATTTTTGGTCCTTTGATAACACTACGTTAAAAGAATTTTTTATTATACAATCAAAATTTTTTTGGGTGTGTCCTAGATGTATATGTATGTTAAGTTTCAGGGAATTCAAAATGACATAATATACCTTTACCAAATATGCAATGTATGTGCTTATCTTGATATAATATGTAACCAACTTGTGTTAAAATATGGTTAACATATAATTCTGTTGAAAAAAATAGAAAATGTAAATAGAAATAAAATTTTGTTTTGTTATTTAAAATGTTACAGGTAGCATAAGGATGAGAGGAATTATTATTAGTGTTGGTGGCGGTCCATGCCATGTTTTCATGCAACCCACATTCAGGGAAAGGTGGGGAAATGTGGCGCAGGTCCACCCTATGTTTGCATACAACCCACATCAGGGAAATATAGGTATGAATTTGTATGGTTTCTTTCACTCAATCTAGTATTTCCCCATTGAATTATTGTAATATATGATGATATATTGAGGGGAAATTGTGGTAGAGTCAGTAGAATTATGGGGCGTGTTCAAACCCGCTACAGATGCCATCCTTCCAAGATCACAATGCGGAATTTTCCCATTGTGCGGGATAGAGTACCTCAATAAGCTTTTATGCTTGGACTGTGGTGAGCAGAAACATATGGGGCTTCTACTTCTTCTTTTTCTTTCATCAAATATTTCTTCTTCCTCCATTTTCTATCGATTGTATTGTGAAGAAGAATAAGAGAAATGGAAAAGGAGGAGGATTGGTGAAAGTGGGAAGCGTGAGGAGGATTTCGCTTTTGATAGAGAGGGATTAGCCCGACATGGAATTTGCCAAGGAAAATCCAATTTATGTCAGAATCAGAAGAAGAAAATCTGCAGCTTGTAGAACAATGTGATTCAATCCCAAGACTAAGAGTACTGCTACCCCACAGGGTATTCTATTAATAGCATCACAATTTTAAATCACGTAAGCATAATGAGCCTGCAGAAGTCGAGATCGATTGGGGTGGGAAGGGGGAGTTTTCTTGGTATTCCTCTTTGCCAATGGTTTTCATCCTCTATCATGTTAGTTTACCTCGAGTAACTAGGGTAACAGGGATAACTAGTTCATCTACGTAGTTTCACTTCCTAGCACCATAATGTACGAGGGCTTGGTCAGGTGGAAACAAGTTAGATATTTATTATAGACAAAGCACAACAAGCGTGAGCAACATTTGGAGGTAGCAAAAATAGTAGCAGGAGGAGATATACAAGGTACATATGATATTAGCCTTCTTCCATTGTGCCCCAACATATTTTTATTTAACAACATGTTCATGTGAACACTACAATTACCGATCACATGGATTATGCTATTGCATTTTTGTACATCAATTTCATATATATCTACTTTTGTAATATTGAGCTTGTGGTTTTAAATTTCATTTTCCCATTTTTTGGGTGCTGAAAGGTGCCTTTTAAAAATCCTATTTATCCCACATTAATTATTAACCCGGGCAAGTCCTCTTCTTTCAAGAGTGTACAAAATATGTGCACGCTATAATCCCAGAGAGTAATGTTTCTTAAAATGTATTATAGATATTTCAAATAAAAGAATAAAAATATTCTTTTAATAAATCCCACTTGCAACTAAAGTAAACTCAATGCTCTAAAACTAAATCATTCATTCAGTAAAGTAACAAAAATTATCAGTCGAGGATGCAGTAGCAACAACTCATTCCTTTTTTAACTGATGTAAACTAATCAAGCATAAATAAAATCATCAATCTGAGAGCTTTGACAACAATATTCAGTGTTCTTTACAGTTGTTGATCTCACACAAGCAACTTTAATTAACAATAGCATCAACCGAGAACACAATAGCGATAACTCATCTCTTCTTAGCCGATTTAATCCAAATCATACTCAATCTCTACAAAGCAATCTAAATGAAGATAATATCAATCTGAGAGTTCAATAGAAATAACCAAACTCCTAATAGGTTATTTAAATCAATCCAAATAATCATCTAACTAAATTAATCTGCAACGAATGTAACTAAATCGAATGATAGCAATACAAATAATCAAATCAATGCAATGCACTGTCTAAATAACTCATGCTATAATCAATTGAAAGCAATAAAAATTACAAGCAGAATATATTATCTCAATAACAGGAAATAATGAACAGCTAATGAAATAAATAAACTCACAGTAACAGGGATTTATCAAATCAATCACACTCTGCAAGAATCAGAAATATAACACAAAGGAGTAGTTAATGCTGCCAGGGGTCGGGCCCTTAACCACTAGCAGGTACTCCTCAAGCTACTTCAGATGATGTGAATGGAAACAAAAAATTCAATTAATCATTAAAACTGAAGTAGCATTACAAAGAAATCATGTTTTCAACAACACAGTTTGTGATTAAGTTTACAATTCGAAAAGCAACAACCATCCCTCTTTCTTTTACAAACGTCTTCTTTTATAACCAGAAAGAGGAGAAAGTAAATAGTAAATTTGATCCCTCATAAAAACATTAGATTGTTCCCAACAACTTGATCAACAAAAAAAATATATTTCCATCAATCATTCAACAGGAACAAGTCAAATTTGGTATTGCAACTGGAAGAATTTGGAAAACGACCACAACATTGAATCTACGAAAATTGTCTTTAGAGAACCTTCTGTTTATCTTAATACGAACAGAAATTGGGGAAAATGCACATTAATAAAGTTAATTCGCTCCATTCTGGACAAAACCCATATTTCGGATTTTCCAGATTCTTCTCCATTTGCCCACAACGTCCAATAAAAAACTGTCACTTCTTATTCCAGTGAATTTCTGAGTTGGAATATTTGATGATGAGCTAGAGATCAAATTTGGGATCTAGAAAATATCTTGGAGGCTAAAATGGTGAGTGATGTTAAAAAAAAATTATTAATAAACCATAATTGGTAAAATCATGCATAATAATCATTAATTTATTAATAATAAAGGAGAGGAAATCATATTTATTCATAAGAGCATAAATATTTATAAGATGGAATTATATGATAAACCATGATAAATGACATGTTAAAGAATGGTAGAAATGGATGAAATAAGTATTAAAAAGTGATAATAATAATGACAAACTAGCATCCCAAAATACCCCCAAACTGAATATATTGCATCCTCTCATGCAACCTAGAACTGAATATATTGCATGTCCTCATGCAACCCAAAGACAAAACCCATGTGTTAATTAAGCAAAAACATTGTTCATCCCAACTCATGAAATGGATGGAACAAATGGATTTTTCCTCAAATAACGAATATTCAATTTTAGCAATACTGATGAAGGTGTAATAATTTTAACAATTGACGTTCAACTATATGTATATGAAGTTGTAGAAAAATGTGATATAAGTAACACCATTATCTCAAAAATCAGATCGTTTTGATGCACGGATCATGAGATATAAATAATATGGCTGTAGGTGATAGTGCATAGTTTTCGAAATTTTATGAACTAATTTAGCGTGAACTTATCTGGGTTTGTGTATTTTAATGATACCTCTTTGTTATCTAGAAATCACAAGAATTCAGTTCATAGTTTAAAGATATATGCAAATCAATTTCTGCAGTTTATAAAAATGAAATTGTATGCCTTAAACGAGAAAGAAAGTAGAAAACATCCATCATGTGTAGCAATTCCTCCCCAAACTGAAGAATTAGCATGTCCTCATGCAAGGCTAGAAAACAAAGAGAGGTGGTTGCTACAATCTATTGAAATCTATGCTTGGTGTAAAACAACATGGAATAAGGGAGGTATTGAGAATGAATAAGAATATCAATGAATGATAAAGAATATTACTGACATGGTCATAATAAAGAAATGAAGGAAAGCAACACTCCCCTGAACTGAAAGCTGATATGTCTCTAAAAAATGGGAAGTGATAAAGATGTGGAATGAATAATGATAAATAATGCTCAATGGATTTTCATGAATTTCTCCTAAATTCGTAATAAATCAGAAAATTATGCTATTTTACCTCAAGTGTTACCTCCGAAAAAAAATTTGGAATGACATGTAGGGACTAGCCTTTGTTGAAGCTGATGTAGGATGAGCAGATACTGAAAGTGATGCAAAATGTGGAAGCCATGCAAGCACATCATGTCTGAAGAATTGTGCACATTCACGAGTTGTACAAGCCTTTGTTGTTAGTTGCAATAGTGTGGTCGCGCTACGAATATAATTTCCCCCCCATACTTGTTGTTCTCTTGTAGCCAAATCACGATTCTGCATGCAATTTTCTTGAATCCACAGTGTTAATTTTGAAGAGAAACATATAAGATGTATGGCAAAAGTTCAATCAGAAAAGATTCTATAGAAATGTTGTATGAATATTATGGCAAATCAACAAATTATGGCAGAATTCTGTACTTATATCACGTGCTATCCATAATGCATACATTCCGTTTTCCGATTGAAAAGGGATTCCATGACCGTAAAGCATAGAAAAAGTGTTGTGCTAACGACAAGGCAAGGGAACGAACAGTACATCAGTAAATGAAGCAGAGTACACATATCAAATTATAGGACAAAAAGAGGTATGGTTATAATGAGGGAAAAGTGTATAAATATAGTTATGAATAAGAGATAAGATGCTTGGATTGATGATAGGTAATGTGGTAAGTAAAAAGGACAACAATATGCAAGAAAAGATACCTTGCTGATAATATTCCATCTGAAATGATATGATTGATTAAAAAACATTAACTCATGCGTAAAGGTTCATAGTAGGGAGAAATTAGGGAAATAATCTGTCTAATAAAAAGACAAGTAGGAAGAGGGTATTATAATAATTATTGATGTTGAAAATAGAAATTCAATACCATAAGTAGAGCCTTTGCTTCCAACAGGCGTCCATAGCCTTGACAGGGTTGCTTTTTAACCCATATGAGCTAGGATTCTCAATTTATAGTTGGAGAATTCCATTGTTGTTTTACAGAAGAGATCAGTGTGCTGGCATGGTAACCAAATAACCACACTAAGATTCACGGGGAAGTAGCAAACGTGATCAGGCCAGTTCATGATGAGACCTCCTATTCCAAGGATATTGTGGCTATCCAATGGATCATAACCCTGCTGTGGTGGCCATAGTGGGAACGTCACTTCACTACAACCCTATGAACATGGTAGGATGGCTCTTTAATGAGACCCCCTATCCTCTATCTATAGACAATATTTTGTTGTTTTTACACATTTTATGATAAATAGAGGGAGGCTCAATACTCCTTAAGAGTGAGGATGGTGGAAAAAGTTTGAACATGTCAATAGAAAGAAAATATACCCATAATCTTACTTATAATAGATAGAGAGAATTGTAGCTAGGAGAAGTGGAACTAGCATGGTAAAGATGATCAATGAGTATCATATACAACAGAAATCAATACAGTAAAGTAATATATAAATAATTGCGTCCCTTTTGTTTGTTTAAAAAAAAAAAAACCTATCATCAAGAAGTTGTCTTGTTAAAGATCATAACGTCAAGGATATTCACCTACTTCAATAGAATCCATAATTCTTGTCCTCGTAAAATTATTGTACTTCATTCAATGCAAGGGAATCAATAAAATGTGGTTAAGATGAATTAGGAATAATCACACAAGAGGGAGGATGGGTTGTTCTCGAAATTATTCCCAAAGTGTTGTTCCCTTGACGGAACAACAAAAATACTGAAAAAAGTGTTGTTCTTTAAAAGGAACAGCAAAAAATACACCCAAAAAAAGTGTTGTTCCTTAAAAGGAACAACAAAAAAATGCATCCAAAAAAGTGTTATTCCTTAAAAGGAACAGCAAAAAAATACACCGAAAAAATTGATGTTGCTTTTAAGGAACAACAAAAAAATGCATGCGAAAAAGTGTTGTTCCTTAAAAGTAACAACAAAAAAATACACAAAAAAAGTGTTGTTCCTTTCCTTAAAAGCAATAGCAAAAAATACACCAAAAAAAGTGTTTTTCCTTAAAAGGAACAGCAAAAAAATACATAAAAAAAAGTGTTGTTCCTTAAAAGGAACAACAAAAAATATACCTAAGAAAATTGTGGTTTCTTTAAAGAACAACAAAAAAATGCATTGAAAAAGTGTTGTTTCTTAAAAGGAACAACAAAAAAATACACAAAAAAGTGTTGTTCCTTAAAAGGAACAACAAAAAAATCAACACGTGAAACTGTTGTTCCTTAAATGGAACAGTTGTTGTTCCTTAAGAGGAACGACATCTGTTCCTTAAACGGAATAGCAAAAAGACAAACACGCGAAACTATTGTTCCTTAAGAGGAACGACTGCTATTCCTTAAGAGGAATGACAACTGTTCCTTAAATGGAACAAAAAAAAGAAAAACATGCGAAACTGATGTTCCTTAAGAGGAACGGCTGCTGTTTCTTAATAGGAACAACAGTTGTTCCTTAAATGGAACAGCAAAAGGACAAACACGCGAAACTGTTGTTCTGTAAGAGGAATAGCAAAAAGAAAAACATGCGAAACTGTTGTTCCTTAAGAGGAACAACTGTTGTTCCTTAAGAGGAACCGCAAAAAGACAAACACAAGAAACTTGGTGTTCCTTGTAGGGAACAGTAAGGGAAAAATAGAAAAAAAATAATGTACAATCTATTATTGAAGAAAATCCAATCAAATAGAAAGGAAAATTTATGTACAAGTTTCAAGAAAAGGTAACTTTTTATAGAATTGGTGCTGCCGAAGAGTTGCCTTCTGTAACTGGAACTTGCATGGTAGGGTCCTCATTGTTCAATTGCCAATGGAGTGGAAACTACAATTTGAAGGGAGCAACACCTGAAACACAAAAACATAAAAGAAATCAGAAAATAAACAACACTTTATTAAATTACAACAGCTTTGATGTTATTTCCTAAAGCAAGGAAAAAGATGTTTTAGCAACAGTGACATGACATGAATCCTCAAATGGGAATCAATTCTTCATTTTTTTTATATTATGAATCCATTAGGTAATTAGTTGGATGAAATGCCCTTGTTTCATTAAAATTTCTTTCAAGAATCTCTCGTCCATAAATTGACCTTCTTTATTCTCCTAAGACCTGCAAAAAATGAGTGTCTACTTGAAATAAAACAATAAATCATGGAGAAATTAAGGTTATCGGGCTCCCATAATCCAAAAAATATGAAAAAAAAACAAGTAGTTACTCTGCAAAACAAATCAATAGAAAAATAAAACAAATTTTAGTTGTCACCTGCGGAAGAGCAGTGGTCGACCATACTGATCAGCAGTGCTTCAATCATAACTTCTTTGTTTTTCGTCCGATTTGAGTGATTCTAAACCAAAATGAGAGCTGATGCAAATGTGTATCTCCAATAGAAATATGTTTAAAAATTCAATGCTATGATATGTCAATTTTACTTAGAACGACTTGCATAATAGAGTCATTTTCGATTTTCCGGCTCAGACCAACAATTGATATTTCAAGCATACATTTTTCATTTGATGACGGATTAAGCTGATTAAAATTGGAAATGAAATTAGATTCATTTATTTATCTCCAGTAGAAACACTTTTTCAAGAAAATAAAAATTGATGGGTCAAATACGCTAGTGAACAGCCGAGAAAACAAAGTTTCAAGAGTGTTGATTTATGACAAGCAGTCAGTATTTTGGTCATAAATTCCTCATACGATATCAAAATCGAGTGATTAAAATTGAATTTTAAACTAGACTCATATATAAATATACCATATAAACATGTTTTAAGAATATAATCATTTAGGCCTCCAAAAACTGACTGTGCCAACTCTGTTCCTGAGCTGCCTACTAGACACCCTGTCAATGTTTTGGTTATAAGTTTTTCATTTCAAATCCAAATGGAGTGATTCAAATTTAGTTGGAAATTATACATCAAGGGATACCTGGGATAGAAACAGGTTTTAAAAATATTTACTTTTGGTCCCTCAAAACATGACTGTCCCAACTCTGTTTTCAGAAATTTCATCAAGCCCGTAAGCCAAAAAATATGATATTCAAGAATTTTTTCCATATTAGTGATAAAAATGAATATGAGTGTTTTTAGAACTATTATTTTCAATATAATACATCTACATACACAAATAAATTAAAATATTTATCACCGATGCTGATTTCCACGGCTTGTTGCAACAAAAACAACTATTTTTACAAAAATAAAAAAATGTGTTTATTTTATTTCCTTATTTATTTTATTTTTTCACTAGCCTACTCTGATTTGGAAAATTAATACGATTACGTATAAGAGTATTTATAGTGTAACCATTTTTGAAATAAGGCTTCAAGTATGTACATAGCCAAATTTGAAAAATGCATGCTAATAAAAATTAGGGTATGAGAAGCTAACTTCCCTTGAAAAGATGGTGCCAAAATTTGTTGAAGCATGGAGTGATGCTACAAAAAAATGGAGTGAAACAAATCTTCAATGTATCCCTTACTTTCTTGATTTCCCATAACCGTCATATCATGAAGTTCTTGAGTGTTTAAAACAACTTGTTGATGCAAGCTAGAAGAAACCTCATTTTCTTTCATAACGTCTACAATTTTTGGATTTGATACATTCTGAATCTTAGTATAAGTTTTCTCCAATGGTGCATGTGAGATAGAATGGGTGGGAAGGGTGAGTAAATTTTTCATTTCAACACTGTAAGCATGTTGTACTGGTTTATTATGGTGAGGGTGTGGAATGAGTTGAGTAGGAAATTGTCTAGGGAATGGAGCATTTTGATGATGTAGTTGATTGGGTTGAATGGATGATTTTGATGGGAAAGAAAGATTTTGTGGAAGATCTAGAAGATGTGTTTGTGCTACAAGATGAGGGAGAGTAGTCATGCAATCATAAGATGAACCATGCCGAACTTGTAGACAAGATTGGTGGTAGGTATATTGAGATTGGCATGGCTGCCCTAACATATGAGTATTCCATAATGGATTATGCAAGTAAGAGAATGGAGAGGAAGTGTTTTGAACCATTCCTGTAGGCCACGATTTTCATGGTTTTGACCTTGTTGCAGCTTCCCCATCTCTTCGATATGCTACTTCCATCCTAGATAAAGAAGAGTGAGTATCTATGGAATGCTCCTTTTGGGAATGAGGGAAAAAAAATTCATCAAATTCTTGGATTTTCTCAACCTGCAAAGCATTCAATTGTGAACTAAGAGAGCTAATAAAATCATATTTAAAATTTTCAAATAAAACATTGATTTCAACTCTTATGTCTCTTGTTCTTGTAGTAAATTTGGAAAAGAAAGAAGAAACTTCTCTAAAATTCTTACTAGCCTTGGAAATTCCTCTTGAATACCTTTTTCACAATTCACAAACATCATCATATGATAACTGAAAAACAACACATTTTCCTATCATATTTAAGAGTTCTAAAAATTCATCTTTGATTCCTTTAAGGAGTGTTTTCAAGATCTCTTTTTCCAAATGTTTATGCTTTCATTTTTGAAGGTTATATTGAAATTGCTCTACATAGTCTTCCCAGCTTTCATCTTCCCCTTCTATCATACCGAAAATATCTTCATTGGATTTTCTTTAGTCTTGGTACTTCTTCAAGAATATGTTCTTCATGTCCTCCCATGTTTGGATGTAGTTCCCACCTAGGTTCATGAACCATCGGAGAGATGATCCTTTTAGAGTAAGAGGAAACACATTCAACCTTTGATAATTAGTAAAATAATCATATCATCTACAAAATACTTCAAACTCAAATAAGAATGTATTTGGATCTTCATTTGTCAAACCATGAAAATTTGGTAGGGACAATGCGGAAATTATGTGCATTTGTGTCACTCCTCCTAGATCTTTGATAGGAAATTCAAAAGTTGAAATGTGAACCATTTCTTACCATAATAGAAGATGTTCTTCATATGTTTCTTTAAGGCTCCTCCTTCGAATGTTCCTGTCAATTAGTTAGTGAAATGGGTCATGCTTACATCACCACTCGAGTGGAATTATGAGATTCTTTTTCAAACTTCTACCTCTAAATACAAATGTTCATTTCTACCTAAAATTCCTAGCAATTATGCTAAAAATAAGGCAGAGGAGCAAGAATTTTACTTGCTCATTACGCAGGTTCTTACCTTCCATTTTTAATAACCAAATCTTTCACAGCAGAAAAACATAAAACATACATCACTCTCTATGCAATGGCAACACTCTGCTCGGCAACGACGCCAAAATATTGGGTGCCAAAAGGTGCCTTTTAAAACTCCTATTTATCCCACATTAATTATCAACCCGGGCAAGTCCTCTATTTTCAAGAGTGTACACAATATGTGCACGCTATAATCCCAGAGAGTAATGCTTCTTAAAATGTAGTATAGATATTTAAAATACAAGAATAAACGGATGCTTTTAATAAATCCTGCTTGCAACTAAAGGAAATACAATGCTCTAAAACTAAATCATTCATTCAACAAAGTGACAACAATTATCATTCGAGGATACAGTAGTAATAACTCATTCCTCTTTTTACTGATGTAAAATAATCAAGCATAAATAAGATCATCAATCTGAGAGCTTTGAAAACAATAGCCAATGTTCTTTACAGTTGTTGATCTCACACAAGCAATTTTAATTAACAATAGCATCAGCCGAGAGCACAGTAGCGATAACTCATATCTTCTTAGCTGATTCAATCCAAATCATAATCAATCTCTACAAAGAAATCCAAATGAATATAATATCAATCTAAGAGTTCAATAGCAATAACAAAACTCTTAACAATTGATTTAAATCAATCCAAATAACCATCTAAGTAAATTAATTTGTAATGAATGTAACTAAATCAAATGGTAGCAATACAAATAATCAAATCAATGCAATGGGTTGTGTAAATAACTCATGTTGTAATCAATTGAGAGCAATAAAAATTACAAGAAGAATATATTATCTCAATAATAGGAAATAATGAACAGCTAATGAAATAAATAAACTCATGGTAATAAGCATTTATCAAATTGATCACACTCTGGAAGAATCAGAAATATAACACAGAGGAGCAGTTAATGCTGCCAGGGGTCGGACCCTTAACCACTAGCAGGTACTGCTCAAGCTACTTCATATGATGTGAATGGAAACAACAACTTCAATTAATCATTAAAACTGGAGCAGCATTACAATGTAATCGTGTTTTCAATAACACAGTTTGTGATTAAGTTTACAATTCGAAGAGCAATAACCATCCCTCTTTCTTTTACAAACGTCTCCTTTTATAACCAGAAAGAGGAGAAAGTAAATAGTAAATGTGATCTCTCATAACAATATT
Organism: Pinus albicaulis; assembly: GCA_034641835.2. Lineage (NCBI taxonomy): Eukaryota > Viridiplantae > Streptophyta > Pinopsida > Pinales > Pinaceae > Pinus > Pinus albicaulis. Next base: position 395,668,346 of record CM076577.1, on the reverse strand, counting down.
GGATTGTTCGCAACAACTTGATTGGCAAGAAAATATATTTCCATCAATTGTTCAACAGGAACAAGTCGAATTTGGCATTGCAATTGGAAGAATTTGGAAAACGGACACAACAGCGAATCTGGGAAAATCATCTTCAGAGAACCTTCTGTTTCTCTTAATGCATACCGAATTTGGGCAAACTGCTATTCTACAAAGTTAATTCGGTCCATTTTGGACAAAACCCATGTTTCAGATTTTCTAGATTCTTCTCCATTTTCCCACAACTTCCAATAAAAAAAACTGTCACTTCTTATTCTAGCGAATTTTTGAGTTGGAATATTTGATGATGAGTTGGAGATCAAATCTGCAATCTGGAAAATATCTTGGAGACTAAAATGGTGAGTGATGTTACAAAAATTTTATTAATAAACCATAATTGGTAAAATCATGCATAATAATCATTGATTTATTAATAATAAAGGAGAGGAAATAGTATTTATCCATAAGAGCATAAATAGTTATAAGATGGAATTATATGATAAACCATGATAAATGACGTGATAAAGAATGGTATAAATGGATGAAATAGGTATTAAAAAGTGACAATAATAATGACAAACTAGCGTCCCAACACCATTCCAAGGCATTTTGTGAGTATCAAAAATTTGGGTTTTGGAAGAGTAGACCTTAGAAATTTGGGTTTTTTTTATTAGATGTTAGGGTCTATGTAGAGGGATTTTTTGTGCTCTTGAAGTGGTTGTTTTTTTATCACTCTCATAGTTCTGTCGGGTTCTAATTGGAAATTATAACTGCATTTTCGAGCATGCTACCTCCATCACCCTAGCTGTGTATACCCCATCTCCCCAATAGAATGAGATAATAAATCTGGAAACAGAAATTTTTTTGTACACCCTCTGGATTAAAGGAGAAATAATCACTACGAGAGGAGGAGGTCAAGGGTCTGAATAACATGGAGGATGTTAACATTCACGGCGACCATTGGAAAAAAGGGGGGAGTATTTGATAATGAGCATATTTCGTGAATTTCATATCATCAAGCCATAATTTTGTACCTTATATGCACATGGAAACATAGACTAGCGAGGCCTGCTATGAGTGGTCTCAAGTTGACGATTTTGACACCTACTATGACTGGATTCAAGCGGATGAGTTCAAATATCGAGCTTTTCATTTTATCAAGATATCATATCATTTAATCAAAATATATTCTTGGTTATAGTTCTAGGTTATAGTTACAACATATTTTGAACTGCAATAGGGAGTAAATATTATAAAATGCCTATTTTCTAAACTTTAATAACAATAAATATGATAAAATTCCCCTCAATATTTCGTTGTTCAATTTTTGAACTGAAACAATAGTAAATATGATAAAATTCCTATGAACATTTTGTTGTTCAAGAGTAATACAACCATTAAATTTCGCTTAAAAGAAAAGAAAACTCAGCTTCAGGCATAGATGGTTTTAACCTTTACTAGGTACCGGTTTCTCCATATGCCAACATATAGTTCATTTCCATCGTCATTGTTTGCTTTTCAATACATACAATTGAAAGAGAACAATCTTGTACTCTATGAGTTGTATCTCTAAAAAAATGAAAATCAAGAAAAGTTGCAATGCAATCTTTATTGCAGGTAATATTGGTGCATGGTCCTCTGCAAATGAGACAGGAGAAGGAATTACTATCCTTATATTGTAGCATGAATTTATGGAATTTGTGGTGCGTATCAAAATTCAAACTTGGGCTTAAATGTTCATGTGATTGTCTTACAAGTATGCACAAAATTTGAACATGGGCTTAAATGCTCACATGATTGTCTTAGATGTATGCTTGCCTTTTACATTTTAATAGTAATAAGAATTCTTGATTCCTTCCATTGGAAGGATTAAAAACTTAAATTTTAAAGGTATTATCATTCGCATAAGTAAGTGCCCTTAGCTTCCCACCATTTTCACATTCCTTGATGAATCTGAATCTTGAGCACGGAGGAATAGTTTCCCTCAATGAGGAACCACTTAGTTTATAGCTTCCACAACTTAATTTATAATTTCTATGGGTGGAACGAGTTTCTTCAATTCCTGGTGAGAAGAATAGCATTTAATAGGGACTCTTCATCTAGCTCCTCCTAGAAATCCTGTTGTATTTTTTTCCTCTTCTGATCAAGAAAAATCCAATGAAGAATGATAGATAGTTGAGGGAGAGATATAATTGAATTACCCATCCTCGTCCTGATTAGATGCACTTGATGGTTGCAAGTGTTTCTCCTCCATCCTCCAACCACATAGCATCTGACAATCAAAGCACTGCATGAAAATGTGAATATGCACTTGAGGGAAAGTGTTTCTCCTCCCTCCTCCAACTGCATAGCATCTGGCAATAATAACACTGAATGCAAATGTGAAGATGTGTAGGAGTCAAAGGAGGAGTCTAGATGTCATAAAAAGTAAGCGCAGATGTCACAAATTTCACAGGGCCTAGATGTCATAAAACTCACAAGGCAGTGGAAAATAATGAAATGTAAAACTCTGTTTCTGACACATGTGCTAGCAAATCACCAGCGAGGGCCAAAATCTTATGGGTAGAAACCATCATTGACTTAACATAATTTTTTTTTTTGCTAGGGAAGTAATGCTAACATTAGTTATATTTTTGAAATACCAAGTAGATCATGTGAAATATGATATAACATTTTTGGCCTCTCTACCTTGGGAAGAGGCCAAAACCGTGAAATAAATTACTATGTGTTTAAGGAGTCAGATAGGGTGTATAAACTACAAGAACCAATAAAAATAAAGCAAACTAATGTTTAAAACTCATTTTCAATTACTATAGTCTCATGCCTAATGGCAAGGACTAAAAAAAGAAAGAAAACTAATGTTTAAAACTCGTTTTCGATTGCTATAGTACCATTCCTAATGGCAGGGGCTAATAATTGTGTCGGTTAGCCGATCAATGTTTTGAATTATTGCATTGTATTTTGGTTCATATTTTTACTAGTATGTGTTTGTATATTATTGTATTAGGAATTTTTTCTTATTGGTGTTTATTAGGAGGTAGTGATAGATACTTACAATTTTGATCATTAGTCCTTTTTAACAGTTATATATAGATTAAAAAAAAATTAAAAACTTTAGGAATCCCTTCACTTTATGTTTTTTTTTTAACATAGAATATGATTCCCTTGAAATAAATGAAGATTATTTTGAATACTAATAAATAATACCTATCATTATTAATAATTTTAATTTTAATTTTAATTTTAATGTAATGAAAATTAAAATTAATGTATATATATAATAGAGTTTTAATATCTTAAAAATTATATTATATTTGTATAAAAGGATTTATATAAGTCTAATCAGATTTATATAAAAAAAATAGTAAATGTGTTTGATATAATGTTAACAGCTTATTGTGCTAGTCTATTCAAGTTGATAATGGGGTATTTATAGATTACCATTGAATGGCTCGAATGTCGATATTTTATAGAGTGAAATGAATTATTGTAAATATATTTAATTTTTTCAAGGGCTTATAAAGTCACTTATTAGAGATTTAATAAAACTCATTTTTATACCATTTTTATAGAGTCAAATGAATTATTGTAAATATAATTAATTTTTTAGGGGCTTATAAAGCCACTTATTATATATTTAATAAAACTCATTTATATACCATCATGATGTGGAAGTGGAGGAACTTGTCATGGTGTGAGTACATTTTCTTAATATTGTAAATAATGTGTGAGGGCAACTGTAGGAAGATTTCAAATAGTTAAATAGCATATTGGCCTCGGTATTTTGGGTGGATACTAACCACAATGGTTGCTATGCACTGATATTATTTTTTTGTTATGAACTGATATTCCTTTTGTGACCTATTTTATCATCTTTGAGCATGTGACATTGTTGAAATTGGTAAAATAAACACTTCTCTAATAATCCCTCTTAATGGAGAAATGGATTTTCAACAATCCCTAGTTGTTTTCTACATCTTTCAAAGTTCATATTTCCAAGTGTCTTGGTAAATATGTCACCAACATTCTAACTTGTATTACAATAGACTAAATAAATCTCATTTGATTGTATATTTTCCCTTACAAAATCATGTTAAAATTCAATATGTTTTGTTCCGGAATGATAAAATCAATTATTTTCTAGCTTGATGGAACTCTAGTTGTCACATTTTATGCTTGTTCATCTTCTTTGTTTTTCTCCAACATCTTCAAGAATCCTCCTAAACCAAATAGCTTCACAAGTTGCATTGGTCAAGGATTAGTATTCAGCTTCTTTGGATGATAGAGAAACAGTTAGTTATTTCTTGGTGCTCCATGATATGCTCCCTGGTCCTAAATTGAATGCATATACATCGGTTGATATTTTGTCATCAATATTTCCACCCCAATCTGAATCAGAAAAACCTGCCAACTCAACATCAAATCCATCAGTATACACAATACAAAATAGAGTATTCCCTTTATATATCGAAGGAATTCCTTTACTTATTTCCACTAGATTTCACAAGGCTTGGCCATAAACTTATTAAGGATGTGAAAAAAATATGTTATATTTTTCTTGGTAGTGGTGATGTAGTTCAAGCTTCGCACCAATTAACGATAAAAAGTTCCATTCACTTCTTTAGATCCATCATCATTGTACAACTTGGCATTCTGTTCCAAAGGAGTAGACACAAGTTTGCATTCAAACATAGGGAATATTTCAATGATTGTATTTGCATATTTTATTTTTTTGATGCTTGTCTTACTAGATTCCCTTCAAATTTCAGGACCCAAAAAAAAATGCAATTTACCAAGATCCTTCATTTCAAATACCTGTGACAACTAAATTTTAATTTCTTCAATCTATTTCAATACACTACCTGTTATGATAAGATCATCAAAATATAAGGATATCTATGCAATATTGCCATCTTCATATTTCTTCATGTACAAGTTAGGATCACTTTTGCTTCTCCAAAAACCTTTTTCATAGAAGAATGAATCAATTTTCACATACCAAGATCTTGGTACTTGATTCAAACCATACAAAGCCTTATTTAACTTGAAAACAAGATGCTCAAGTCCCTGATTTACAAACCCTTCAGGATAAACCAAATGAACTTCTTCTTTTAATTGACCATTCAAGAAAACATATTTGACGTCTAATTGATGCATTTTCGATTTTTTTTTTGTAGCTAATTCAATCATGATTCTAATTCTATTAAGTTTAGCTATAGGTGAAAAAAGCATCCTCATAATCAATGCCTTATTTTGTGAATATCCTTTTGCAAAAATATATATTTATACTTACCAATATTTCTATCAACATTTAACTTTGGTTTGAACAACCATTTTCATCCTATGGTAACTTTATTTTTCAGAAATTATGTTAATTCCCATGTGTCATTCTCGATTATAGAATTGTCTTCCTCATCCATTTCATATTTCCATTATTTATATTCTTTAGCTTCTTCATAACTTGAAGGCTCTACAACATAAATTACATGATACATAAATGCATAATATTTATACCTTATAGGTGGTTGAATTTGACGTGATGTCCTCCTTAGAGTTTTACAACTTTCATCCTTGTTTCTTCTTTGTGGAGTCTCTTGTTATCTTCTTGGAGTGTCATGACCTTTAGATGCTTCTTGATCTTGAACGCGTACTTGTTCGTATACTTTTTTTGCATATGTTCCTTTCCCTATTTAACACTTTCTTCTATTTTTTCATAATCATGAGTATCATGCCATACACCTGTATTACTCATTTTATCACCTTCATCTGCATTTTAAAGAAACACCACATCCCTAATTGGAATTAATGTATGTGAAATAGGATAAAACAAATTGTATGGATTTGATCACCACAATATCCAATTAATGTGCACTTAATTGATTTTTCATCAAGTTTTATTCTTTCACCTTTTAGAATATGAGCAAATTCCTTGCATTGAAAAGGTCTTAAATGATTAAATTTTGGTTTATATCCATAAAATGCTTCGAAAGGTGTTTTCATATCTAAATATTCTTTTGGACTCTTATTTTTGAAATAAAAGATAGTCTTAATGACTTAATCTTAAAAACCATTAGAAATATTTTTACCTTGAAGCATGCTTCATGCGCATTCCACTAACGTTCAATTTTTCCTCTCAACAAATTTATTTTTCTTAGGTGTATGAGAAATTGTAAATTTTTGTAGAATACCATGACTTTTTAAATATTGGTTAAATTCTCTTGATTTTTATTCTCTCCCATGATCATATCTGAGAATTTTGAAGTATCTTCTAGTATTTTTTTCCACCATGTTTTTGAATTCCTTAAAGTACT